>OX375882.1:96707581-97106332 GCA_947359465.1 Metellina segmentata
ATATATATATATAAATTTTATATATATATATATATATTTAAATTATATATAAATATTTAAATTATATATTAATAATTTTGTAAAACTGTTAAATATTAAATATGTATGAAAATTTAAGGAAATTTGTCAAAAACTTCAAATGTGCTACATGAAAATCTATTCAACCAATTTGTAAAATGAAGCTTCCAAAATAAACTACATGCATTTGTCTAGTGAATAAACTACAATCAAAAGAATATTAAGAAAAAAAATAGGACTAGCCATCGAAAAAGGACTGCAAGATTTTTGATAGGTTTACTTCCATATTTCTTAAATAAATTGCCATAACTTGAAAACTCTTCAACTCATCTTAATTATTCTAGTTCATTCACTAGACAACATTATAAAAAGTATGTTCTCAAATTTTTACGAGAATCCATCAATAACGTTTTGTGTTATAACATTTGAAGTGAAGAAATAATGTAAAAACAATAATTTAGAGTAAAAGCAGTTTCAAGTGTATCGTTTGCTCTCTCTCTTGCTTTTACTGTTTGTGTAAACAATTTTGTTCTTCACTTCTCTTTAAAAATGTTCACACTATTTCCAAAAGAGAAACCATTTAAACATTTGAAAAATCTTTCTAACATTATGTTTGCAAAAAAAGGTTTGTTTTAAATTTAATTTTTGGCAGGTGTTTGGTTTTTTTTAATAACCACTTCTGGTGGTTTCCAAACCTACTTCCTGTTTACCCACCTTGATAAAAATCGTAATATCTCTTCAACTAATTAACTTATAGAAAAAAAATCAAATATACTTTGGAAAGTCAAATAAATACTCCATCAAATACGATCAAAAACTGCTTTTGGAATATTTGGTCAAAATTGACATTTTCAACGAGTTCGGATACCTTTAATCTAAAACAAATAAACTAAATTGACATTAATAAGGTATGTGACAACCCCACATCCTCATACAAAGTTTACAGCGTGTGACCAGGCTTTCCATGGGGTAATCAACCACCTTGGAGTCAAGTAATCGCCATTCCTCCCGTAAAGCAGTTTGCAACTCTGTGAGAGTAGTTATGGATCGGAAACGTGCAGACACAGCATGGCCAAGGGCATCTCAAAGATTTTCAATGGGATTAAGGTCAGGCGAGTACGCCGGCCAAACCAGACGCGCAAATCTCCTCACTCTCCAGGTAGTCGTCGACGATGCCAGCTCTATGGGGACGCGAATTGCCATGCATTAAAACGAAAGAAGGATCAACTGCTGCAGCGAAAAATCTCACAATGGGTTCTAGGACTTCATACCAATTCCGGATAGCCTTGTTTGGAATTGTTTCAATAATCGTGAACTGACGGAATGATAAACGCCGAGAGAAAAGAGCAACATCAGCGATTAGTTTCCCCGCTTCAAGGCGTCTCAGAGAACGCCAGCGCTCACTATCTGCCATTCGCCTTCTGGAAGCCATAGAAACACGTCTGTCTCGAAAACTATACGTACGAAAGTTCTAAAAACTTTTTATCAGCACTTACATACAACACCTCTAATCCTTCACAATTCTGGCTTCTTATACAACTGTCTTTTTTGAATATTTCTCGAAACGAAACCGTAATTGGCTGTTACATAACACGTTTGCATACTTCCATCTACCTCTGCTACAAATTGCAGTCTCTCAAATTCAGATTGGCTTCTGGAAATTAATATTTTCCTCTCCGTGCGTAACTTTTGGCAGTGAGTGTATATAAAGCAGTAAATTAAGGCGATTAAGTACTCCTTTCAACTTATACATTTTCTGTGAGTCGAGATAAATAGCCCTTTTTGTGTTCGTAGTCAATATATTCGTCAAATACGGCTAAATTCGTATTGCAAAATTATAAAAGGTTACAGTTGAAAAATTATTTATTTAAAGAAAATCACATTCAAGGTATCGATCCAGTGTAAAATTTTCAGGAAATTTCAAATTTGTTGAAATTTTTAACCTCTCTTTAACGATGCCGATTTTACAAAAACTAACTTAACAACGGCAATCAAAAATTTTGTTTTGCTTCTCTTCGCTCGAATCTTTTGTGCACAGGAGATTAATCTGTAAGCATTTCCTGGCGACAATCTCAAGCGACCGAAATGAGAGATCGATCTCTATCGTATAAAGGCGCCCTTACGGATAAATTAAATCTTCAATGTTCTTGAAATAATATGGTTCGCCATCTCACTGCAATAAGGAATGTGGTTGAATGCATTATTCACAGTCATTTGTTCTCCGCGGTCATTGAAATATTAATGTTATCCCTATAGTCATTGGAATACCTTTGTGGGATGTTTGATAAATATCTGCAGTCCATTATGAAAAGTCAAAGATTTTCCTCGCCTTTGAAGCTTAACGTTCAATTAATATGAATCAATTTGTTTTTTTGTGTATGAAATAGAAAGAGGATAGAGATAAAAGCAAAATCTACAGCTTACAACACAGTAAAAGCAGCTGAAACATCCAAATTTTGTATACTTAAGGAACGAAAATCAAATAAATTCATTAAATTAATAAATTTACTTATTATAAATTTACAGCACTTCCTATCTGCATACTTAAGAAACGAAAGCGAAATAAATTCATTTATTATAATGTCTTGTAATACTGTAATAAGAGTTTTACTCCGAGTCTAATAAGACATTTAATAATTATAAAGAGACAACGCAACAGACAAGCATGCAGAGTGATACAAACAGACGTGAAGACTCAGAGGCAACTAACTCACTGCATATCATAAAGTATTGCATCAGATCAGATAAATGGATTGATAAGAACATGTAGACAGGAAACATAAAAACACAGGACAGAGTAATATTAAGCATCAGTAATTTACGACTCATTAAAGTAAGGAAATATGCAACAGTTATAAATAGATAATTCGTGTGTTATTAATTAATTAATTATAAAGTAATTATCTTATTATCAAGAAAAACATTTATTAGCATTTAATTAATTATTATTAAGTAGTTAATATATCATTGATGCATGTGTCTTTAATTAAATTATTAATTAACGTATGAGGCATTAAGTAATTTATATAAATATATGTATTAATAGTTATGTAATTATTTTTTGAATGAATTAATTTATTATTAACCTAGTTTGCGCTTGGATATCCAGTCGGCTAAAGTCAATTCCCAAACTCACGTGACCAACACTTCTGAAATCGTATGACATCAATGCCAGTCCACAAGCTCCGCCTACTCCATCTGAAGATCAATGACCTACGTGAAATTGCGTCATAAGTCTCATTCCCAATAGAGCAAATGCAGTTGCAATAACTGCAACGAAATGAAATACTTTGATATGATTTTCCATTCTCCTAGATTTATTTTCCGTTGTATATAAGATTAGTTTACTCGAGTTGTGCAACAAGCGATTCAAAGGAGATCGTTTCAAGAACTCATAAGTTGTTTCATAGGCTGATTAAATCACGTGGTGTTTGGCGTCTTGAAAGCCTATCTCTACACAGATTTGGCAATTGCTCTTTGCTTTGGCATCCATAATATATCCGAAGACTTTTTCACAAGACTTGCAGGGGAAACTTTTGTTGCTGCTTTTTTGCAAAGACACCCCATGAACTCTTGCTTCATGAGCCTTCAAATATCGCTTGACATAAAATCCCGTACCACAAATTTCGCAATTAAATTCCATACTTAATGAGATCTATTGTGCACGTGGTTTACACACATATAGTGTTTATGGGTGGGTAAAGGTGGGAGCCGAAAATTGAATCCTTTTATTATATAAGTTAATAATTATATAAGTTAGTGTTTTATGTACGCTTTTTGTTACATCAGAATGGTCCTAAACCAGGGGTGGATACGACTTAATCATCCTAAAGCAAAGGGGACGGCAGAGGGGCTGGAAAATATCAGCTGGTAGTGAGTTCAGGAGTGTTTCTTAGATTATTTATCCAAAATCAACGGAAGCTTGGAAAAATATAAAAAGGGTATTAAAATTTAGGAAAAGTAATTTAGTATCAAAAAGAATTAAATTGGAATTTTTTTTTAATAATTTGGAGGATCTAAAAATTTTTCCGCCAGCTGGGTTCGAACTCGGGAAGTCATCCTCCGCTGCCGACGTCAATTTGAATGTAGGTGACTTTAACCATTAGGCTACCATTGCTTCACGAAAAGACGCTCTTTAAAAGAACACATAATTTTATTTTTTGTTGATTTCAGTCTCATAGACCGTTATGGTTATTGGCGAGAAATACTACTAACAACAACCATACAACATATATATGAGGAGTCAGTCAGTGTCAACTTGTCGGACACTTACGCTGTACGCTGAGGCGCTAGAGTGTTGCCTAGATTTTGGCGAAATAGTAACCCTAGCAACCTCTTCACTGAATTACTACGTCATTCTTTTCGACGAATCAGATCAAAGACAGGTAACTGAGACAATCTGAATTGAACCGCTTGTGTTGTGCAATCTAAAATGTTTTCTTTTGTGTGGGGGCGTATACCAGTCATTGTAACGAATAATTTAACTGTATGGATGGTTTCTTTGGGGGACCATGACGTCATCATCACCACCTACTCATATCGACCTCATTTATACGCGTCTCATGCAATTATATTCGAGGCGCTCATTTCGCATTCGCCTACGTAATTTCTTCGCAGGCGATAAAATTTAAAAATTTTAGTACAAAAAATATATATATATTTGCAGTTTTACTTCTTATTTACTGCGAAAAAATTATTATATCCTTATAACGATGACATTTGAAAACGCTGTGTTTGAAATGGTTGTTTTTTGATAAAGAAAAATGACAAAATACCGTGAATTTTGAATTAAATTTTTAATTTTTCGAATTTGAATATAAATTATTCAGTTACCAATTATCGTTTGCTTAAAAAAATGGGTGATTGAATTTTCTGTTGAAATTGTCGTAGCGTTCGTTCTAAATGAATGATATTATTTTTGTACATTGTCGACATCTAAACTGAAAACAACGCCTTTGTAAATTATTTATTCGTAAAATACTGTAATACGAGTACTAAATTGTCCATAAAACGTAATAGTATGACGTAAACTAATTAACTAATCTAAAAGTTCTTTTCCACAGTCAGGATATACTATTTCATAAACAATTGAAGGAGGCAACATATAATTTCTGAAATATATAGATAGTGCTCTTCATCTCTCTCTCAATGCATTGAATTCTTTATAATCCAAACTTTTCAGCGTAAAATATTGTGTTCTAAGCATCACTTCTTGGATAAACGTTTGCGATTCTTTTGGATTTTTCCCTTTAAGTTGGCATTTGATAAAGCAACCCTCCATATCATCGTTTCGACGAGTTTTCTCATCATTATGCAATACTGGCCAGATCTTGTTCGACGAGATTTTTAGCAATCGATAAAAAACTAACCAGATCCTAATATCGACATCATAAAAAATGGACAGTATCTCAATGGACGAGATATCTCGTTATTATCAAATATGGCCCAATCTGGATGGACGAAATATCTCTTCGAAACATCGTAGAGGGTTAACTCCCTTGTCGTCTCGACAAGACGTCTTGTCATCAGTCAAAAATAACCAGGTTTTGATGGACGAGTTATCTTGTCATTAGAAGGTAAATTAACCAGATCTTGACCGCCTAATGCTAAAATTAGTAATATCTTGATGGCGAGATACCTCCCCATCCCAGGTGCAGAATTGTATTCAGTGTTCTGCAACACAACTCGGAGCAATTGCAATTATTCTGCAGGCGTTTTGTCCGAATCATGAAAACAGCAGTAAAATTAAAAACAGAAGTAAAACACAATCATCGGCTAAATATGTGTTACATATTTATAATAAAACATACAAATTAGTTAACTTACTTTATTTAAAACCAAGGCAAACTTTCAGAATTTGAAATTCTGTCGATAACTTTTGAAGTTAAATATTTTGTCATTGAAATAGAAGATGTGTTTCTTATAAAGTGTTTGTAGTAATTTGGGGCGGTTTAGGAAGATTGTTCCGTAGCTAGAAAAGAAAAAAAAAGTGTGTCAAGGAGCGCGCTCTGCACTGCAGAATATCGTAAGTTATAATTGTAAAAATCGGCCAAAATTTTGATAAAATTAAGGAAAAATTGATCTGCAAAGACTTTGTTCTGTGACAAACGTGGCAGTTTCAAGCACTTTCTGCCCCCGGGTTCCCATTAGCAAAATTGGCCAGATCTATTGATGGACAAGTTATCTCGTCAAAACCACTTGGGGTCAACTTGACTTGGACAGGGGGGGGGAGGTCAACACAAAACTTGATCAAAGCTAGGACTGCAAATAGGAAACAGAAGCCATATTCTCATTGGAAGAGAAATAAACGTTTGCCATTGGATATCATCTTTTAGGATCCATATAGATATAAATTCTAAAAGTTATTTCGAGGAAGTCGTCTTTCTCGAGAAATCAAATCGCGCAGAATCTCTTTTTTTTTCGAAGATAAATCGACGTGATGTGGGAATAAAAATTTCCGAAAATGAAAGGAGAAACCACGTTTTGAAATAGGATCACGCAAGCGTGTTTTGCAACAGAAAATAAATATCGTCAAGTATTTTTTAATACCACGTCTCGTATTCGGGTTCATATTGAAATCATATTAAATATCTATCAAATAAATCAGAACACATACATAAAATTTAAAAATTTGTGTAGCACAATTATATTAGATGTAATACTTCGTAAATTTTTTAATGTTTTCACGTAATAATTAACCTCTTCACTACCGACCATTTAAAAAATTGTTTTCAAATCAGTTTCTTTTCTGATTAATATCATGAAATACTTCAAAGTTCTCAAGTATATAAATTCCTATTTTAGATCGTGGCATAATAGAGGGCTAAACAGTTTAGGTACACATATCTGTCGCACCCCTGCAAGAAAAGGGACACAACTCAAAATTGCAGAATTTGAGAAACATCAACTTAAAGGATACTATAAAACGTATATAGAAATAGTATGAGCTTCTTTCAAATTTTAGGTAAGAACTTATGGTTATAACTTCTATTATATTCTATAGAATAGTAATATAACACGCCGGGGCACCTCATATATATTTTTCAATGACATAACATCCAAATATTTATCTTTTGAGTTGTGTTACTTTTCTTGCCGGGGTGCGATATGCGTACCTTAGGTCTCAATTAAGCTGAAAGCAAAATAAGTTTAAAATGATAAGATATTTATTAAAACAGAAAACTCTATAATCACACTTTTAATAAATTATCAACAAAAACACATTAACTAAAGGGGATTTAAACACAAAAGAAATTTACTTACTTTTACGAGCACGATGAGTTGACGCCATTTCTTCCAAATCGCTTTTGAATAATAAACATTCCACAGGAACTACCGATTTAGGCGAGGTGCGCACATCCGGTTTGTCAACGTGCGGCTCCACTGCGGCACCGAAGCCCAACTATGCACACACAACCGTAAAAGGACGCTCGAACTCATTTCGCGCCATTTGCGATAAATATTCTATCGAAGAAAAAGTGTTTATTTCGCTTACTTGTGGTGTACAAAATAGTATATTTTGAAACAAAATAGACGTTACTGAACACAACCATTTATTAATTAGTATTTATATTCCATTTGTTTATGAAAATAAGGTACTTCAGAACGGATACTCATGTGCGGCGACCGTGCGGCACCGTGGAGAACTGCGATACAAATTGCACGTAAGTTGAACGTGCGAAACAAAATAGACGTTACTGCATACAACCATTTATTAATTATTATTTATATTCCATTTGTTTACGAAAATAAGGTACTTCAGAACGGATACTCATGTGCGGCGACCGTGCGGCGCCGTGGGGAACTGCGATACAAATTGCACGGAAGTTGAACGTGCGAAACAAAATAGACGTTACTGGACACAACCATTTATTAATTAGTATTTATATTCAATTTGTTTATGAGCACAAGATACTTCAGAACGGATACTCATGTGCGGCGACCTGTTTCGCCGTGGGGAACTGCGATACAAATTGCACGCAAGATGAACGTGCGAAACAAAATAGACGTTACTGGATACAACCATTTATTAATTATTATTTATATTCCATTTGTTTACGAAAATAAGGTACTTCAGAACGGATACTCATGTGCGGCGACCGTGCGGCGCCGTGGGGAACTGCGATACAAATTGCACGGAAGTTGAACGTGCGAAACAAAATAGACGTTACTGGACACAACCATTTATTAATTAGTATTTATATTCAATTTGTTTATGAGCACAAGATACTTCAGAACGGATACTCATGTGCGGCGACCTGTGGCGCCGTGGGGAACTGCGATACAAATTGCACGCAAGTTGAACGTGCGAAACAAAATAGACGTTACTGGATACAACCATTTATTAATTATTATTTATATTCCATTTGTTTATGAAAATAAGGTACTTCAGAACGGATACTCATGTGCGGCGACCGTGCGGCGCCGTGGGGAACTGCGATACAAATTGCACGCAAGTTGAACGTGCGAAACAAAATAGACGTTACTGGATACAACCATTTCTTAATTATTATTTATATTCCATTTGTTTATGAAAATAAGGTACTTCAGAACGGATACTCATGTGCGGCGACCGTGCGGCACCGTGGAGAACTGCGATACAAATTGCACGGAAGTTGAACGTGCGAAACAAAATAGACGTTACTGCATACAACCATTTATTAATTATTATTTATATTCCATTTGTTTACGAAAATAAGTTACTTCAGAACGGATACTCATGTGCGGCGACCGTGCGGCGCCGTGGGGAACTGCGATACAAATTGCACGGAAGTTGAACGTGCGAAACAAAATAGACGTTACTGGACACAACCATTTATTAATTAGTATTTATATTCAATTTGTTTATGAGCACAAGATACTTCAGAACGGATACTCATATGCGGCGACCTGTGGCGCCGTGGGGAACTGCGATACAAATTGCACGCAAGATGAACGTGCGAAACAAAATAGACGTTACTGGATACAACCATTTATTAATTATTATTTATATTCCATTTGTTTACGAAAATAAGGTACTTCAGAACGGATACTCATGTGCGGCGACCGTGCGGCGCCGTGGGGAACTGCGATACAAATTGCACGGAAGTTGAACGTGCGAAACAAAATAGACGTTACTGGACACAACCATTTATTAATTAGTATTTATATTCAATTTGTTTATGAGCACAAGATACTTCAGAACGGATACTCATGTGCGGCGACCTGTGGCGCCGTGGGGAACTGCGATACAAATTGCACGCAAGTTGAACGTGCGAAACAAAATAGACGTTACTGGATACAACCATTTATTAATTAGTATTTATATTCCATTTGTTTATGAAAATAAGGTACTTCAGAACGGATACTCATGTGCGGCGACCGAGCGGCACCGTGGAGAACTGCGATACAAATTGCACGTAAGTTGAACGTGCGAAACAAAATAGACGTTACTGCATACAACCATTTATTAATTATTATTTATATTCCATTTGTTTACGAAAATAAGGTACTTCAGAACGGATACTCATGTGCGGCGACCGTGCGGCGCCGTGGGGAACTGCGATACAAATTGCACGCAAGTTGAACGTGCGAAACAAAATAGACGTTACTGGATACATCCATTTATTAATTATTATTTATATTCCATTTGTTTATGAAAATAAGGTACTTCAGAACGGATACTCATGTGCGGCGACCTGTGGCGCCGTGGGGAACTGCGATACAAATTGCACGCAAGTTGAACGTGCGAAACAAAATAGACGTTACTGGATACAACCATTTATTAATTATTATTTATATTCCATTTGTTTATGAAAATAAGGTACTTCAGAACGGATACTCATGTGCGGCGACCGTGCGGCGCCGTGGGGAACTGCGATACAAATTGCACGCAAGTTGAACGTGCGAAACAAAATAGACGTTACTGGATACAACCATTTCTTAATTATTATTTATATTCAATTTGTTTATGAGCACAAGATACTTCAGAACGGAAACTCATGTGCGGCGACCTGTGGCGCCGTGGGGAACTGCGATACAAATTGCACGCAAGTTGAACGTGCGAAACAAAATAGACGTTACTGGATACAACCATTTATTAATTCCTATTTATATTCCATTTGTTTATGAAAATAAGGTACTTCAGAACGGATACTCAAGTGCGGCGACCGTGCGGCGCCGTGGGGAACTGCGATACAAATTGCACGCAAGTTGAACGTGCGAAACAAAATAGACGTTACTGGATACAACCATTTATTAATTATTATTTATATTCCATTTGTTTATGAAAATAAGGTACTTCAGAACGGATACTCATGTGCGGCGACCGTGCGGCACCGTGGAGAACTGCGATACAAATTGCACGTAAGTTGAACGTGCGAAACAAAATAGACGTTACTGCATACAACCATTTATTAATTATTATTTATATTCCATTTGTTTACGAAAATAAGGTACTTCAGAACGGATACTCATGTGCGGCGACCGTGCGGCGCCGTGGGGAACTGCGATACAAATTGCACGGAAGTTGAACGTGCGAAACAAAATAGACGTTACTGGATACAACCATTTCTTAATTATTATTTATATTCCATTTGTTTATGAAAATAAGGTACTTCAGAACGGATACTCATGTGCGGCGACCGTGCGGCACCGTGGAGAACTGCGATACAAATTGCACGTAAGTTGAACGTGCGAAACAAAATAGACGTTACTGCATACAACCATTTATTAATTATTATTTATATTCCATTTGTTTACGAAAATAAGGTACTTCAGAACGGATACTCATGTGCGGCGACCGTGCGGCGCCGTGGGGAACTGCGATACAAATTGCACGCAAGTTGAACGTGCGAAACAAAATAGACGTTACTGGATACAACCATTTCTTAATTATTATTTATATTCCATTTGTTTATGAAAATAAGGTTCTTCAGAACGGATACTCATGTGCGGCGACCGTGCGGCACCGTGGAGAACTGCGATACAAATTGCACGTAAGTTGAACGTGCGAAAAAAAATAGACGTTACTGCATACAACCATTTATTAATTATTATTTATATTCCATTTGTTTACGAAAATAAGGTACTTCAGAACGGATACTCATGTGCGGCGACCGTGCGGCGCCGTGGGGAACTGCGATACAAATTGCACGCAAGTTGAACGTGCGAAACAAAATAGACGTTACCGGATACAACCATTTATTAATTATTATTTATATTCCATTTGTTTATGAAAATAAGGTACTTCAGAACGGATACTCATGTGCGGCGACCGTGCGGCGCCGTGGGGAATTGCGATACAAATTGCACGCAAGTTGAACGTGCGAAACAAAATAGACGTTACCGGATACAACCATTTATTAATTATTATTTATATTCCATTTGTTTATGAAAATAAGGTACTTCAGAACGGATACTCATGTGCGGCGACCGTGCGGCGCCGTGGGGAATTGCGATACAAATTGCACGCAAGTTGAACGTGCGAAACAAAATAGACGTTACTGGATACAACCATTTATTAATTATTATTTATATTCCATTTGTTGATGAAAATAAGGTACTTCAGAACGGATACTCATGTGCGGCGACCTGTGGCGCCGTGGAGAACTGCGATACAAATTGCACGCAAGTTGAACGTGCGAAACAAAATAGACGTTACTGGATACAACCATTTATTAATTATTATTTATATTCCATTTGTTTACGAAAATAAGGTACTTCAGAACGGATACTCATGTGCGGCGACCTGTGGCGCCGTGGGGAACTGCGATACAAATTGCACGCAAGTTGAACGTGCGAAACAAAATAGACGTTACTGCATACAACCATTTATTAACTATTATTTATATTCCATTTGTTTACGAAAATAAGGTACTTCAGAACGGATACTCATGTGCGGCGACCGTGCGGCGCCGTGGGGAACTGCGATACAAATTGCACGGAAGTTGAACGTGCGAAACAAAATAGACGTTACTGGATACAACCATTTCTTAATTATTATTTATATTCCATTTGTTTATGAAAATAAGGTACTTCAGAACGGATACTCATGTGCGGCGACCGTGCGGCACCGTGGAGAACTGCGATACAAATTGCACGTAAGTTGAACGTGCGAAACAAAATAGACGTTACTGCATACAACCATTTATTAATTATTATTTATATTCCATTTGTTTACGAAAATAAGGTACTTCAGAACGGATACTCATGTGCGGCGACCGTGCGGCGCCGTGGGGAACTGCGATACAAATTGCACGCAAGTTGAACGTGCGAAACAAAATAGACGTTACTGGATACAACCATTTCTTAATTATTATTTATATTCCATTTGTTTACGAAAATAAGGTACTTCAGAACGGATACTCATGTGCGGCGACCGTGCGGCGCCGTGGGGAACTGCGATACAAATTGCACGCAAGTTGAACGTGCGAAACAAAATAGACGTTACTGGATACAACCATTTCTTAATTATTATTTATATTCCATTTGTTTATGAAAATAAGGTACTTCAGAACGGATACTCATGTGCGGCGACCTGTGGCGCCGTGGAGAACTGCGATACAAATTGCACGCAAGTTGAACCTGCGAAACAAAATAGACGTTACTGGATACAACCATTTATTAATTATTATTTATATTCCATTTGTTTATGAAAATAAGGTACTTCAGAACGGATACTCATGTGCGGCGACCGTGCGGCGCCGTGGGGAACTGCGATACAAATTGCACGCAAGTTGAACGTGCGAAACAAAATAGACGTTACTGCATACAACCATTTATTAATTATTATTTATATTCCATTTGTTTATGAAAATAAGGTACTTCAGAACGATTACTCATGTGCGGCGACCGTGCGGCACCGTGGAGAACTGCGATACAAATTGCACGCAAGTTGAACGTGCGAAACAAAATAGACGTTACTGGATACAACCATTTATTAATTATTATTTATATTCCATTTGTTTATGAAAATAAGGTACTTCAGAACGGATACTCATGTGCGGCGACCTGTGGCGCCGTGGAGAACTGCGATACAAATTGCACGCAAGTTGAACATGCGAAACAAAATAGACGTTACTGGATACAACCATTTATTAATTATTATTTATATTCCATTTGTTTACGAAAATAAGGTACTTCAGAACGGATACTCATGTGCGGCGACCTGTGGCGCCGTGGGGAACTGCGATACAAATTGCACGCAAGTTGAACGTGCGAAACAAAATAGACGTTACTGCATACAACCATTTATTAATTATTATTTATATTCCATTTGTTTACGAAAATAAGGTACTTCAGAACGGATACTCATGTGCGGCGACCTGTGGCGCCGTGGGGAACTGCGATACAAATTGCACGCAAGTTGAACGTGCGAAACAAAATAGACGTTACTGGATACAACCATTTATTAATTATTATTTATATTCCATTTGTTTATGAAAATAAGGTACTTCAGAACGGATACTCATGTGCGGCGACCGTGCGGCGCCGTGGGGAACTGCGATACAAATTGCACGCAAGTTGAACGTGCGAAACAAAATAGACGTTACTGCATACAACCATTTATTAATTATTATTTATATTCCATTTGTTTACGAAAATAAGGTACTTCAGAACGGATACTCATGTGCGGCGACCTGTGGCGCCGTGGGGAACTGCGATACAAATTGCACGCAAGTTGAACGTGCGAAACAAAATAGACGTTACTGGATACAACCATTTATTAATTATTATTTATATTCCATTTGTTTATGAAAATAAGGTACTTCAGAACGGATACTCATGTGCGGCGACCGTGCGGCGCCGTGGGGAACTGCGATACAAATTGCACGCAAGTTGAACGTGCGAAACAAAATAGACGTTACTGGACACAACCATTTATTAATTAGTATTTATATTCAATTTGTTTATGAATACAAGATACTTCAGAACGGATACTCATGTGCGGCGACCTGTGGCGCCGTGGGGAACTGTGATACAAATTGCACGCTAGTTGAACGTGTGTCGTACCAGCGGCGCTGGAGGCATATGTGCACTGCTCCATTGTATCTATTGTATCTCAGACCGCACTTGCGTTGCGGCAGCGTCGCCGTACGTTGAAAAACCAGATGTGTGCACCGGGCCTTATACAGCCATTTTTAGTTTGGGTGTCATTGGATCTAATCATTTGTGTCAATCTAGTCTTTGATATCAGTCATTGGTGTCAATCTAGACATTGGTGTTAATCTAGTCATTGGTGTCAATCTAGTCATTGGTGTCAATCGGAAGCTTAGACTTCCACGCACGCGTACCTGAGTTTTTAACTACCAATTTTTTCATAAAGATTATTTTTAAGGCGAAAGAGTCGAGGTCCACGTACGTGGACCCAGGTAGCGAAGAGGTTTCTCTAACATGATATTATGAGTTAGGATGGTTTTAAGTATATTGGTAGGTATTTTAATCAACGCATCACTGGAGCAACACAACGGTCCACCGACGACTGTCCGGGATCAATCCCAAAGGGAAAGTTTGAGGACAACACCATGTAATTTTGAACCACAGTCAGAAGACGAGGCTAAACCTTAGCTGGCACTCCACTCTATAAATTTCCGCACCAGCACGATGATATTTGAGATCATATTGAATTCGTACCAGCCCCTTTCCACATGACGGTAGTTGGTCGGATTCGAACTCGCAGCCCTCTGGTTGCTAATCCAATACTCTTCCAACCGGGCTACCACTGCGTAGCGGTTTTTATAACTTTGATTTTTCTCTTAAATTCAAGACCCCAAGTCTCCAAGTTGGAAAAGCAAAGGATTAGCGACCGAAGGGTAACGAGTTCGGAACTCGTTTCAGCTAAAGACCATCGTGTTCACGGGGATTGGAGCACATTAACCTTTAGTCTGCGGCAGCTAAACAATTGTTAACACTGAAATTTCATTGGTAATGGTAATGATAGTTTTTTGTTAACGTCGTACTAGAGCAACACAGCTGGCTATTGACAACGGTCCGGTATCCATCCCGAAAGGTAAAGATCCGAGGACAACACCTCAAATTTTGAACCACGGTCAGATGACGAAGTAGCACCTGAGCTGGCACCCCACTCTCCAAACGTCAACACCAACCAAACGTTAGGACTTGCGACCACGACAGATTTAAGGTGCACCAGCCGCCTCCACACCATACGCTTACAAACATCCATGCCCGGACCCGGATTCGAAGCAGGAATCTTCCGATCTAGAGGCTGATGAACTCTTTGGAGATTATAATCGCGTTTGTAATTATAATTTTAGTTAAAGTAGTACTAGAGCAATATAACGGGCAATTGACGACGGTCCGGAATCAGTCCCTTAAAATCCGAGGACAACACCTCGTAATTTTGAACCATGGTCCGATGATATAATCGCGTTGGGATGAGATTTAAATTGAGATCGCAATAGGTTTGTCGCGTGCTTGTTGGGGATAATTGGTAATTTTTTAATTAACGTTTCGATTGAATTAGAACCAAGAACTTTCGATCTAGAGGCTAAAACCTTAACCACTATACCGGTTGGTCGGTGAAAATTTCGTTGGAAAATATCTGTATACGGTGGATATTATTTCCCTTGTTATTGACCGCTTGCATCGATCACATTTACAAGTTGTCAGCAACTGACCGTATAGACCGTGAAGTGTGAACGCTTTGTGGGAAAGGTACAAGTTCGCTCCGGTGATATCTCTCACAAGCGAAACGATACGCCAAACAATACTATGAAAGGAAAGCGTTAGTCGTAAATGCCACTCAAGGCTCTATTCCTCAAGTTAGGTAGGGGGGTCGTAGAGGAAGGTGAAAGAGCCGTTCTGTGAGATGATTGAAAAAATGTAACCGCCACCGCGTAAAGATTAAAGAAGCTGTGAACTCGAATGTTCTCATGTTGGCATGGTGTGGACTTTTGGAGAATGGGTTGTCAACTTCCAACAGTAGTGTTGATTACAATAGACCCTAATCTTTAGTTGTAGAGTCATTCATCTTATGAAGGAAAGAAATTCGATTGCACAAGCAGTAATTCCAATAAGAAAAAATCTCATATTTTCGATGTCGCGGTGAAACGGAACCGAATCCAATGCCATTACACTTCAGTTATTATACGGAAGGTACCTGTCTATTAATCTATTAAATGGATGAAAGATCCCTGTAGTGTGGTACCGATTTATATGATGGACCCTAAATCGACAGACCGTCCGAGGTGTAGGTAAGAATCCGTTTTATCTGTAGTTTCTCGTCTGTTTTTGATCGGCACGGCTTGTGCCCGGTCATTACCAAACTCGGGAAATGAGTCTTCGTACATCCGATCATCATTGGGTGAAACTCATTTAGAAATCTCATCGGTTGTATCAGTGTACGTCTCTTGAGCTAAATTCCCATCACTAAATTTAGACTTGAGAATTTCTTTTTAGGGGATTTTTAACTTCCTTTTTCTTCAACTTTACTTTACCTTAAACTTTTTTTTTCCCTTAAACTTTTCTTTCTTTTTTATAACCTTTCTTTTCTTTCCTTTTTTTTCCCGAGTCGAACCAGATGTGTTTTATCTGGAGGGCTATGCGCCGACCAATCGGAAAAGTGGTTAAGGTGTTAGCCTCTTGATCGGGAGGTTCCTAGTTCGAGTCCGGGTCCGGGCATGGATGTTTGTAAACGTATGGTGCAGAGGCGGCTGATGCACCTTAAATGTGTCGTGGTCGAAAGTCCTCATTTTGGGTTGGCGTGGAAGTTTGGAGAGTGGGGTGCCAGCTCAGGTCTTGCTTCGTCATCTGACCGTGGTTCAAAATTACGAGGTGTTGTCCTCGGATCTTTACCTTAAGGGACTGATCTCGGACCGTCGTCAATAGCCCGTTGTGTTGCTCTAGTACGACGTTTACTAAAAAGTTACCAAAAGTTACTAGATCGGAATGTTCCTAGTTCGAATCCGGGTCCGGGCATGGATGTTTGTAAGCGTATGGTGTAGAGGCGGCTGGTGCACCTTATATGTTCCATGGCCGAAAGTCCTCATTTTGGGTTGGCGTGGAAGTTTGGAGAGTGGGGTGCCAGCTCAGGTCTTGCTTCGTCATCTGACCGTGGTTCAAAATTACGAGGTGTTGTCCTCGGTTCTTTACCTTAAGGGACTGATCCCGGACCGTCGTCAATAGCCCGTTGTGTTGCTCTAGTATGACGTTAACTAAAATTACCATTAGCTGGAGAGCTATACAAACAAAAAAATCGATAGTCTTTGCTAGATACCAGGAAGAATCGTGAGACCTCTACCGACAGAAAAATTAAGAGTTCAATGTGTAGGTAGGTAATTAACGTCGCACTGGAGTAATACAACGGGCTACTAGCGACGGTTCGAGATCCATCTCGAAGGGAAATATCCAGGTAATAGGTAATTTTTAATTAACGTCGTACTATAGAAAACCAAAGGGCCATTGACGACGGTTCGAGATCAATCCCTTATGGGAAAGGTCTGAGGACAACACCTCGTAATTTTGAAACACGGTCAGATAACGAGTCAATACCTGAGCTGGTACTCCACTCTCTAAACTTCCATACTAACCCAGCGTGAGGACTTTCGGCCACGATAGTTTTAAAGTGCACCAGCCGCCTCTACACCATACGCTTACAAACATCCAAGCACGGACCCGGATTCGAACCAGGAATCTTCTGATCAGAGGCTAACACCTCGTCCACCCGACCGGTTGGTGGACGAAAGATGCCGGGACAAAGCCTTGTAATTTTGAACCATGGTCAGATGACGAGAACAACACCTCAAGCCGAGGACATTGAGGAGAAGACAGATTTAACGTGCACCAGTCCTCGTGTACACGACGGTCTTTGGCTAAACCAAGTTTCAAATTTGAAATCCTTAAACATTTCCTGAAATTTTCTCAGAACTCAGAATTTGGAAGTAGAAGATATATAGAGGAGGTTGCTAAATTGAATTCTAACTGGAGTTACACGACGGGCTATTGACGACAGAACAGGATTGATAACGAAAGGAAAATATCCGAGGTCAACACCTCGTGATTTGGAATCTCGGTCAGATGACTTGGCCTGCACATGAGGTGGTACAATACTCTCCGAACTTCCACACCACGTCAGCATGAGGATGTTTGAAGCCACGACAGATTTAACGTGCAACAGCCACCTTTGGACATTGTGGTCTTTGGTTGGATCGAGTATCGAACTAGTATCCCTCCCGTTACTAATCCACTCTATAACAACCGTGCTTCTACGGCATTCTAACAGTTGAGACAGAAAGCGTTTCATCTAGAAGATTATAAAACTAAAAATATCGATGTCCTATAGTAGGAAGCACCTGGAAAATTTGCGAAATCATTAACTATGAGAATATTCGGAGTTTTATGATATTTTCTCTGTACTCCAGATATAGAGATAAAAGAGAAAATGTTATAATAGAATCAAATAAAGTGTAATAATTAAAGAGTAAAGTAAAATTTGAAATTGAAAATAATGTTAGAAACAGACACGTCATTTCTACGTTTTATGAAAATTAAGGGGGTCCGGGACAAAAAAATCATCAAATTTTCGAATTTTTTAAAATTATTTTAAGAAATTCTCTGTGTTTTTCTGCTTAAAATGACTTATAAATCATGTCTCTATCTTAGTTAGAACTAGAGATATAATAATTTTTGTGGTGCGCTGTTTTGAAAATCTGACACTCTTGACAGTTGTTGTCATGGCAACAACATCTGTCTTTAAAACTTTAAATGCATTTTTCTCCATGATACTTTTGTTTCAAGATTTCCTGTATTCAAATTGCTATAAGTCGAAAACCAATAAAGTTTAAGGGTTGAAATTTGGAATATATCTTTTTCAAACATTATACTTTAATTTTGATTAAACAAATTTGAAACAAATATTTACTTTTAAAAATATGACTTTAAAAAAAAAAGCACCTTAAAATTTTCAAAAATTTTCATTCAAATATTTTTTATTTTTTATTAAATTAATATTTTTTAAATTGCTGAATCGAACTTAAAGTTTATAAGTTTGTGAATAATTTACTGCAAGAATTTTGAAAATTGATTAAGAATATTTTGAGGTTTAACAATTTAAAAAATGATCCCTCTTTTTTTTTCAAAAAATTTTAATTTAAAATTTTTTAAAAACTTTTGGAAAATTTTTGTGTTGTGATTTTGTTTATTAGTTAAATGGGTAATCAGTACAAAAAATTCAAAATTCAAAATTAATTAATAAAAATGTTTTTCTTAATGTGTCCCGGACCCCCTTAAGGTCGAACTTTAACGATGGCAACAGTGCATTTGCATACCGAAATCAACATCAATTTTACAAAAGAGCATGTTTCGTATACAGATATCATATTTTCGTAAACATTTATGTTTTGTAAACATGAGATAAATTCTATTTCTATACAAAACGAGGAAAAACAAGTTTTCGAACAAAATTTCACGTAGTGAGTTTTTTAAATTCAGTTTCAGATGTTTTTATAAAAAATAAATATGTCAGAAAATTAGTTTGGAGTTGAAAATACATCTTTGAACTGAATGAGATTGATCATGCATTCCTGCATTTTTAATATGAATAAATCAGGGCTCGAAATACCCGGGTGCACAGGTGCACTGTGTACATGAAAATAAAATTGTGCACCTAACGTTAAAAAAAGGGGGGGGGATGTAACGTGTTTTATGTTATTTTGATGCTTGAACAAAATATTAGTATTTACTTCTCTCGTTCTAAAGGAACGTAATTAAAATTCCTAAATACTCACGATGCGAAATAAAATCGCTGGGCCATAACGAGTTTATACAGGAGGAAGGTTTAATTGTGCCAATGCCACCAGAACTTTCCGATGACCGAAACATTTTCCAGATGGCTCTGTTGAAGAGACTGTCGTCTTAACCGTGCGCCAGAGAAGGAAGAATTTAGATGTTTAAATATTTATATATTTACTATACCTACTACTAACCTATATAAACATACCCAACTAATAAAGTAGTTTACATTACACTAATACTCTTATATTACGTTTTTTTAAATGTGCATCTAAAATATAACCCGTGCACCTAATTTAAAAACTTAGGTACACAAGGTGCACCTGCATTAAAAAATCTATTTCAAGGCTTGGCCTAACACGACTGCGGTTGTCGTGATTTTGTCGATATGCCGATAGAAGTGAAATGTTAGTAGACTGAGTATTACTATTCAGATTAGTTCATAAAATATGTCCAACTTGTTTGCTTTTAATTTATTGGATTGTTCTTTGAAAACTTGACTTGGTTGACCGAATTGGTACCCTAACTTCTCTTTTGGGGGTATAACACCTTATGACATAGTAGGTGTTTGAATACGCATTTCTATTGAATAGCGATAAGTGGTGAAATCGACAATTTCCATATGGTCAGATGATCAATAAGTGAACCAATCAAATGATGAATACATGGTTAGGATTGTTCTCCTGTTCCGTGGATCAATCAGATGATAAATGTTTCGTTCCACCCAGCAGACGAAAGCATTCTAAAGGTCACGTTACAATTAATTTTGGTCACGTGATTGTGGACACATAAAAAGGTAACACTAGCTTCCTCAGAGATACTTCAAAAAGTTTGACCAGTGTGTTGACTTGTAGTCACATGACTGCTCTGTGAGAAATTTATTTGTGGCGACAAAAGTTGACATTACCTAAATCTACTCCCACGAGATGATCAGTCAATGGACCAATGAGATGATAAATCAATAGATGAGCGTGTTCTTCCGTTCCGTGGACCAATCAGATGATGAATGTTTGGCTCTAGTTTGTTGTTTCTAGTTTCGGTCATAATGATAATGGAAACATAAGAAGGAAATCATTTCTCACTCAACTATTATATTTCTTCGATTTGTATGCAAATTGCCAGATTGTGGGTGAGTGGTTACGATTGCAATCAAGGTGTATTTCTGTCTTCAGCGTCAACCAAACCTTCCTAGTGTGTGTTTGTATACAGAGATCATGTTTTCCTGAACAATAAATTGACGTTGTTTGTATTGCGTTTGGTATAGAATGGCCAAATATGTTCCTTTCGCCATTAATCTTTACGCAGCGGCGCTTAGATTTTTTTCAATCGTCTCCAGGAACGGCTCTTTTGTCTTCATTGTCCAAATCTCCTCACCTAATTACCTTGAGTGGCATTTACGACTGACGCTTTCTTTTCAGTGTATTGTATGTCGTATAGTTTGGCATGAGATAGATATCACCGGAGCGACCTTCTGCCTTTCCCCCAAAGCGTTCACACCTCACGGTCGACAGGGTAGGGTACCGAACAAAAGGAGGGATCCTCTAGAAGGTCAGTCGCTGACAGCTCATAATTGGTGATCGATGCCAGCGGCCACTTAAAAGGGGATTAACATCCGCCGTAAACAGATCTATAGCATGCCGCTGGTGTAAACGAAATTGTAGTGGTAACAATTGTCTACTTGTCGCAGCGTAAAGGTTAAGTACGAAGCAACCAGCATCACATCGCTGTTCGGATAGGTAGGTAGTTACATAACATCGTTCTGCAGTAACACAACGGGTTATTGACGATGATCAGTTGTCAAGGGAAAGATCCTATTGACAACACCTCATCATTTTGAAGCACCATCAGATGACGCTGATACCTCTCTCTCTCCAAACTTCTACACCGCGCCACCTAAAAGAAATTTGAGTTTAAAACAGATTTAACGTTCACCACCTCCGTCTTCTTGACGGTTTGACTGAACGTAGTTTATGACTCGCAATAATCTGTTACTTTTTCAACCGGGCTCAAGCAGAGAGAAATTCATCGATTTGTTCAGAAAAAGTTAACTAGTACCCTCATGATCAAATTCGATGTTCAAACTTCGATGGTAATGTAAGTGTAGCTAATAATAGCATACTAATGATTCTTTTAAATTATACCACTTATGCACCATTTTGGATATTAATTCCCATGGCTATCATTCGCCTACCATCTGATATTTTAGTTGCTTTGTTCTCCTAAACTTTGTATCGTCAATAGCCCGATGTATTACTCCTGTGCGGTGTTAATTAAAATACCTACATAATATTTTATATGAAATATTCATATCTCCTACCACCTCTGGTTAAAATGAATACGATCGTTATAGTTGTAGAGAAAAACTAAACCACCTTGGGAAGGTTGAGAGAAAAACGTCCCTAAACTAAGCTCCGTGTAAGTCTACATAACATGAAGAGGAGTAGTAATCACAATCCTCAAAGCACCCAACAATATTACATATTGAGGTTCATATGTTCTTTACCTCTACGTGCCGACCAACCGGTATAGTGGTTAAGGTGTTAGCCTCTAGATCGGAAGGTTCCGGGCATGGATGTTATTATTATTTTTTAGACCCACCCCCCGGAACCACTCACCGTTAGGTGTAGAGCAGGGCTCGAAATACCCGGGTGCACAGGTGCACATGAAAATAAAATTGTGCACTTAATTTTTTCCCGCTAGGCGCACCTGTGCACCTAATTTAAAAACTTAGGTGCTCAAGGTTGCCGACCAACCGGTATAGTGGTTAAGGTGTTAGCCTCTAGATCGGAAGGTTCCTGGTTCGAATCTACGTTACGAAGTACGACGTTAATTAAAAATTACTAATTAACCTCTACCTGATATAAAGAGATGTCGTAATCAAAGCATCCAACAATATTGAAGAGGTTTATATGCTCGCGTTTATAAAAAATATTAGGCTCTCAACCTACAAAAAACGAGAGGTCACCATGTTGGAGTATCGAGATCAGCTATCTGTTCTCCTTGCGACGACCCGAGATCAATTCCGATAAGAAAAAGATCCAAGGTCAACACATTGTCATTATGAACTACGGTCATATAACGACTTCATCACCAGAGCACTCTCCAAACTTCCACACCACGCCAGCGTGAGGACATTTTAGTCAACGACTGCTTTAACGTGCACAAGCCCCCTGTACACGACAGTCTTTGGTTGGTAAGAGTTTTCGAAGTGGCAAAAATTTCTGGTTGCTAATTCGTAACTCTTCCAACCGAGCTACCGCGGCCCGTGATTATCACTATGTCTGAAATCTGAACAGAAAAAATTTTATTTGAATATTTCTTTTTGTTAAATACATTCGTTTGGAATGTTCCTGGTTCGAATCCGGGTGCGGGCATGGATGTTTGTAAGCGTATGGTGTAGAAGTGGCTGATGCACCTTAAATCTGCCGTGGCCGAAAGTCCTCACGTTGGGTTGGCGTGGAAGTTTGGAGAGTGGGGTGCCAGCTCAGATGTTGCTTCGTCATCTGACCGTGGTTCAAAATTACGAGGTGTTGTCCTCGGATCTTTCCCTGTACGGTTTTGTCCCGGACCGTCGTCAATAGCCTGTTGTTGTTGCTCTAGTACGACGGTAACTAAAAATTACCATTACCAATCGTTTTGTCTTATATTTACTTTAAAAAAAAGATTCATATATGTATCCAATTTAGAATTAATTTAAGTATACAATGAGGTAAAATATTTGAATAAATATTAATGATCTAATTTTATAACATAACGATCACTTGCACAGAAAAATGATAGCTTTAAAATCATTTGAATGAATATTAATGATCTAATTTTATAACATAACAATCTCTTGCACAGAAAAATGATAGCTTTAAAATCATAAATTACTTGTTTTGTAATGTCATATATTCGAATAATTAATACTTAAGTATTGCATTTCTTTGAAAAAAACGACCAGTTGTTTTGGACAAATAGCTTCAAACATTGACAACTGAGGAATGGATTGCTAAAATAGATTCGTGAAGGATCTCAAAACCCTATTCAATATACTCAGAAATTCACAGTGTTTGTGCAAGACATTACACATAACTTGCATGTGTTCTTAAGGCGAGGTAAATATCTGTGCGAGTTACGGCTGGCCGAAAAGTTTCCGGCAATATTCAGCCCTACGAAAAGAATTATTTGACCCTCCGGCTAAATTTGATTCTCTATTCTATTCTAAAGAAAGAAGCAATCGAATTTTTCCAAAATGATTAAATAATATGAAATGAGCAATTATTGTTCAAACCGATTCTAATATCAGTAAACGTCCAATAGAGCATTTAAAATGGATATTCTAGTTTAAGAAAATAATAAATAAAATCGGTCCAAAGATTTTATTGCAAGGAAATGAGCAATAGACCCGTTTCCAAGGAATCAGTTCTACTGAATGGGTCAATAGAATGATTCAAAAAAAAAAAAAAAAAAAAAAAAAAAAAAAAAAATTCTATTGAAAGAAAAAACCAAGAAAATCGCTCTAAAGAACAATTCTAATCTACGTAAAGAACCAATAGAACATTTACAATGGTTTCTATTTTACGAAAATAATAAATTCAAAGCATTCAGTTCTACGGAATTGGACAATAGAATGACTCCAAGGAATTCAATTGCAAGTAAAAGACCAATAGAATCATTCTGCTAATGATTCGATACTGAACAAAAGATGCCAACGTGAACTTTTTCTTGGGAGTTTCAGAGGTATATATATATATATATATATATATATATATATATATATATATATATATATGTGTGTATCTTTTCCTGAAAATTAGATCAAATAAACGATAAACAGTGCCAAAGAAACAATAAATACAACAGTCTAGAAAACCTCGATTTTGACATTTGTCTTCCATGGTTGATAAGTTGTATTGCTCAAATGCGACGTTTATTTAAAAAAAAACCTATCTACAACCTATCTTTATCTCTCCTACCTGCAACATTTGGGCAACAGAAGTAACATTTTCCCATACATCCTGATTTGTTTGTTGAGACTGAAAAATACCTCTAATAATATTGAATGTTAAAGTGGCGCCAAAAGTATTTCTCACTGTTCAGAATCCGCGTTTTGATTGGGAGGAGCGAAATGTTAGAGGAAGAGATTTAGAGAAAACGAACGATATACCGAACTCTCATTACGAAAACGAGGCGCATAAAACAGGAAAACAATCCGCCAGATCCAGCATTCGAAAGGGTTGCAACGCAGAGACCAAGTTTTCTCTCCCTTCTATGTCTCGAAAGCAACGGACCGGAATAAAAACCGGCGATTGGCTGGCGGCTTCGAGTTTGTTATCGAATTGTTTTTACTCCCCTCATCAGTTCGATGCTGCGCGCGCATCCCCCGCTGCTAATCTTCGGAGGACCGGAGCGCGTAGTCCAAATCTTCGGCTAATTCGTTCCACAAGGGCGCGAGGCGGCAATGAGAGAGACGGCATCTCTGGCCTCCGGGCGCCGCGTCAGGCACGGGGTGGCACGGTACCATCCCCGTCTCGACCCCGAAGACACCAGGAGCGGAGACTGGTCCTTGGTGTACCACCACAACTCCTCTGACTTCCAGCAAGGACGCCAATCGCTCAACGCGTCCGATTTGGAGGTGGATCTGGACATCCGAGATGGGTTCGGACGGTACAACTCCACCCAACCATCGAGTGGGGACTTGGAGTCGATCGTGGAGCTGTACCGGATCGTGGTACCGGTCCTCCTGACCATTTGCTTCCTGTCGTTCGTCTTCAATCTGACGATGGTGTGCAGCGTGAGGTGTCTTCGGAGGACCATGTCCCCGACCATCTGTCTGAGTCTATCCCTGTCCATGGCGGACGCGTACGCTTCCCTCGTAGTGGGACTCGGTCTCATCGTCAACAGCCTGTTGCCGATCGTGTACGGTTACGCCATGGGACCGCTCAGCATGTGTTTCATCCTCTCCTTGGAGGCCTTCCGACTTGGAGGTTTGGTGGTGGCTGTCCTCCACCTCCTTGCCCTCGCCGTGAACCATTACATCGGTATACTTCGCCCTCTGCACTACGCACATATTGTGACCCGAGGGACTACTATGCTGGGGATATCCATCATGTGGATCTTCCCCGTGGTGTTCTTCCTGGTGTACTTCGCCTCGATTCCGAACGACGGGTTCCAGTCCCCCTACTGTTCCAACTACGAGTTCCTGATGTATTCTCCCTTCAGGGTGACCACTTCATTGATGTTCTTCGTTCCTCTCGTGATGATGACCCTCATGTACTCCCACATGTTCGTCGTGGTGCGGCAGCACCAGAAGGGGCTTCTGCAGTGTCCCTCCAGCAGGTTGTTGCACAAGAACGTCAAGGCCATCATCACCACCCTCCTCATCCTGGGGACGTACATCTTGGGCTGGATGCCCGCTGTCCTGTACTTCGTGTTCACGTGCCTGGACTGCGCCCTGCCGTTCGCGGAGATCCCCCTGAAGGTCAGGGTGCCCGTCGGGATCTTCATCAATGCCATGATCGTCATCAAGTCGTTCCTGGATCCGGTGATCTACGTGGTGCGCATGCCAGAGATCAAGTGTGCCCTGAAGGCGATTTGGATTACGAGGTGCGGGCACCTCGGGGTGTACGCCACCCCCTCGCATTCCAGGACGGACACCAGGAGGCTGACGCTCCTCACCTCGCGCAGGAAGTCGAAACTGAGCTTGAGGAACGGTGCGAACTGTAAGAATGTGTCACCGAATGCCAATAATGGGCTTCCTTTGTGCAAGAATGCCGTTCCTAATGGAGGCAAAGTGGAACGGAAGGAGCAGGAGGCAGTAACTTAACACCCTCCACGAGATATCTCGTCCAATATCTGGTCAATGTTTTTAATGAGAAAGTATCTCGCCGTGAAAACTGCCCTGTTACTCCAAAGGGTATAAAGATCCAAGTAGTAAAAATAAAATATTTCTTGCCTTCGTCTGATGACAGTTCGAAACAAGTTTTTGCATCCGAGGCTGGTACCTACTGGGCAGTTACCGACTCGAATTTTGTGACAGCGGACACTTCAGTGAGCGCCAAAAATTCAATATTTGTTTTCTCTGACAGATAAACTCCGCGCAAACAATAACCTTAATTTTATTTAATAGACTAATCCAAATTAGAGGTTGATCTGTTGATGAATTTACGCCTCACAACAAACGAATATCGGCAAAACGGTCAGGGTTCCATCCACAAGGGAAAGGTCCACGGACAAAACTTGTAATTTTAAACTATGGTGAAATGACGAGGTAATAACCTGAGCTGCTACCCCACTCTCCAAACTGCAACACCACGCGAACGTGAGTACATTTAAGGCCATGATAGATTTAACGTACACCAGCCCCATGTAGATGACGGTATTTAGCTGGAGCAAGTTTCGAACTCGCAGCCCTCCGGTTGCTAATTACCCGGAGCATACCAACTAGGCTACTTCGGTACTTTTAGTGGGGTATAAATCAGTATTTTTACTAAGCTTAATCGGCTGTTTTATTAGAGGTATAACTCAGGATGTCTAACACTTCATATGGTTTCGAAGTATGTCAAGATATGGCTAATTTTCCTTATGCGAGAGAGACAGATCATTACATTGTATTGCCGATTACGATGAGATCAGGATCTGGTCAGTTTTCTGACGAGGTATCACGTCCATATAGATTTGCTAATAGTTTTGCTAATGACGAAATTCTTCGTTAAGACTCACCACCCGGAGTGGGTAATAGAAATTTATCTTCTATAATTCATTAGGGATATAATTTTGGGTATTTAATAGAGATTTACCTTCTATAGTTGCGATTTTCAACGTCTATAATATCACACTGATGTGTAATAAGAATGACAATAGTATGCCTTACGGATATTGAAGCGGTCTACATTTCGTAAGAGTTATTTTGGAAACTTGACAAGTGTGTTCAAAAAAAATTTAGTAAAAATACCCAATTAAGAATTTTGTGTATTTTTGTTTTATTACTAAGAACATAATTATTTTAAAATATCTTTCAAAAAGCCATAGAGTAGCAAATAGGATAAACAATTTACCAGTACTTTTGATGTAAATCAACCAAATGTATACCCAAATTTTGTCAGATCGGTAAAAATGTAATATATTTTTTGCCGTGCAGCAGAATTTGTTTAAGAGTTTATGTAGGCCATCAAATGCTAAACGTATTTTTTTAATAGTTTACGTTGGTCTTGAGTTGCATAAAGTTGGAAATGATTGCTCTACAGGAATGTAGGGTCGCCGCAGTCTTGTTGGAAAAGTGCAATATATTAGCAACCGAGTTTGATACTCGATCCAACCAAAGCCCGCGGTTTACATTGCGGCTGGTGCACGTTAAATCTGTCGTTGCCTCAAATGCCTTCAGGTTGACGTAATGTTGAAGTTTGGAGTTCAGGTGTTAACGTCGTTATCTGACACTGACTCAAATTTAAGAACTGTTGTCCTCGGGTCTTTCCTTTGGGGATTGATCCCGGACACTGCAGCCATAGCCCATGGTATATCTCCTGTGCGACGTAATTTAAATACCTACCTTCTTATCTACAGGAATATATGAATTCGATGTGTCTAATGTTGTATTTGGTATTAATATAAGCAGAATTTAATAGAAAAGCTACTTAAACTATCAAATGCAATTACAAAAGAAAGGTAAACAATGCACAATAATCTAATTTTGAATTCTAACTTAATCAGTTTCGGGAATTTTATATCTTAACTAAAACAATAGTTACAGGCAAAATTAAATTATTTTGCGTAAATATTTTCTTTTAGCAAGTTCTGTTCTCCAGCTTTACTTCTTAGTTCAAGAATATCCTATTCAATGATTTAATAAAGCAAAGGAATTATTAAAATTTATGAAGATTATAGATAAAACTTGTGATAAAAGTGTCGTGTTAACTATCAAACAAAACTATATTTAATCCAGGATATTTGGCATTATATCAAAGTGCAAGCCTCGAAATTTATGAATGATTAATTGAACTTAATAAGTATTTCATTCTTTATTCTAAAGCATGTAAGAGCAAATTTACTGTTTTTTACGAGTCTTGGTAATTACGATTGTTTAAAATCTAAATATTTTACACAATTATATGGGTTTACGAAACGATACGTATCATTACAAACATATTTATGTAATACAAAAATACATGTAAGTATTACGTTGTAAATAAATATGATTGGAAAGTACTGTCATTGTGTTAAGTGTGAAGATATTGATATCGAGAATTTATGTTTTATATATACCTACATATAAAAAACCGACCAACCGGTCTAGTGGTTAAGGTGTTGGCCTGTGGATCGGAAGGTTCCTGGTTCGAATCCGGGGTCAGGGCATGGATGTAAATTGTGTTGTCCTTTGTTATGGAACGATGATGGTCTTCCCACTAGGGATGCGACATCGACAGCAAAACATCGATGTTTTGAAACATCGATGTTCAAAATTAAAACATCGATGTTGATAAAACATCGTTCCAAAAACATCGATGTTTTCAACCATCGATGTTTTTAAAATTCAGTGCATTTAAACTTTTTTTTCCCATTTTTTAAAACTGGTTTACCAACTAAAGATGCAACATCGACAGCAAAACATCGATGTTGATAATGCATCGCCTCCAAACTATTGATGTTTTTAAAATTCAGTGAATTTAAACTTTTTTCCCCGTTTCTTAAAATTGGTTTAGCACGTAGTGATGCTACATTGACAGCAAAACATTGATGTTCAAAATTGAAACATCGATGTTGATAATGCATCGCCTCCAAACTTTCGATGTTTTTAAAATTCAGTGCATTGAAACGTTTTACTCCAATTCTTATAACTGGTTTAGCAACTAGTGATGTGACATCAGCTCCAATACATCGATGTTTTTCATAAAACATCATTGTTTTGAAAACGTCTACATCGATGTCATATCCCTACTTTTCAGACCATTCACCTTTGGTCACTTTGGTCTAAAATATGTTCAATTTGCTGATTATGAACATTATGCTACTTGGTTAGTTTTTAAATTTTTATAACGGTACTTTTTTCATTTAAAAATAAAACATCGATAGTGTAAAAACATCGACAAGTATGAACATCGATGTTACAAAAACATCGACCCCAATACATCGATGTTAAATACATCGATGTTTTTAAAAAAACATCGATGTTTTGAAAACATCGACGTCGCATCCCTACTTCCCACTGGGTGCTCCTTCACAAGAGACCATCACTTCCGGCCTTGGAGTGGCCAAGGACTATGTGCATTTGTGCCCGCCATTAGAAAAAAAAACATTTAAAAAACTACGAAAATGATCGATTCAATCCAGAAACTTGATATACGTTTAATTCACCCTTTTTCACTTCCAGATCAATAGTTTAACTAGTTACTTCAACTAGATTATAAATGTGCTTGATTTGAGCTATGGATAATATTGCTGAAACTACACGGAATAGCTCACCATTATGATGCAATTCTTCACCAATCTAATTATAAAAGGCAATGCGAAATCTAGAAGATAGAAATCAGCGCAGAAAAGAATATTAGCGGAAATAGATTTAGCGTAAAAAAATGTTGAATCGCCCTTAAACAGGGGAAATGGAAGAAATTGAAGTGACCGTTTAAAATCAAGCTGTGGCAATTTGACTGAGATGTGGCTTTCATCATGAATTGAATTGCAATTCTCTCTCTATATATCTATCTATCTATCTTCTATATATATATCTATATCTATATATATATATATATCTATATATATATATATATATATATATATATATATATATATATCTATATATATATATATCTATATATATATATATCTATATATATATATATATATAGAGAGAGAGAGAGAAAGTGAATCGATGTATATATATGAACACTGTGGTAAACACGCTATTACTTTCCTGTCTTGAGATCAATTCGTGGCACTTACAACCATGAAATTGGCACATAAGTTGTCCTAAAAGTGCCTCTCGAATTTCCAATTTCAAAATCTAAAGTTTTTCTTCCTGCAAAAAATGAATATTGACAAGGAAACACGTTCTACAGGAAACTTAACACGGGGAAATTTCGCGGTCATATTTGAACGTTACTAAATTTCATAAATCATTATCGTCTGTATCAATATTTTTATCTTGTCTTTTTGGAATTGCTGTATTTCAGCTCAGGATGTCGAAATTCAACGCTTTGCACATCCTTTTTTTTTCAGAATTCTGTATGTTGTCATCAAAATTTCGTAAATTGTTGAAGCGATTAAAAAGTTAAAACGAAGTTAAAAAGTATTATCCGTACAACTTATAAATTATTGCATTCTTCTATCTAATAAAAGTGATTATTCTGATTCACTTTTCAATCAACATTTAACAATTTCAACCCGAGCAACTCCAGGCTACTCAGATAGTTGTAAATAAAAATCAACGGCATTTATTGTCAAATGTTTAGTGATAATTATAGCGTTTAGAAGTACGAAATTCCTTTATATGTATATGAGATGCTATATTCGTGGTAAATGTATTGATATAAGATATTAAACATGAATGTAATTACACGGTAGGAAGAGTTACGCTCTAACAACCGGTGGGATGCTAGTTCGAATCCAACCAAAGACCGTCCTGTACGTGGGAGCTAGCGCGCGTTAAATCTGTCGAGGCCCCAAATGTCCTCAAGTTGGCGTGGTATAGATATTTGGAGTGTAGGTTGCCTGGTTTAGGTGAGATCTCGGGATCTAACCGTGGTTCAAAATACAGATGTGAAGTCGTCTTATATTCCCTTCGTGTTTGATACCGAAACCTTCACCAAAAGCCCGTTGTGTTGCTGCAGTGCGACGTCAAGTAAATATCAACCATCTACACACCTGGCTAAATCTGAGTTACATAAAATATTTCAGGGTGAGATGGAACAAGAGGATGGTAGGTTGGTAGGCGTTTAATTAACGTCGCACTGAAGTAATACAACGTGCAATTGCCGTCAGTCAGGAATCAAACCCTAAGGAGATATCCGAGGATATCACCTTAGGTTTATCACCTTATTTTGAACCACGATCAGATCATGAGGTCACACCTGAACTGGAACCCCACTCTCCAAACATCCTCACCTTTGAGACAAAAACAAATTTAACGTGCACCTGTCCCCAAGTAAACGGCGGTTTTCGGTTAGACCGTCGTCAGTAGCACGATGTACGACGCTAATTAAAATACCTACATTCTGTACTGGTCATTGTACCCAATTTTGTTCTGGATACCAATATCCAGTTTTGACCTCAGATTCGATCGGAAATAAATGGAGTTCTCAATCGGTATCGGATAAAAATATGAACATACCTTTATATATGGTGACCATCAGGTTGAAGTGAAGCATGGGGTATACAGGTTCCTTCTTTTGGAGTCAGGTGGTTCTTTCCATCTAATATCTAGAGATTTCTAATATTGGTGAGGACAAAGTAAAGTCAGCCGTTTTCTGTTTGGTAACTTCGTTTATAAATTTATTCCTTCAATTCGTCGATGGTACATTTTTTTTACAGTAGTTACCATATTTTTGGAAAAATGGTTGGCCACAACCGAAAGATGCTCCGTCTCCTTTTTCTTAGCGTTTTCGTTTCCTGTCGTTCTCCCCTTCTGACCTTCCCTCAATATTCAGGGTGCTAAGCCCTAACCTTGCCAGAGGGTCAATCCTTCTATTGGCCGAGTCATTGCGCCATTTCAAATATCACCCCCATTGCGTGAAGGGAGAAAGCGCACCCGTTCCATTTTCTCGGAATCGAGGGGTGATGAACTTGGTTTCTTCAGGGATTCGTTAAGGGACTGAACATTGATACAAATAGCTTGTAGCTTGTGTTTCCCTGCTTTTAGGGCAAAACAATGTCTGATGTGATTGTCATATCACACCTCCGTACCATAGATGATGCGTTATGACGTCATACAAGTATGTCTGACATTTAATAAACGAAAAAAATAAAGGTGGTAATTATTGCCCTGTTCACATAGATAAATCCATTTTTTTACTTGAATTACTTGGTGATAACATTGAAAATACTTGTTCTAAAAGTAATCGCCAAGTGGGTAGGTATTATATAAACATCGTACTGCTTTAGCAACAGATTGAGTTTGGGCGATGGTCTGGGATCCATCCGAAAGGGAAAGATCCGAGGACATCACCTCGCAATTTTGATCCACGGTCAGATGATTCCGTTCGTTAGAGAGGTGAATACAAGAGCAGTTATTATTGATAACGTATATTTATAGTACAATATTCTGATTTATAGACCACTTATGAACAATATACAGTTTTGGAATTGATGTAATTTAATCAACTGTAAAACAGCGATTCGTTTTTGAAATTCAATTCAGATGTTCTAAATTTTTATTCCATGTACAAACAACTAAACTCATAAAAACGATCACAAAATGTTGAAAAAATCTAGATTAACTACCAAAAATCCCTAACATTGTAAACACACTATCACGAAAAAAACAAAACAAATTGCTGAAAGTTGTAAAAAGGAATTTAAAAATAATATTAAAAAAGTTAATCGGTTTCAATTTTAATATATGGGGTAGAACTCTTATAACTCGCTAATTAATGTAGCTACAGTTATGCAATCTTGCACACGCATTCCTTTAAAGCTGTGTGTGTGTGTGTGTACACTTGTATAGTAATGAAAAGAAATTAATGTTTCTGGGCAATTTTATGGTATTGTGTTCCTTGAACTCGTTAAAAATAGTTGTTCTTTTCACAGCTTAATTGAATGTGTGTGCTACTATGCTTAGTAATTGAGAGAATTGGGGTAATTGAGCTGTGTTCTATACCTTCTTTAAAATTTAAAAAGAATTATTTTCCCAAGAAAAACCACAGAAAACATTAGAATAAAACCCCACTTCGAATGCTCTTATTTTATCCATCTAGCTTAATTAATTACCAAGAAAAACAAAACAAAAAGAACTGATCATTGATTTTCTAATTAAGTCAATTTCTTGCTAAACTTTAAAAAAATCAATTAACCCGAACCGTTACAGAGTTCTGTGGTTACGATGTTGAGAACATGAACAAAGTAATTACAAATGTAATACTTAATTTCCAGACATTTGGAATGACTTGTATTCGAAGAGCAAAAACAGGAAGTCTGATTCAAGTGTCTTGCGCGTGCGATTCTCTATTTCTGATAATGGAATGTTGATTTCAAACAGCAGGAGGCGAAATCCACGTGAAAGTTTTGTTTCCGATTAATCATACCCTTCTTTTGAAATGGAAACATTTGAAAGGCATGTTCCTAGATTCGTTTCATATTGTATTTAATTAGTTTTTCCGGCACTGCATGCTTTATCGACAGACATGGTTAATGCAATTCGGTTTTTGAATTTTGGGAACCTACTATGTAAACAGTAGGCATGCAAACCGATGCATAGAAAGGAAGGCAGATAGAAGTTTAATACTGCAAGCGGTTTCGTCGAGAAGATCTGATCAATTTTGCAATGACGGCGATATATCTTCGTCTTCAAGACAATACAGAGATCTGGTCAGTTTTCCTCCAGTGACAAGACATATCGTCCATCAAGATTTGGTCAATTTTGTAAATGATCAGATACCTTTCAGGTTTCGAAGAATTGGTTTGACGAGAAGATTTGATCAATTTTGCAATGATATCTCGCCATCAAAGTGTTGTTTAATATTTGATGATGACGTAATCGAAATCTGGTCAGTTTTCTTCCAATGACGAGACATAGCGTCTATCTAGATGTGGTCAGTTTTGTAAATGATACCTTTCAGGCCCCAAAGATGAACACAACCATGAGATTCTATTCCCCCTTACAGCAGCATGTCACATGAGAACACCTGCTGACCAACTTAAAATCGAGTAATTCAGGCCTTTTTTATAACAAACTAGGAGGTCCGCCATCTGCTCGTTTGTGCTTGCCAACCCCCGGTGATTGCTATGTAATCCCATTTGGTTTGCTTCGCAAATCAACCTTCCTTTTGCAAGCATCTTTCTGGGCCATGACTTCAAATCGAGTTTCTCCCTAAAGCCAGCTACACTGCTGGGCCACCCAAACAAGAATAAAGACAAGAGATATCACAACAAAATTTATTTTGTAGATAACATGTTGACGGAGTATTAAATGATTAAATTTATAGACTTCTGTGAAGTGTGGTTCCTGCCAAAATCAGTAGCCAGAGTAGCCGCCATTGTTGGTTATCACCGCTGCCACACGCCTCGGCATTGATTAAAGAGACTTTGGATGTGTTCTTGGGGTACATCAGACCAAGCAGCTTCCACACGTTGCCAAAGTTGATCTGGTGTGGCAGCTGTGGATGTAATCTGGGTCAATCGTTGAGCAACCATGGACCACATGTTTTCTATCGGCGAAAGATCCGGAGACCGAGCTGGCCAGGGAAGCAATTCAATCTGGCGATTGACGAAGAAGCCTTGGACAATGCGTGCCACGTGTGGTCGCGCATTATCCTGTTGAAATATGGCTGTGGGCAAGCCCTGAAGGTAAGGAAGGACAACTGGCTCCAACACCTCGGAGATGTAGCGCTGGCTGTTTAAAGTACCGGCAATACGTACTAAAGGAGTGCGAGAGTGATATACAATACCGTCCCATACCATAATACCCGGTGCAGGACCAGTGTGGCGGTGCATAACTTAGCTGTTCAGCATCCTCTCTCTACGGTGTCTCCAGACTCGAATCCGACCATCGTTTTGTTGCAGATAGAAGCGTGACTCGTCAGTAAAGACAATTTCATTCCATTCTGCCGTCCACATCCTTCTTTCATCGCACCATTGGCGGGGGAGACGTCTGTGGTTCTGCGTCAAGGGTAGACGAAGCAATGAACGTCTTGCAGACAGGCCACTCTGCTGTAAACGGCGTCGAATGTTACGCTCAGACACTGGATGATGCGTTACAGACTGAATGTGCTGTGCTATGGTTCGTGATGTGGCTGAGCGATCCGTCACTGCCATACGCACAATATACATGTCACCACGTGAAGTAGTGCACTGAGGTGGATGTGATCGAACACGTCGGTCCGTCATACCTTACTGAATCCAACCATCACATATCCGCATTACAGTTGTTTGGTTTCGTGCAACACGACTACCGATTTCCCTGAAAGATAATCCACAATCTCGGTAGGCCACTATCCTTCCTCTGTCGAACTGGGATACATGATCAAAAGATGATCGCTGTTTTCTACGAGGCATAATTGATCGTTTTTTTTTTAAACACAAGAATAACACAATTGCCGTACTTGAAATCGTCGAAATCTCCAAGCCTTAAATAGCGCTTTGAAGTGGCGTCACAGGTGCGCGTGATGTGCGTCTGCGCTGATATTCTAATCATTTGCATATCTCACCTCCGCTAATGCATGAGTACATATTATATTATTTGCATGCTTCCTTCAGGGTGTTGCATTTACTGTGGCCAGTACTGTAGAAGGATGTAACGTTTCATCTCAGCTAAGAAAAATTTGAGCACTTTCGCGAGATTATGCTTTTTATCGCATCGAATGTATCTAAAAAATAAGTATACCACAAGAACGAGTGTATTCTAAGCTTTCACGTGGTATTTTCAAATTTTGAAACTAATAGTAATAAGCTATAGTTTTATATCGGAAATTAAGATTTAAAAGTTCCGAAATTTGTATGTCCAACTTTTAATAGCATCGAATTTCTTTATTAACCAATTTCAAAAATAACTATACCATAAAAAAATAATACATTCTAAAGTTTTCTGTGAAGTTTTCAAATTTAAAAATAGTAGTATTAAGCTATAGACATGACTGTTTTAACAAAATATAACAAACATTTCTCAAAATTCCAAAATTTGTATGATCAACTTTTAATTACATCGAATTTCTTTATTGACCTATTTGACTTGGAAATGTCAAAGGATTGATCTTTTTTCATCTTGTATATACATTTTAAGATAGTTTGTTGTATAGATGTAAATAAAGTGTGAGAAACCAAACATTCAGGATAGCCAAGCCACATCGGTGGCATGATTTATTCATCTGAATCCCTCTCATTTAAACTTGTACTCTTATTCCCGACGCAAGGCACGGGAGTTTGTGACAATGTGAGGAAGGTAGGTATTTAATTAACGCACACTGGAGCAACACAAAATGCTATTTGAAACCATCCAGGATCAACCCCTAAGTGAATGATTCGGGGACAACACCACGTAATTTTTTAAACCACGGATATATGACGAGGTAACACCTGATCTGGCATCCCACTCTCCAAACTTCCACACCACGCCAACGTGAGGACATTTGAGGCCGCGATATGTTTAACGTACACCAGCCTCCTCTGTACACGACGGTCTATGGTTGTATTCGAACTGGTTACCCTCCGGATGCTAGTTCGTCACTCTTCCAGTTGGGCTACCACTGTCCCAATGACGATGTTAGATCGATTTACGAAGAAAAGTCAGACAAATTGTACAATTTGTGACCACCAGGGAGTATTTAACTGAAACAATCCTTTTAATTTCGGGCATATATATATATATATATATATATATATATATATATATCCTGTGCTTAAATAAACGTACTTTTTAGTCTTAAATAAATTAATGATATCAATCAAAATACATATATATGATATCAATAATTTATATTTAAGCCCAAGAAGAAGTACGTTTATTGAACAGCGAAATCGAAAAAATACTGAATTTTTGACTCCTTCAAAATATGTTTATACTTCTTAGCTTTCAAACAACACCAAGCTCTTATAAATTTTCGGAATGTTTTTCTCGCTACAAAGGTTTTTCGTTAGGTACCAAAACAAACATGTTTCTAAGCCTTTAACTTATTTCTATCGAACTTGTTTCTGCAATATAAAGTATCGTTCAAGAGGTGATAACTAATCTGCTGTAATTATTCTTGTATCACTGTATCTGCTATTATAAAAGGAAGTGTTTGTTTGTTTCTTGCCCGCAAAGACCTGACGAATCTATGGCACTTACAGTAATGGGATTTGGCACAGAGGTAGTCCGAATTTTGTGCAACTTTTGGATCGCGGTGGCGAATTTTAAAATTCAACCTAGAACATTTTTAAATGAATCTAATAGTTTTTTTCACCGTTATTTCTTTTTTCGGGAAATGAAGAAGCTTCCAAATTTAGACTTTTCTTCCTCACGTCATTATTGACGTCAGCCTTTGGAATCATGTCAAGTTTTTTTCACCTTCCGTCTCGAATGTGAGCGAAAATATTCGAATGACCTTCGTTTCATTCATTTTGATTTCCTGAGAAACGGATTCGAGTGAAACAAAAGAAATTATTAAAGTTATCACTGGCGTTCTTCAGTGCTTTTTCTATCTCAGCGATCGTTAAAGATAGAATAAAAATTTTAACGGATTTCAAATCTGCGGAAAATATTACACCAGATAGATACCTTATACGTTTGATTTTCTTTTAATAAATAATGTATCAATTAAATACTTATATCTTTTGATTTGAGAAGCAAACCAACACCACGGGCAATGTGACTTCAACGAAAAGAACTGTCACGGGCAACGCCCATTTGGTTTGCGAAGCATACCAACACCATGGGCAACTCCGTTATGATTGTTATCCAATAGGCTTCAAATGCGCAGACCAAATGGGAATCTGTGATGGCTGTTATCCAATAGGCTACAAATTCGCAGACCAAATGGGAATCCGTGATGGCAGTTATCCAATAGGCTACAAATTCGCAGACCAAATGGGAATCCGTGATGGCAGTTATCCAATAGGCTACAAATTCGCAGACCAAATAGGAATCCATGATGGCTGTTATCCAATAGGCTACAAATTCGCAGACCAAATGGGAATCCGTGATGGCTGTTATCCAATAGGCTACAAATTCGCAGACCAAATAGGAATCCATGATGGCTGTTATCCAATAGGCTACAAATTCGCAGACCAAATAGGAATCCATGATGGCTGTTATCCAATAGGCTACAAATTCGCAGACCAAATGGGAATCCGTGATGGCTGTTATCCAATAGGCTACAAATTCGCAGACCAAATAGGAATCCATGATGGCTGTTATCCAATAGGCTACAAATTCGCAGACCAAATAGGAATCCATGATGGCTGTTATCCAATAGGCTACAAATTCGCAGACCAAATGGGAATCCGTGATGGCTGTTATCCAATAGGCTACAAATTCGCAGACCAAATAGGAATCCATGACGGCTGTTATCCAATAGGCTACAAATTCGCAGACCAAATAGGAATCCATGATGGCTGTTATCCAATAGGCTACAAATTCGCAGACCAAATGGGAATCCGTGATGGCTGTTATCCAATAGGCTACAAATTCGCAGACCAAATAGGAATCCATGATGGCTGTTATCCAATAGGCTACAAATTCGCAGACCAAATAGGAATCCATGATGGCTGTTATCCAATAGGCTACAAATTCGCAGACCAAATGGGAATCCGTGATGGCTGTTATCCAATAGGCTACAAATTCGCAGACCAAATAGGAATCCGTGATGGCTGTTATCCAATAGGCTACAAATTCGCAGACCAAATAGGAATCCATGATGGCTGTTATCCAATAGGCTACAAATTCGCAGACCAATTGGGAATCCGTGATGGCTGTTACATAATAGGCTACAAATTCGCAGACCAAATGGGAATCCATGATGGCTGTTATCCAATAGGCAACAAATTCGCAGACCAAATGTGAATCTGTGATGGCTGTTATCCAATAGGCTACAAATTCGCAGACCAAATGGGAATCCGTGATGGCTGTTATCCAATAGGCTACAAATTCGCAGACCAAATAGGAATCCATGATGGCTGTAATCCAATAGGCTACAAATTCGCAGACCAAATAGGAATCCATGATGGCTGTTATCCAATAGGCTACAAATTCGCAGACCAAATGGGAATCCGTGATGGCTGTTATCCAATAGGCTACAAATTCGCAGACCAAATAGGAATCCATGATGGCTGTTATCCAATAGGCTACAAATTCGCAGACCAAATAGGAATCCATGATGGCTGTTATCCAATAGGCTACAAATTCGCAGACCAATTGGGAATCCGTGATGGCTGTTACATAATAGGCTACAAATTCGCAGACCAAATGGGAATCCATGATGGCTGTTATCCAATAGGCAACAAATTCGCAGACCAAATGTGAATCTGTGATGGCTGTTATCCAATAGGCTACAAATTCGCAGACCAAATGGGAATCCATGATGGCTGTTATCCAATAGGCAACAAATTCGCAGACCAAATGGGAATCCGTGATGGCTGTTATCCAATAGGCTACAAATTCGCAGACCAAATGGGAATCCATGATGGCTGTTATCCAATAGGCAACAAATTCGCAGACCAAATGTGAATCTGTGATGGCTGTTATCCAATAGGCTACAAATTCGCAGACCAAATGGGAATCCGTGATGGCTGTTATCCAATAGGCTACAAATTCGCAGACCAAATAGGAATCCATGATGGCTGTTATCCAATAGGCTACAAATTCGCAGACCAAATAGGAATCCATGATGGCTGTTATCCAATAGGCTACAAATTCGCAGACCAAATGGGAATCCGTGATGGCTGTTATCCAATAGGCTACAAATTCGCAGACCAAATAGGAATCCATGATGGCTGTTATCCAATAGGCTACAAATTCGCAGACCAAATAGGAATCCATGATGGCTGTTATCCAATAGGCTACAAATTCGCAGACCAAATGGGAATCCGTGATGGCTGTTATCCAATAGGCTACAAATTCGCAGACCAAATAGGAATCCATGATGGCTGTTATCCAATAGGCTACAAATTCGCAGACCAAATAGGAATCCATGATGGCTGTTATCCAATAGGCTACAAATTCGCAGACCAAATGGGAATCCGTGATGGCTGTTATCCAATAGGCTACAAATTCGCAGACCAAATAGGAATCCATGATGGCTGTTATCCAATAGGCTACAAATTCGCAGACCAAATAGGAATCCATGATGGCTGTTATCCAATAGGCTACAAATTCGCAGACCAAATGGGAATCCGTGATGGCTGTTATCCAATAGGCTACAAATTCGCAGACCAAATAGGAATCCCTGATGGCTGTTATCCAATAGGCTACAAATTCGCAGACCAAATAGGAATCCATGATGGCTGTTATCCAATAGGCTACAAATTCGCAGACCAAATAGGAATCCATGATGGCTGTTATCCAATAGGCTACAAATTCGCAGACCAATTGGGAATCCGTGATGGCTGTTACATAATAGGCTACAAATTCGCAGACCAAATGGGAATCCATGATGGCTGTTATCCAATAGGCAACAAATTCGCAGACCAAATGTGAATCTGTGATGGCTGTTATCCAATAGGCTACGAATTACCATTTGGTTTGCTAAGCAAAGAAATAACCCCACAAAAGCAAATGGCGCGGGCAACGCCGGGCTAGCCACGCAGTGGATAGTAATCTATATAATACAGTAAATGTTTTGACCTTTAATAAGATTTGTTTATTAAGAAAGGAATTTTTAGAAATCTAGATCGTTAAAATTCTTGAACAAAATTGTAATTTCTTATGCTTTCTGAGTGAAAAATTTGTGAATAAACCTATTTCCTCTAGCTACTGGATTGATGATCAAAACATGATAAATATTAGCAATAATCTCCAATAAGAATTGTCTTTATGAACAAATTAGACCTTAAAATAAAACTGTTAAAAAACATGCTTAATTTTTTTTATTTATGCTTTAAATGTCATGATATTTAAAATTTATACTAATAATCTGATTTTTTCACACTGAAACGATTTTAAGCATGACCTACTATAAAAAACTGGATTTTAAAGTCTAGTTAAAAAAAGTTTATTAAGTGTATATGAGTACACTTATTTTTATTTCCACTAGAATATAATAACCCGTATAATTTTAAATCTGCCGCTCCAGAACTGGAGCGACTAAAGACGTCAGTCTTACCCTTACTAGTGTTTTCGGCGAAATATCTCGTCCATTGAGATCTTACCGATTTTCCTAATGACAAGCAATCTAGGCATCAAGATATTGCATTTTTTAGTGATGACGATATCAAGATTTGATCAGGTTTCTTTCAATGCCGACGTATTCAACTAGTCACCACCGTCCCAGCCTGTCATTCGGTGTATCGCTACGTAATTTTGAACCATGGTCAGATGACGAGACAAAACCTGAGCTGGCACTCCACTCTCCAAACTTACACAACTACCCAACATGAGGACATTCTTCCACGATAGTTTTAAAGTGCACCAGCCGGCCTCAACACCATACGATTACAAACATCCATGCCCTGACCCGGATTGGATCCAGGAACCTTTCGATCTAGAAGCTGACACCTTAAACAATATAACGGTTGGTCGACCTAATGACGAGTTATCTCGTCCATTAAGATCTACTAATGGTTTTGCTAATGACGAGATAAATCGTCGAGACAATTACCAGAACGGATTAAATACGCTTAGCAACGAGCTGGAATCTGAAATATTGCGGAATCAGAATGGTTACTTGAAGATTCCTAATTTCTTTAAGATGATACTTAAATGCTGCTCAGCTTCCATAAAGTCCTCTGGGAGGCATGTCTTCCCACAGTTCCTGGTGGGTTCGATGTTGTGACAGCAACTCCCATGATGCCTCAGGGCAACTCCGAGACTGTCACGTTCTCGCCAATTAGGGATGGAAGAGCCGTACGATCCAATAACTGACATTAGAAAGAAAAGCAATATAGCATTAATTTAGAACATTTAAATTGTTATAAATCATGATGTGTTGCAGGGTTTATAAAATATTTTTCTTTCCCCCAAAGAAAAATATTACGACGGTTGAAAGTCGACTTATTTATTCTTTTTTCAGCTTTTGACATTAGTGTATCTTTTACCCAACTAGTGGTTGTCTCTACGGGATATCTCGTAATTAACAAGACTGATCAGACAATGATGTAAGATATATATTCTTGTTAGGAAAAGTACTGGCTAGGCCTTCATGGATGAAATATCTCGTCGTTAGGAAAAGTACTGATAGACCTTCATGGATGAAATATCTCACCGTTAGTAAAAGTACTGACCAGACCTTGATGGATTGGATATCTCACCGTTAGGAAAAGTACTGACAGACCTTGGTGAATGAAATATCTCATCGTTAGGAAAAGTACTGACTGACCTTCATGGAGGATATATCTCATTGCTAGGAAAAGTACTGGCCACACCTTGATGGACAGATATTTCGTCGTTACGAAACTTACTGACCATATCTTAATTTTGACATGAATTAATCGGGAATGTCTTGATGGTAAGTCAGTAGAAAAATTGATCAGGTCTTGATGGTTAAGATATGTCATCAAAACCACTTGGTAGGTAGTTATTAACGCCGTATTGGAGCAACACAACGGGCTATCGATGAAAGTCCGGGATCAACCCCGAAGGGAAAGTTCCAAGGACAACACCTCGCAATTTTGAGCCACTGCGAGATGTCTAGAACAACACCTGAGCTGACCCACTGTCCTAACGTGTACACTAGACAACTTGAAACCGTTTGAGGCCTCGATAGATATAACTTGCACCAGCCCCTGTGTATACAACGGTCTGTGGCTGGTCCGAGATTCTACTCGTAATCCTACGGTTACTCTTCCAACGGGGATATTACCGCGACCCCAAAACTACTTGGAGGAATTAACAAAATTGTCTTAAAGCTCTTACTTTCAAACATTTTGACGACTGAAAGACAAAAATTTGACGACTGAAAGACGAAAATTTGACGACTGAAGAATCAAAGACACAAATGTAATTCATTTTATTGTTTTAAAATTTTTCCTAGAGACGCTTATTTGGTACCAGACCGTGGTAGCTATGGAAGAAAAACATTTAAATATGTGGTGGCTAAATTGCCATTAAAACCTATGTAAGAAAGCTATAGGCCGCTATTGCTTCCGGTCGAAAAGTAACCGTAGTGTTGCTAGTTCGAATCCAACGTAGCACGTTAAATCTGTCGTTGCCACAAATGTCTTCACGTTGGCGTGGTGGAAGTTTGGAGAGTGGGGTTCCTGATCAGGTGTTGTTCTCGTCCTGTGATCGTGTTTCAAAATTACATGGTATAGTCGTCGGAACTTTTCCGTTCGAGTTTCATCCCGGAGCATCGCCAAAAGCCTGTTGTGTTGCTCCAGTGTTGCGTTAATTAAATTTCCCATTATCAATGTCTGTTTCGTACTTAAAAAGGACATTTTGTGTTTCAGCCGATTAGTTTTGTATCTGAGCGATAAATTGCTGCTAGAAATGGGCTTAAAAGAAAACTTTTTCATTACTATTTCCAAAATGTTATGCTAACTCTTTCACAAGTGCATTGACTGCGTCATCCTTGCGATTGAGATAGAGCGTGACAGCTTACCATGACAACGGATTTCATGTTGCCAGGTGCTTTCTGAGGTATGCAGTATATGCGGACACTAGTCGTGTTGCCAGAGTAGCGTGATTGACAGCGTGGATAATTAATTTATGGAAAAAAAACAGTGCGTGGTGTAGGGGAAAGAGTATTGTTGGAATTTGAATGCATGGCACATTTTTAGAGATTGAGAATTTCTGATATCATGTTAGAACATAATCGTGATTCCAGGTGGGAAAGTTCCAACAAAACCAAAAGTGCATGACGTTAGTTTATTAAATCAAGAGAGTTTATTAAATTCTCTCGCAGACAGCTGTCAAACATGATTTCTCATGTTAAAGATAATATTTTTATAATGCTTAAGGAGGTCCGGGACACTGAATTTTTTTTATTAATTAATTTAGAACTTTGAATTATTTTGCACTGATTATCCATGCAACTAATAAGCAAAATCTCAACACAAAATTTTTCCAAAAGTTTTTTAAAAATTTTACATAAAATATTTAAAAAAAAAGTAGAGTCATTTTAAATTGCTAAAATTTAAAATATTCTTGATCAATTTTCAAAATTATTGCAGTAAATTATTCACAAATTTATAAACAATAATTTTGATTCAACAATTTGAAAAATATTAATTTAATAAAGAATAAAAAATATTTGAATGAAAATTTTTGAAAATTTTAAGGTACTTTTTTTTTTAAAGTTATATTTTTAAAAGCACATATTTGTTTTAAATTTGCTGAATCAAAATTAAAGTATAATGTTTGAAAAGATATATTCCAAATTTCAACCCTTAAACTTTATCGGTAATGGTAATTGTAATTTTAGTTAAAGTCGTACTAGAGCAACACAACGGGCTATTGACGACGGTCCGGAATCAGTCCCTTTAGGGAAAGATTCGAGGACAACACCTCGTAATTTTGAACCACGGTTGACCGGTTGGAAGAGTTACGGATAAGCAACCGTAATGTTGGAAGTTCGATCCCAACCAAAGGTTGTCGTGTTAAAAGGGGGTACACGTTTAATCTGTCGTGGCATTAAATATATTCACTTGGCGTGGTAATTTGGTAATTTTTTTAGTTAACGTCGTACTAGAGCAACACAACGGGCTATTGACGACGGTCCGGGATCAGTCCCTTAAGGGAAAGATCGAGGACAACACCTCGTAATTTTGAACTACGGTCAGATGACGAAGCAAGACCTGAGCTGGCACCCCACTCTCCAAACTTCCACGCCAACCCAACGTGAGGACTTTCGGCCACGACAGATTTAAGGTGCACCAGCCGCCTCTACACCATCTCGAGGCTAACACCTTAATCACTTGGCGTGGTATGGAAGTTTGGAGAACGGGACACCAACTGAAATGTGACCTCGTCATTCGAACGCTGTTCGGAATTGCGTGGTGTTATGCTTGGATTTATCCCTCGGGGTTTAATACCGGACCGTCGATAATAGCCTGTGTCATGCTCCGGTACGACGTTAATTACATACCTACCTACCAAATTCATTTAGTACAATATAAAGGATGAAGTAGTATTTCAAATACATTTCCCTTCTTAGTGGATTTTGCACAAACCTTCCTTCAAACTCCTTATCACAGCTTTTTCTATGGACGTTTGTTGGAAATGGTTTTATACCGTCGAGTAGAGGCTGACCAACCGGTATAGTGGTTAAGGTGTTTTTGTGGAAGTTTGGAGAGAGAGTGGGGTGCCAGCTAAGGTGTTGCTTCGTCATCTGACCGTGGTTCAAAATTACGAGATGTTGTCCTCGAATCTTTCCCTAAAGGGACTGATTCCGGACCGTCGTCGATAGCCCGTTGTGTTGCTCTAGTACGACGTTAACTAAAATTACCATTACCATTACCGTCGAGTAGAGATAGTTAAAAATTCGAAAGGAGTAATTTTGTAAGTTTAATTGGAAGAAAATAGTTACTCACCAAGTCATAAGAGAAGTAGAGAAGAATGGTAAATAAATAATGCCCAACGTTTGCGCGCGATAAAATAGCAGATGCCGTTTGATGTTTTAGGATTGATTACAAGCTGCTAGAAAGCTCTATGATACCATTACCAAATATTACAAAATAAAATGTTTTGGTAGGTATTTTAATTAACGTCACACGGGCAAAGATAACGGGCTATTGAATACGGTCGAGGATTAAACCTTAGGACAAAACCACATAAGTTTGAAGCTCGGCGAAATGATGAGTCATACCTGAACAGGCACCCCACTCTTTAGACTTCCTAACCAAGCTACGTGAGGACATTTGAGCACACGACAGATTTAACCTGCACCAGGGGCCTTTGTACATGACGGCGTTCAGTTGGATTCGAGCTTTAAACCTTGAGTATGGAATGGGAACCCGTATACTTATAGTTATTTACAGGTCCACCGTAGCACTGGATTGATACCCGATAGTCGCCAATAGCCCGTCATGTTATACCAGAGTGAAATCAACTACTTACCTACCTTACTATATGAGAGGGATTTTAACTGTAAACAAACAAACCAGACTGAATGCGATTTTGACTAGTTAAACAGACTAAGTGATTTTGCTTCTAATGTGAAATGCTCTTGACTCATAAAGGTTTCTTTTCTTTTCTAATGGCGGGCACTGGACTGTTTCCTTGGCCATTACAAGGCCGGAAGTGATGGTCACTACTTCCAAATGTCGGACACTAAGGACTTGTCACTGGCCACTACATGGTCGGAAGTGATGGTCAGTCGTGAAGGGGCACCCAGTGGGTGGACCATCACTGCCTGTAACAAAGGACATCACAATTTACATCCATGCCCTGACCCCGGATTCGAACCAGGAACCCTCCAATCCAGAGGCCAACACCTTGACCACTAGACCGGTTGGACGACATGACTCATAAAGGTATAGTATGGTATTTTAAATTAATGTCACACTGGAGCGGGCTCTTTTCGAATGATGAAGGCATCTAGGAATAAATTGGGCTGCGCTTGCCCGGTTTTAAGAGTAACGGATTAAAAACCGAAGGGTAACGAGTTCGAATTCACCGAACACCGTCGTGTACAAAGAGGGCTGCAGCACGTTAAATCTGTCGTGGCCTCAAATATACTCACGTTGGAGTGGTGTGGAAGTTTGGAGAGTGAAGTACCAGTTCATCTGCTGACTTTGTCATCTGACCATGGTTCAAAATTAAGTGGTGTTGTCCTCGGATCTTTTCCTTGGTAAATGATTCCGGACCGTCGTCAATAGTTAGTTGTGTTGCTCCAGAACGACGTTAATTAAAATACCTATCCATCTAGAAATAAATACGCAATTAACTGAAAAATTATATTTCAAAGGTTATTCTTGTCGGAGATTAATTGCAGGTTCTTTATTTTAAGAACCCCCGATTTTGCAAAGTCTATTTTAAATGTCAATCTCACACAAAAAAATAATGTTTTTTTTTGGTCACTTAAGGCTACACAGTACCCTTTTTCAAAAAAATTTTCCACGGACGGTAACATTAAAAATAATTAGTGACTTTTTTCGGCTTATATTATTTAACTAAATCCAACAAACAAAAGTCAGTTTAGCAATCACCATTGTTTTAAAATTTAAAAAACTTGAAATTTTTGAAGTTTTTTTAAACTCTTATAAAATATTCAATTAATAATATTTTTTAGTTATTTCAAGTGATTTATATTTCTTAGATAATTGTGTGTGGGAACAAAAGCTAGTATGGAATTGACCATCAGTCTCATTGTTGAATTTTAATAATTATTTTTGTAGCTAAACTTGAAAAAAACATGAAAATTATAAAATTATATATTAACTTTGACATTTAAAAAAAAATACTAGTACTCTCAGGCTTTAATCCATACTAGCTTTTATAGTACATATATATTAAAGTATCTACAAAAAATTTCTACACTGTATCTTGTACAGAAAAAAAAAACCTTAGGGATTTTAAAACACTTGCATCCACAAAAATAAAAGTCTGAGAAAAATGCATTTTAAGTTTTTGAAGTCATAAAACAAAAAACTAATAATGCTTGTAAAGCTCTAATTTTTTAATATGTTATTTGCCAACTTATAAAATGCACTACAACACTAATTTAACTCAATGTGATTGAATATATTTTTTAAAATTCAAAATATTATGTTTTCATATCATGAAAACATTTGATAAGGCAGCGACAAATTATTTATCTAAATCCTAACTAAATAGTTTCGAACCAGATATTTACCAAATTTTGATTATAATGTATTATATATAACAATCGTAATCAAATATTGGTTTTGAAAAAGACTTTTTTACCAATATTGGTTAGCTAGTAATGAGACTCAGAAGAGAACGCAGAACATAAACTAACAGATGCGATTTTAGTAGTGAAAATTAAAGATAATAGCAATTTCACCTAAGGAATCGATTTTATTCAAAAATATTTTTAATTAATTGTAAGAGTGTGAAATTACATCAAAACAAAAACGAATTCAAAAACACGTCCCCTCCTCTATGCTGTCAAATTTTGACACTACAACAGTCAGAAAACTTCAAAAAACTTTAAAACTAATTGGATATCAGATCTAAAATTTTAAGGCAAGCTTCCCAACTGTATGGGCCATGGAAAAATGCAAAAAAATTGTTTCGATATTTTTGTCATTTTTAGGGTACTGTGTAGCCTTAATTATCAGCAATACAAAACTCATAGGAAGAAACACCAGCAATGCTTTCAGAATTAAGGGCACCGTGGTCAACAGAGGGATACGAGTTCGATGCTTGATCCATCCCAAAACTCCCGTGTACGTGGAGACGTGTGCATCTTAATGTATCGTGGTAGCAAATGCTTTCAGGTTGGCGTGATGTGGTGATCCCTTAAACCTCAAAAAGGCCGTTAGGAGTGCTCCTATTTACGTCAAAAATGACTAAATACAGTTACGAATTCATACTAAATTAACAGAAAATGATAAAATATATATACTGACAGATTCTAAGAAGTATGAGTTTGGGTGAGGTCAAGCCAAAATACCAGAAACGTATATTGCAACCACGTGTTGTAGTCGGGGTCTTCCAATCTGTGATGGCGGGAAGACCCTTTATCAGCTGTGCATATAGACTACCTCTGACGTCACAGTTTGCGTCAATGTCAGTTTAATGGTGAATTGATTTTAATCTTCGTATGAGAGAGATTAAATAGTATTTAAAAAATATTATATTCGACAGGGTAATAATGTTAAAAGCCACAACAACTTTTCCCGCAAAACTGTTTCGCTTCCCCGATTCTAAGGCACTGAATAAGCAAAACTTTCTTTTGAATAACGTAATTTAGAAAAACCATTATTTATCAAGACTATAGTATCATCATAAACGTGTAGTAAAAGATATTCCATCAAAAAGCTCAGTTAACAAATATTCCGCTTTACGATAAGCAAACTTCACAAGAACGAAGTAGAAGAAGCTTTTCGAAGAATCACACTCAATATTCACATGCTTTAATTCTAAGTTTTATACATATTTTCAACTATTCATCTCTCTCTCTCTCTCTGTATATATATATATATATATATATATATATATATATATATATATATATATATATATAGAGAGAGAGAGAGAGAGAGTTTGTGTATTTGAGTTAACACAGGCAAATGTCGTGGTCATATTTCATCTGTCGCGGTCATATTTGAAACCCGAGCAACGGCCGCGTTATTCATCTAGTGGTATAATAAAATAATTATATCCTTTAAAAGAAGTAAAGTCCATCGCTCAAAGAAAATCTCGATAGCTTTGATCGAAACAATGCGCTATTCAAAATGCAATGTCGTGAACTGTATATCGAAAAGCATCCAATTCGATTTGAAACAAAAAAAATTCAAATGGTTGAAAAAAGAAATTTAATTAAAATTCTTCACCGAATTTTTGAGTGCTGAATAAACAAAACTTTCTTTTAAATCACATGTTTCGGCAAAAACATCATTTATCAAGACTTCATCATTAGTTTGTGGCAAAAGAAATTCGATCAAAAAACGCAAGCAGCAAATATTCTGCTTTAAGATAATCAAACTTCACTAGAAAGGAGTAAACGCCTTTCGAAGAATCCCGCTCCGAATCCACATGCATGCCCCCAAAGAAAAACAAAAATATTCACCAAGTATTCCCCAATGTGGGCCAATCATTAGATTTCTTGCTTTTCTAACTTGTTCCTATGTATTTCGGCTTTCGAATAGGCGGAAGTGCAGCGCCATTTTCTTTTTTACCCTTGGAACTATGTCTAACTTGGTCTGACGACCATCCGGTGGATAAAGGAACCAAGCTTATCAAGGATTCGGAACAAGATTCGAGGAAATATCCTTCGGTGTGGATTTTTGTTTGTATTCTTTCTAACTTTTTGTCCGGAGATATTTGTTTCGGCTGGGTTACTTCCGATTCAATTGCAGGTTAATTTGCTGTCGCTATTGTTCAACGAGGCTGAACAGTACGTGAAATAATCAGATTTACTGGATATCGGATCTATTAAATGTTATTTATTAACATGAATCTAAAAATTATTTCTGTAGGTGTACTGTGGCATGCATGAAAAGTTGAGAGCTAACATTGAGAAACTTGCACCTGTGAGGGAAATGCTCATTTCTATGTTTTATTAATAGATTGATCGTCAAAATGTTCAAAAACGACAATAAAAACCCATAAAATGGACTTCATTAATTAAAATTTCAATTTTTAAACTACCGAAAAGTACGGCAAAAGCACATGACCTCAAAACGCTACGTGACGTCATTGCGCACCACGATGGAATGTTTACGTTTGTCTAGCGCGTTGAAATTTCCTATTGTTTGCTCTTTTAATTTTTAAACAATCAAGTAAAATTTTATTCTTGCTATTTCAACGTCGCTATAAAAGGAAACAAACCGTCATAGTGCATAGTGACGTCACAAGAAGCGGCGTAGGAATACTAGCGTTTTTGAGCTGAAGTAAAGAGTGCGAACTTAACATTTTTTTATTTTACCTTTTCGGGCTATAAAAGTATTATAAAAATATAAACCTCATAGTTCATCATTGTTTGGTCTTGTGATTTCAGAACTGGAAGAAATATTGAAAAGATAAATATGTTGTGTAGATAAATTATGTCCTTTCCAAACATGACCTTCGCATGGAGTGCTTAGGCTTATGGAGCGCGGTGAGAGGGTCTCCAATAGGATGAAATTCTACGATGCTGGGCGAACTTCGGGCCAGTGTTACTTTGAATTGCGAAAGTGTTGTCATCCGAAAATTTCAGAACTATGCTACAATCACAAGTCTTTAATGAATAAAATTATCCTTCAATATAAATATCAAACTGCTCTTTAATCGTTTAAACTGTAAATTAGCTAATCTGTAAATTAGCTGTTGAATATTCACACTAACTTCCTTTGCGTGCTTTATTCATTGCATTAAAATAGAGTATTCACTTATAACTGCGGTTTGTATCATCGAAACAAGCCTTCCAAGCTATTTTAAATTCGAGCACTTTATCAGTGTAAAAGTTAAATATTATAAATCATTACTGAAAGAAAAATATGTTTTTGTTTCTTTGCGCTTTGTAATTGAGATTTAAATTATTTCGTTGAAAACTTTTGCTAATTTTTTATGAGGAAGTGGGGAGAATGTTTTAAATTCATTTGATTTTTCTTCATTTTTGCCTTTTATACGTGGAAATTAAATCAAACCTGTTTACAATCCTGGGAGTATTGTTACGAAGAAATATTTCTTACCAGAAAAATTACGTTTTTATAAAAAGCAAAATGTAAGTAGTTAAGGAAATGAAAGTGAACCCACTTACTTTATCAAGGGTTCTAAAGCGGGAGTCATTTTAAAAAGAAAGACATGTTTTGAGTAATTCTGCGTTTATGTTAAAACTCAAAATTAATACTTTCGGAGGCGGTAAGTGAAAAAGAAATCAATATAAAACAGTAACACAAATATAATACAAAATAATATGAAAAGGACGAAAGAATTAAATTGGTAATGAAAGATTAGCCAATTATTAGTGCTAACTATTGCGGTGAAGATATGTTTTGTTAAACACTATAGGAAAACAGTTGCTATACACGAAAAGAGGTAGTTAAAAAGTTTTATCATGGAAAAATAATTGAAGTACTTAGGTTTAACTGTAGGTTTTGTAACAAGGACAAGCATTATGTAAACAAACACAACAAATATGTAGTAGCATAAGTAAATTAGAACATAAATTAGTAGCACTTTTGACTTACATTTTTGAATACATTTCCATCAAATTGAACTGGGATTCAATGCGGTAGGTATTTAATTAACGTCGCACTGGAGAAAGACAATGGGCTATTGTTGACTGTCCGGGATCAAACACACAGGGAATAATACCACGTAATTTTGAACCACGGTCAGATGACTACCCACTCTCCAAACTTCCACACAACGCCAACGTGAGGACATTTGCGGCTTCGAGAAATTTTATGTACATCAACTACCTTTTTACAGGACGGTATTTGGTTGGATTCGAACTCGCAACCCTCCGGCTGGTAATCCGTGACTCTTATAACCAAGCTATTGCGGCCCAGGATTTAGTGCGACAAGTCTTAACAAAAAGCAACGACTGCAAATAGTTTACCATGGAGATTCAAGAAGACTTCCGAGCTTTCGACTTAAATATTTGATTGCATTTCCCCCATCCTGTCTAATTGAGCTGGGATTAAGCTCGGTCACAAGTCTTAAATAAAACGAGGAACCGGTTGAGAATTAAAGAGCCGTCGAGGTTTAAGGAGATAAAACTGACTAGACCATAGATAAATATAGACTAACTTGTAGCACAATACTATATACACTCATCCATTTCGGTTCCAAATTGTTTTATTTCAAACTTGAAATTCTTGATTCGCGTATTAAAATTCGAAAATTACACAGATACATGAATTTTTTGATGAAATTAAAGAAATTGTAGTAACAGCTCAATTCAATTTATTCCTAGTTTAGATAGTTTTCCCACAGAAGAGTAGCTGAATAAAATTGTGTTTGGAAAAGGGGCACTGAGCAAAAGAAGTTTGGTGAATTATGATATGCCATCGTATCAATTACAGATCATCTTACAAAAATATAAATATTTAGTTGAAAAATTATTGATTAAAAGAAAATCAAACGTATAATTTATCTATCTATCTGGTGTAAAATTTTCTGCAGATTTAAAAACCGTTGAAATTATGTATCAATCTTTAACGATCCCGATTTTACAAAAAAGCACTAAAAATGCCAGTCAGAATTTTATTTCGTTTGCTTTCCTTGGCTGGAATCGTTTGAACGCAAGAAATGGAATCTGATTTCTCGAACACGATCAAGGTCAAATTCGTATGGGATAAAAGATGAAAGTTGCAATTAAGAAATTTTTATTTGAAGAAAATCCTATTTTTAGACAACAATCTAATGTGAAATTTTCCGCAGTTGACATTTTTTTCTCTATCTTGAACGATCTAGGAGTTAGAAAAATGAACTATATAACTCCAGTTAAAACTATATATTTGTTTTGTTCCTCGGCTGAAAGTGTTTTTAGGAAAATCAAACGGAAATACGGAAAAAATGAATTTAGAATATGTCATTTCTTTATGGTGTTGCCATTCCAAGGAATACAATAATAATTAAATTCCATCAATTAATTTAAAAATATTCTAGATTGAATTTTAGAATTCGGGCTTTGTGCAAAAATTACAAAAAATTCGGACTACCTGTGTGCCAAATCCCATTGTCGTAAGTGCCATAGATTCGTCAGGACATTGCGTCACATAAACAGACAAACAAACACTTCCTTTTATAATAGTAGAGATAATAGCTGAAATAGTTAATAATTTTAACATTAAATTGAATTCATTGAAATCAATAATTTAGACGTTATTACAGCTGATTCAAGGAGCTAAATTCAAGGAACTCGATAATATTGACTTTTTTAGAATTGAGTTATTTCAATCAACTGGAAACTTTGATTAATAAATTAATCATTTTGACTAATTTTATCCACGTTTTGATGTTTGTAAATAAATGTAGTTCATTGATGTAAAACAGAAATATTAATTACAGGTTCTCCTTAACTTCAAAATTTGTAATGAGTCCTATATTTCTAAAATAAAAATCACATCTTCACTACTCAGTGCGTTTAAACAAATATTTATAGATGTAGAAGTTAATAGTTTGAACATTAAATTAAATTCAAGGAACTCTATAATTTAGACTGTGTTAAAATTGATTTATTAATATCTCAACAGGAACATTTCATTAGTCAATTAATCATTTGGATACATTTTATCCACTTAAAATTTGTAACAAATGAAGTGCGAAACTAAAATAGCAAGTGAACGCCGACTTCAGAGCCCTAAATCACAAATTATCTGACTATTTTTGAATTTAAAATAAAATCTCTTTTATTGTTAGCAGCGAGACATAAAATATCAAACTGTAAACTTCCTCAGAAATGTGTTTAGTTTGTTTAATGTCCGGGATTTAGTTTGTGTACTTGGATCGAAGGATTCCTGTTTATTCCAATACAAAATAGAATTATTCCATTTATTAAATAAAACTATTTAAGACAAAAATATTAGAATTGGTACAACAAAGGTTCTTTTACTTTGAGTGACTAGTTCGAACTTTGCTATCAAGAATTCTAAATCGGATTCTACTAATTATAGAAGTTTGTCGAAACAATCTATTCCTGGGAAATTATTGACAAATACTCTATGGAACTTTCAATTAAGCTCTTCACAGGCCGTCCTCATTTACAGGCTACTTTAATTCCACCCTAAGATATATTTTAAACGAGAACTTAAATCTTCAGAACCCATTACCTTAATGTTGAGTTGCTTAACGAAAGAAACGACTCTAAATGTCTGAAAATTGCTTCCTCTACGATCTAAAACCGAAGTGATTTATAACCTAAAATGGTTCTTAACTCTTTATAAAGTGAAACGTTAGAGATATTTCCTGGTACTTGGGAATTTTCGTATCTTTAGGAATAGTAGAGATGAAATTCCCTTGAAACAGATCTCTGTATGAATTTTGTAGTTTAATGTTTTAAAATTCTTGATCTATAATTTACCTTTAGGTAGTTGCATATTTATGTAGACTAAATAGAAACTATTTATTAAACGACTAAGCAATTTGTGTTTAAGTTAAGTTTGTACCGGAATGGAAAAATAAATTCTTTTTATATTGGTGCCATCAATTTCTTGGAATATTTGAAAAGAATGATTTGTATTACATAATTAGTTAGTCAAGTTGGTTATAATATACATTAGTTGAATTTTATAAATGGAACATAAATGGAGATGCTATGCTTTTAGCTTTTTGAGTTTTATAGCAAATATATTTTTAAAAATTACGTATTTCGAAATTAAATTGTTTGGACATCTGATGACATTTTTTATTCAATGTCTTTTTTTAATATTGTGATGGAAGTTTTCACTGTGGTTACAGTTATCAATTCTGTATAATATTTTACTGTTATCTGTTCAAGATCTTAATTTTTAATTTTTTCCATTATATTTTTCTTTTGTGACACGGATGGAAAGACATAAATTCAGCACGTAGTCATTGGGATTACAGAAAAATATTCTTTAACTATTAGAAATGTAGTTAGTTCACTTTCAAGATTAATTACTTACTATTTCCTTTTCAAGAATAGTAATTAAGGGATACTTTTTTCTTCCCACCATTTCATAAAAATCAACGTATAAAATTTATGCGATATAACATTATGACGCACTAACACTAATATGTCAATGTTGTGTGAATTTTGTAAATATATTTATTTCTCCTGAAAGAATAACTAATTCAAAGATACATTTCTTGTCATCACTTTCATAAAAAATGTATAAATTTTATGCAATAACATTATGATGCGTAGATACTAAGATGATCATATATGAATACAACGTTCTTTAATTATTGTTAAGATATATATTTCTTTTTCAGGAATAAGTAATTTAGAGCTACATTTCTTGACATTATTTCCATAGGAAAAACACAAGTGTTCAAATCGTATATGATAACATTATGACGCATACACACTCTGGAATGAGAATATACAATGTTTTTTAATTATTGTAAGATTATAATATACATGTATAAAATTGTTCAATTATTGTAAAATGTATTTCACGTTCAAAAAGGTTATTAAAAATACAATTTCTACAGTCATTTTCACAAAAACAAACGAACACATTTCATATATCATTATGGCATATAGTCACTAGAATGTGAGACCATACAATGTCCTTAAACTATTCGAAAAATATTTATTTCTCTTTCAGTAATATGTAATTAAAAGATACTTTTTGCCGCCATTTTTATAAGAAACAAATGTATGAATTCCATACGATATAATTATGGCGACATGACTGCAAATTACATGACGAAAATTTAATTAAATTAAAAATACCATTTCTGCCGCTATTTTCATAAAAAACAAACGTATAAATTTCATATATCATTATGGCATGTAGTCAATATAATGTGAGAACATACAATGTTCTTAAACTATTTGAAAAATATTTATTTCTCTTTCAGTAATATGTAATTAAAAGATACTTTTTGCCGCCATTTTCACAAGAAACAAATGTATGAATTCCATACGATATCATTATGTCGACATGACTGCAAATTACATGATGAAAAATTAATTAAATTAAAAATACAATTTCTGCCGCCCTTTTTATAAAAAAAAAAACGTATAAATTTCATATATCCTTATGGCATGTAGTCACTAGAATGTGAGACCATACAATGTTCTTTAACTATTCGAAAAATATTTATTTCTCTTTCAGTAATATGTAATTAAAAGATACTTTTTGCCTCCATTTTATAAAAAACAAATGTATAAATTCCGTACGATATCATTATGACGACGTGACTGTAGATGTTCTTTTTATAGATATTACGTATAAGTAATTTTTTATTTATATCCAACTCTCACATTTCAGCCTCATTTAAAGTGCAAATTGAATTAGTAATGAGGCAATATAATCAGTTCTTCTCTCGAAGATTTAGCAAATTTAAGTAATTTACCTTTAATCAATGATTAAAAAATAAACGAGCGACGCTCTTCTACTATCTAGGGCGAATGGAACATGTAATTACAATCATCAGTAATTCTTTCCCTGCCAGAACATTTTTTCATCTTTAATTGCAGTAGGGGATATAATTAATTCTCACTTTAGTTGTGTGATTCGAAGTGGTGTAATTTCTCTGCTAGTTATAATGAACAGAAATATAAAACCATACGAGTAAGAAAAATATAGCGCTTCCTCTTTTTGCTGATTGGGGCATTAAGTAAATATGCTTTTTTTTCGCTCGTACTTATTCTATAAAAACGAAAGATTATAGGCGAACTTGTTTCTTATTACTGGATGCGGTTGCTTCATGACAATTCGAAAATTTAAGCGACTTATATTTTAATGCAGATATAGTTCAACTAAAATACCACACAAACTAAAAATTTTGAAATTTCATATTTCATAATGACGCGTAGACATTGGGAATAGAATATACAATATTCTTTATTTATTGTGAATGAAAAATTTATCTTTCAAAAATAAGATTTCAAAGATACATTTCTTGCAACCATTTTCGCAAAAACGACAAGTACAAATTTCATACGATAACATTATGACGCTTAGTTACTGAGATAAAATACGACTACAATGTTCTTTAACTGTGTTGTAAATGTATTTATTTTCTGCCGCCATTTTATAACAAAAACGCATAAATTTATTTGATGATTAATGCTTTAAGTAAATATAATTTTATCTCGTATTTACTCTAAGTAATCGGGAGACTATGAGCGAATTTATTTCTTTATTCCTGGATGCTTTTACCACATAAAAGTTCCAGAATTTGAGCGATTGATATATTTCAATGCAGATAGTTTAAGTTAAGTACCATACCAACTCTGCAAACCTAAACAGATTTGCTTTCTTTGATTGACTGAAGACTTTAAAAGAAATGAACTTTACAACTATCTTGAACCAAGCTGTCACTTCCAATTCAATCGGAGATTGTCCACCAGTTTTGTTATTCAGACAACTCCTTGATAAGCTACCTGATGTGTTGGATCTTCAATGGGTCCCTCGGTCATTGTAGCGTACCTGAAAATGAGAGAATGAGAGGACTATCTCGCCACACACACTCAAAAAGGGAACCAAGATCACCAAAAAGTCGCCAAACCCTCTGCCCGTCACACTTTAGATGTACTTTGGTGTCCAGTTTATAAGCAAAATCAGCTTTAATTGGGGATTCTCAGGATTATATCCGTACATAGTTTGGAGGCCGGGACTTTCCATCATATGAGGAGTGGATAAACTCGCGCGAAACCTGTTGTCTTCTCACCAAGGGATGGATCTCGAACGCTGTCACAATTCTTGTGCCTTGTTAGGGCAAGACAAAAGGAAGGCAAATCACCCTTTTTCGTTAGGTCAAGGACCCCTCTTTTAGCGACGACTCTCTCCAATCCACAGGCTTTTCTCATACATAAGATGAAGCCAGGATCATCGAAGATCATAACATAACACGAGATATCTAGTCCATCAAGACCTGAAAAATTTTGCTCATGACGAGATATTTCGTCATCAAGATATTACTGATTGTCTGATGACGAGATATTTCGTCATCAAGATATTACTGATTGTCTGATGACGAGATCAATATCTGGTCCATTTTCTTCTAATAACAAGATATCTTGTCCATAAAGACCTGATCAGACCATCTAAAGTCGGGATACAACCGTCGAGACGCCCATCAGGAGGGTAATACAACATTCAAATCTTCATTACATCTTGGTACAAGAGTCCTGTTCAATGGCACTGATAGCGTGATGTCCTTTATAAACATAACACGCATAAAATTATTCAAAAAGCAGGATCAATCCATTATGAGCCACATAGTCCAGTTATAAATTTCGCTCTTTACAGTTCTCTTCAATACAGAAGGACAAGAAGTCGTTACTACCACGACAAAGGAAGTTACATGATGTCCTTTATTAACATAACATGCATAGAATAATTTAAAAAGAGGTGGAACAATCTATTATGAGCCACGTATTCCAGTTAAATTTCGTTCTTTAGAGTTCTCTTTATTACATAAGAGGGACAATCTGTTTTCACTTCCACGCAAAACGCACCAATCTGCATATTTGCGATTTTCACCTAACTGCATTTCCGAGTCACCTTTTATGTTTTATGCTATGACAATGCAACGAATCATCTTGATTCGTATTGGAAATACCTGATTTTCACAAGAAAACAAACTTTGAGTCGTAATTAGATTTTTCTTTAGATCCTTTAGCGTGATGGTAAGGATATGGTGTTCTACAGGCAAACGAGACATTTATCGAAATCAGCAAAATACAATCTGTAGAGTTAGGCCCGAGTGACAATATAGCCTATTCAAGATTTGGCAGCAAAAGTGGCAAAATGTCTGAGCTCCTGTTGACAAAGTGCGAGCCGTAGGGGACTGCATTTCTCTATCATGGGCTAGAAAAACCTTTCTTGTGTGTATGTCCATTATTTGAAGTTGTCTGTTATTTGAAGTTGTCTGTTATTTGAAGTTGTTTGGAGGAGTATGGCCAAATATGGTCTCATCAAATCCAATCCGTTGTCAAAGACAAATGCACCGATGTAAACCACTGTAATTTCAGGATTCTCACCATATGATTTGAGCTTTTCGTTCAGTCATACTTGAGCATTTAAAGACAATGATCCCTCGTAAAGGTTATGAACATTTTATGACAATGTAGCTAGGCTAGGAAAACCTATTTGGAGGATAGTATCTTAACTGTGGGTCGGTTAAATGTATCTGAAAGGCCGTATCTGATCTGAAGGCCGGTTAAAGCTATTCGGAGGACAGAATCTGGTCTGTGGGCCGGATCAAAATATTTGCAGTGTCATATCATGTCTGTGAGCCGAATCAAAATATATGCAGGGCCATATCATGTCTGCAGGCTGGGTAAACCCATTCAAAGGGCCGTATATGGACAGGGCCTGAGATCAGTGTATTGGCTAAACGTGGTTTATCTTACGTTTATATCCTTTTTCGTGTGACGGGCTGGTTAACCCTCCAAGTGGTTTCGACGAGATATCTCGTTCGTCAAGATCCATTCAATTTTGCTAACGACGATATCTGGTCAAGATATTCGAATTTTGTATGGTGATGAGATCAGGATCTAGTCAGTTCTTTTTATAATGCCGAGATATCTCGTCCATCAATATCTGGTCAGTGCTTGCTTGATGATGAGATACCTTTTCGAGACAACCACCTCATCCCGATGAGAAGCACAACTCTTTATCAAATAGTTTATAATTATATTACATTATCTTACACGAGGCCTCAAGCTCACTCGTTTCACCATCCCTCTCCTACTTCCACATCCATTCCGCCATCCTTAACTAAACGCAATTATTCCACTTCAGTTAGAGCTGATGATTCATTCATTCAGGGTGCAGGTGGAGTCACCAATTATCAAATTGTAGAATGAGGTCATAGTGAGATCAGAATGTCTACAGCGGATGTTAACATGGCAACGAGAGATGGAAGAAATGAGATTATGAGACGTCTATTTAAAAGTGTGTGTGTGTGATTAACTTCAGCAAAAAATATATCAAACTTGAGCTTGGAATACACTAACCTGTGTTCGTTTTGTATTACTTCCGTTTATTGTATACGTATTTTATTATTATATTAATTTTTGGGTTACATAAATTCAACATATTCTGTAATCCTTTTCTTGCGTCATTGAACATAACGCAATCATATTTCGTCATCATGAAAATGTTTTTCATCTTATGAATACGCATCCGTGTTCGTTTTGTATTACTTCCGTTTATTGTATACGTATTATATTATTATATTAATTTTTGGGTTGCATAAATTTAACATATTCTGTAATCCTTTTCTTGCGTCATTGAACATAACGTTATCAGATTTTGTCATCATGAAAATGTTTTTGTTCATCTTATGAATACACATCCGTGTTCGTTTTGTATTATTTCCGTTTATTGTATATAGATTATATTATGATTATAATTTTGGAGTTTTCTAAATTTAACATATTCTGTAATCCTTTTCTTACGTCATACTGTATTTTTGTGCTTACAAGTTTTGCCATCCACTTACCTTTTGCTTTTATGCACTTAAATGTTTTATATTTATAATGGATTGTTCGGAATCCCGAAACTTCGGACTATATAGCTGAAAGCCAACCAGATGAAACAGCATCCGCCTACAGCATACAATCCAATCCAATGACTAGATACCTCATCGAGAAAACCACCAGCAGGGTTATTCATAAATGGATTTATTTATTTTTAATTAATTAAGCATACAAAAAGAGGCTACTACTTATTAAATACCAAGCACCTTATTAGCTGCATTTTGTATGTTACAAGCGATACACTCTTCCTACTTGAAAACGTAAAAGAAAATAGATTGCTTTCCGTTGAACGTTGAGTTTCATCTCCGACGTTGAAGATCTTTGCCATTCCATAATTCACTCCAGGTATTTGTCAAATATCCCACAAAGGCATTCCGATGACTGAAGGGATGGCATTAACATTTAAATGACCGCGGAGAACAAATAACTGAATAATGCATTCTCAACCACATTCCTTATCGCGGTCAGATGGCGAACCACATTATCTCAAGAACATTGGAGATTTAATTTATCCGTAAGAGCTCTGTACTTAAATATTCTACCCTGTTATTCTGGAAGTTATTTAGATTGGTGGTTGCCTCCGGGAGGTTCTAATGGACCTATTCAATAGCAAAACTGATCAGATCTGATGTATGAGATACCTCGTTGATGGAAGAAAACGCATCAGATCTCGATTTCGTCGATATGAAAAATCGACACTATCTTGATGACGAGATACCACGTCATTAGCAAAACTGGTCAGATCTTGTTGGACACGACATCTTGTTGAAACCACTTGGGGATTATGATATTTGTGTTTTAAACCTTTGAGCGTCGCGATATTAGTGAGAAGTATAGTGATGCATTTACCCTCAATGTGCTTAACCCTTCAAGTGGTTTAGACTTGATGTCTCGTTCATCTAGCTTCGACCAATTTTGCTAATGGCCATATATCTCGTCATACAGATTTGGGGAATTGTTTAATGGCGATAGCATACCGAGTTCACAGAGCAGGACTACGGAGCCAAACTGAACTATGATGACAAGATCAAGATCTGGTCAGTTTTCTTGTAATGACCCTATATCGTGTGCATCAAAATCAGGTTAATTTCACTAACGACGAGTTACCTTGTACATACAACTACCAGGAGATTATGAGTAACAAAATCTTTTTGAAGAATCCGTGTACTGCTTTATAACCTGCAGAAAGACTGTTTTTTTTTTTTTAAACTTAGAATAGAATTCTTTTGAAATATTCCATTGCTTCTTTCCTTAGAATATAATTTTTTGGAAAGATTATACTGATTCTTTCCTTAGAAAAGAAACTCCATTAATCCACACAATTAATCTAAAGAACAAAATTGGGAACAGATACGCTCTGCGTTTATGAGCGGTAGCAACGACCTTGGCGATTTTTTTTGGCGAATTTTCTTCAAAAAGTATTTTTTTTTACTACGGAAAACGAAAGCTTGAAAACACATTTAAGAACGTTTTGAAAAGTATATTTTCAAAAATTTATCGCAAAAAGTAGTAAGCTTAAACACATTTGAACCAGCAGAAGAGCTGTTAATGCTGGGTATGAATACCATGAAACTTATCAATTACACTAAATACAGTAGGATTTTTGAAAAGAAAAATATTTTTTTGAAGAAAAAAAGCAGCAAGTAATACAACCTGATAAGTCAGAAATGTTCTGGGAAAAAATAATAAAAAATGAAAATTCCACAAATGGCAAAAAAATGAATCTCTTAAACGTTTCGTGAAAAATGTTACAAAAACAAAAAAAATCCATAACTTTAGTAGAAATATAAATACAAATAAATGAACAAATGGTATCACAGAAAAAAAATTTAAAAGGACCTATGCAATGAAAGGATATTTTCAGATTAAAATAGCCAATGGAAGAAAGAAAAAATTTCAAACGAACAAATGAAATCAAACGACTTTAACGGATTTTGGAAGGACTTTCTAGAATATTCAAAATGAAAATTCAAAGTTACCGTTTGCCGAGGTTGCCATGAAAACCACAATAACCATAAAGACCTAGGAGGTTGCATTAATCTACCGTAACTCGCTACTAGAAGTGCGCCAAAAAATCGCCAAGACCGTTGCCACCGCTCATAAACGTAGAGAGTAACTGTTCCCACTATTAGCTTAAAATAGCACCCCAAATCGTTCGTCGCATGACAGTGTCTCAAAAGTAGGTGGTATTATTCTCGGATCTTTCCCATCGGGTTTGAACCCGAACCGTCGCCAATAGCTCGTTGTGTTCCCAGTATGACTTTAATTAAATGCCTACCTACCACACAAAATCGCTTCTAACTCAAATGTAAAAACGAAACGTTATGAAAAAGTTAATTTAAAAATCAAAGTGCATTGTAAGACAATTTTTTTAGAAGTTAATATTTTATTTTCGGTTTTTAGTTTACTCTATTACGATAAACCCCGGTAGCGAAAAAAAGGAATACTTTCTTAACCTGCTTTTTATAATCTTTCTTTCAGAGCTAGAACTGCAAAAAGTAATCTCGAAAGCAGCCTTTTGTGTATTTTAGAAAATAAAATATTTTCTTTTATGAAACGAAGTTTAATCAGATAGAAAAACGTTTCATAAGGCAAGAGAAATTCTATTCGAATAATAAAGTTTTCAGAGAATAAAGGCGTATAAAACTTTGAAATACCTTTTTCAGTCCTTGAAACACTTTAACACATAATTCTTTTTTAGTTCGTGTTTTAACTTTTGGAAGATTTCCCCTTTAATCTTTAAAAACATTCTATTGAAACTATCTATTTCTACGGTAACACAAAGTTTGCTACAGAAATTTCTTGAGCTGTCCGCTAAGATAGATAGGTAGTTAACTACCTACCTACCTACTTAACTAGCCATTTCCATAACTGGGTAAGCCTGGAAAAAAGTTTCCTTTCTCTCAGCTTTTCTCAAACATAGTCCATATCTCCATAAAATAGTCTTCGGTAAAATAACTGTCTTGTAGAGAAAAATACAACGAAATTCTTCACTGATTTTTCTGTTCATCATGGTATTAATGCTCAATTAGTTTATTTATTTCATTTATATTGTCAGGATGGACTTTGAAAAGGAATTATATTAAATACATAGTGAAACAAATCATACTAGGGGGCCTGCCCCCTGCTCGCTTACGCTCGCCAACCCCCGGAGGATTGCTTCGCAATTCTCATTGGTTAGCTGCGCGAACCTATGCTCGCTTCGCTCGCCTCAATGAAGACGTGTCCTAGCAGAAGGGATTGTTTACAAAATATGTTACCACAAAAAGGTTTTCCAAATCTAAATTTGCTGTATTACAGAAAAAATATATACAGTATCTCTAAAATCAGAATTCAAATGAAAACTTTGTGCAAATTTTGACTCGAAATGTGAGCGTTGCTTTGGAAATTGAATACCCAGCATGTTGTTTGTGTGTACATTTTCCCAGCACTCAAATGACCCACACTTTTTCATTGAGTTTGTAGCCGAAAGTTGTTGTGCAAGCGTCTTGTTGAACTATAATTGTTGGCCCTGTAAAGGACCGTTTTTTAAATGGCCCTGAAAAGATCCTCCGCTTTCTTTGATTTATATTATAAACTAACTGCAACAGCTCATTAAAATTTCCTTTTTTTTTCAATAAAATTTCATCCGATAACGCTATAAATTCAATCGATGCGCGAGACTTCGCGATAAACAAACAACTGTACAGTGTTGCCAAAACGCGATTACAAATAACGCCTTTTTTGCGTGCCACGTAAGAGAATTATATATATAGATCATGTGTAGTAAAAGTATTGAAAGCAACAGTTTTATTATTTATAAATGGAGTTTTAATGACGTATGAACATTCAAAAATATGAAATATTAAAACAAATAATCAATTGAAATTAAATTTATAATTAATACTTAATTCTAAATTTTGCATGAATTTTCAAACGTCCATTTACAATAATGTAAATAAATCCAATGCAATCACCTCTATTTTCTTTAAACAATATAGTTATCTTAAGTATAATAATGACGAGTCCATTGTAACCCGATCATCGAAATTTATGTTTCATTATTACCCAAACATTGTTGCTTTGTAAGCAGTACCGTTTTAAAAACATTTCGTCATTCATGTTATGTCTGCCAAACTACTAACAAGTGCTTTTTGAAACTTTGATCAAGTGAGATTAATATACGTTTGACTAAAGCGACTTATGCTGTAGAGGAATTTCCAGATACTGCAATTTATTTATAAACAGTACTTTTCAGTGCTATGTACGTCATTTCTACCGACGTTTTACTTACAAACAGTACTTTGAACTGCTATTTACGTCATTGCTAACGACGTTTAACTTACAAACAGTACTTCTCTGTGCCATTTACGTCATTTTTAAAGCCGTCTTATTCAACTTTCAAGATGCTCAATTGGTTTGGGAAACAAATGTAAGTGTGATCTAATCTTTATCTTGTCTTTGTTTTACTTATTTGTAGGCATTTGCTTTCCGTTAACAGTAAGTTTTTCTATTAACTATTGGTTTTAAATGCATGTAATGTTTCATTTCCTTTTTGAAGAAATAATAAATACCAACATGCTATTTCAGAAGGAAGTTTCAAGAAAAGCGAAGCATAAAGAAACAGGCTAAAAAGACGTAAAAAAAAACAGAAAGAAGAGCTACTCTACGTAGATCGAGACTACCTCGCAGAGTGGAATGCCGGACACCCCAAGGAATTAATGGACATGCGTCTGCGTACCATCGAAGACGAAATGGCAGGGAGGGATCTATTTGCTGCTCAAGCTGTTGATGCACCAGTCGTAGAAACTACCTCGACGAAAAAGGCGATGAATTCAACATTTTTTTTGCGAATAATAGAATTGCATGTGAAGTAAAATCTACAAATGTCCCCAACGCTGGATCAGATAACCTTAGAAATAAGGCCTCTGGAGACAGCATCGAAGTTAACATAATATCTTCCCAAGCTCAGTATCTGTCGGATAAGAAAGACCAATGGAACTTCAGATTATGAATGGACCTGAATGTGCTGACAATAATTGTTCAGAAAATTTTGTCCTGTCCACTCAGTGGAACTGAACGTCGCATAAAAAGAGTCAGTTCAGAGAAAGACTTCATTCTAAACCGAATGGACAACGAGCTAATCGATTTCGACGTAAATAATGTCATCTTTGCAAGCTACTCAGAACTCGAATGTCTAATTCTGTACGATGCTTTCTTGGGATTGGAAGTCAAAACAGAGACAGATATGTACAAATCATGGGAAAGTGATTGGAAAGCAGAGCCATTTTCAACATAGTTTTAGAATCTCCATGAATAAGAACTAACAAGCCTCCATTGACATTTCAACAGAAACTATATAGAAAAATGTTCTTACGAAAACTATAAAAGCTGACTGTTGAAAATTCGATTTAACAACTGCTGGGGAATACATGTATTATCCTCTATTACTTTTGTTAATTGGAAAACCTGAAAGCATAGTCCATAAAATTTCTAATTTGAAAACTCAGTAAAAGATATTTTCTGCCATTGTGTGTATTCATTGTGCTGTAATTTCATATACACTCACTGACAAAAGTTAAGCACGAAAGGGAAAATGCGAAAGAAACGACAAGTACAGTTTTGATTGACACGAAATGCGACAGGAAAGTAGGAAATAGGTTTATGCATGAAACAAAACAAAGAATTAAATACAAAGATGAAAACAATATTGAATTTTCATAATTTATAAGATGAAGTCATATTGTAGTCATTTACAAAATAATGTTTAAGAAGAAAAAAAGATAATAATAGGGCAAATTACCACCACTCATCCTCATACAAAATTTACAGCGTATGACCATGGTTTCCATGAAATGATCAACCACCTCAGAGTCAAGTAATCGCCATTCCTACTGTAGAGCAGTTTGCAACTCTGTGAGATTAGCTGGGGGTGGGAAACGTGCAGACAGAGCACGGCCGAGGGCATCTGAAAGATTTTCCATGGGATTCAGGTTAGGCGAGTGCGCTTGCCAAACCATTTGCCCAATCCCCTCACTCTCCAGGTAGTCGTCGACGACACTAGTTCTATGCGGACGCGCATTATCATCCATTAAAACGAAAGAAGAACCAACTGCTGCCAACAAAAGGAATAATCTCACAGTGGGTTCTAGAACTTCATTCCTATACCAGACAGATGCCACAGAACCTCGGCTATAGATGTGCAGGTCGGTGCCATATCCCAATGAAATCCCGGTCCACATCATGATGCTTCCACCTCGGAATTCGTGATGCTCGATGATGTTCTGTGGCCGATTGCGTGTGCCTTGTTCTCTCTAGACCCTTACACGTTTGTCATCTGGCTCCAGGGCAAATCTCGACTCATCCGTGAACAAAGCGTTATCCCAATCAGACCCAGTCCAATTCACATGTTGCCGACACCATTTTAATCGTGCCCCTCTGGATTAGAAGGATAGAGGAACACAAACTCGTGGTACTGAGCCTACAGTATATTCATGTGTGGCCATCGACGCACAATAGTGGCAGATATCGACTTACCAATGGATGCTGCAACCATAGATGTCACACATGTGGAGATCGCTCTTTGATTCCGCTTCGCTACAACAGCAATCTATCGATCTTCCGCGCGAACCCTTGGGCGGCCGGCCACAGGTCTTCGGACAAATGTTCGCCTTGTTTGGAATTGTTTCCATTATCATGAAATGACGGAATGATGAACGCCGAAGAAAAGAGCAATATCAGTGATTGATTGCCCTGTTTTAAGGCGTCCTACAGAACTTCATAACTCACTATCTCCCATTCGTCTTCTGTAAGCCATAGAAACACGTCTATCTTGAAAACTAATCGTACGAAAGTTTTAAACACTTTTTATCAGCACTTACATGCAACTCCTCTAACCTTTCAGAATGCTAGCTTCTTATACGACTGTCTTTTTTGCATATTTCTCTACACGAAACCGTGATTGGCTGTTACATAACACATTTGCATACTTCCTTCTATCTCTGCAGCAAATTGCAGCCTCTCAATTTCAGATTGGCTTCTGGAAATTAACATCTTCCTCTCCATGCTTAACTTTTGGCAGTGAGTGTAGTGACGTCATATTTAAGAGTCTTCTTTCCTCGAAGTGCAAAACACTGCCACTGTAGACAAGACGTAACAAGAAACAAAACCGTTCCTGTAACTTTACATTTATTTCGGTCCCACAAATCAATCCGTTACGAAAAATGTTTATCGAATTCCATAGAACTCATAGAATTCTATAATGAAACGAGATTTTGTTCCTATAGAAAGCGAATTCTTGAAGATTTTTATAGAGAAGAAATAACGAGATCCTCTCGATTCGATAGAAGTGTATTAATGTGGAATCTTATAGAGAATCTTCATAGGAAAGTAAACTCATGTAACTAGAGATGAGCTTTTTTAAAATTAAATCGTACATAAAGGTTTCTAGAGACATTAAATAAATATTTTTATAGACCTTACTTTAAAAAACCTCTAGAAAAACGGACTATATATATATATATATATATATATTTAAGAATTCTGTAGATATTTTTAAAGAATTCTATAGATATGTTTTATAGAATTCAATAAATATTTTTTTTATAGTATTCAATAAATATTTTTTTATAGAATTCTGTAGAAAATTTTAAGAAAAATAACCAGATCATGAATGTAATATCTCGTCGAAACACTTGAAGGGTTAGACGGCATGGTATAGATCTGTTTACTGTGGATGTTATACCCCTTTTAAGTGACAGCTGGCTGGATGTTATTCGATCAACATTTACCAGATGTTAGCGACTGACCTTCTGGAGGATCCCTCATTTTGTTCGATACCCTACCTTGTCGATCGTGAGGTGTGAAGGCTTTGGAGGAAAGGCAGAAGGTCGCTCGCCACACAATATTATGAAAGGAAAGCGTCAATCGCAAATGCCACTCATGGATCTATCGCTCTAGTTAGGTAATTAGGTTAGGGGGTCGGACATGAAGGCAAAAGAGCCGTTCTTGGAGACGATTGAAAAAAATTTAAGCGCCGCAGCGCAAAGATTAACAAAATAAAAACACACTTTTCTCTTATGATTTCTATTCTGATGATGGCGGAAGTCTTGCTCCACCGAAATAGCCATTGACCATCTTTTCTAAGTTTCCAATCTTTATTGGTCGTCGTTTTTGAATTTTTCATGTTTTGCCATTCATAATATTACATCAAAATTTTAATGTCTTGATACATTAAAACAATTGTCTAGATTCGCGTATTACCCAGATAATCTAACCAAATCTTATTCACAGACTTATTCAAAATCCTCAATTTTCTGAAACCAAAATCATCTTGGAGAACAGCTTATAAAATTTTTGAAAACAAACTTTTAGTCACCTTAGGAAAAAAAGATTTCATTGTACTCATAACATATAATAAATTTACGTATAATATACAGATAGAGGACAAAATAATACGAACACCTGTGAAAAAGTTTGACGTATTTCACACTTGCAGTACAGCCGCGCCACCTGCAACAGAATTCTGCCACCAAGTGGGCGTGAAGAGGAAGGTATCAGTCTCTCAACAGCAGTCACCTGTGTTGCATGCGTCTATCGAACTGTCTGTGATAAGTTGGAATGTCAGACCTGTCAGAGTTCCAAAGAGGAATGATTGTTGGAGCGCTTTTAGGTGGAGCATCGGTTACGGAAACAGCAAACCTTTTGGGGTTTGCAAGGAGTACGGTATCAGCCGTTATGACAGCGTACACGAAAGAGGGTAAGACGACGTCTTCAAACACAACAGTGGCCGAAAGTCAAAGCTTGCTGATAGGGATAGACGGGTCTTGAAGCGCATAGTAGCCCGAAAGCACAAGCAATCGTTATCCGAGATAACATCCGAAATGAACAGTCATCTCCAGGACTCCGTTTCAACAAAAACTGTCAAAAGGGAACTTCATGCTGCGAACATTTATGGCAGAGTGGCAATTCGTAAACCCTTGGTGACAGCAACTAATGCTTTCAAGCGACTCCAATGGTGCAGAGATCACAAAAACTGGTCCCCACAGCAGTGGAAATAGGTAATATGGTCAGACGAATCGTCATTCACCTTATTTCAGACGACGGAACGCGTTTATGTCTGGAGAACGCCCAGAGAAGCGTTTAATCCTGAATGCCTCTTGCCGACTGTGAAGCATGGGGTGGCTCCATTATGGTATGGGGTGCGATATCTTGGCGCGGTCTTGGGCCAATTGTTATTCTGCATGGGATGAGAGAATGACATGAAGTTGAACATCTTGCCTGGCCCCCTCAGTCTCCGGACTTGAATATTATTGAACATTTAATGGAATATTTCGAGTCCAAACTTCGTTCCCGATTTACACCTCCATCCAGACTTTCGGAATTAGAGACCGTTCTGCAGGAGGAATGGCTTACTATTCCTTTAAATATTGCCCTTGACCTTTATACATCTATCCCACGTCGTATTAAATCTGTACTTCAGTCAAAGGGTGGTCCAAACCCCTATTAATAAAGATTTTCTATTATTTTACAGGTGTTTGTATTATTTTGTCCTCCACCTGTTGGGTATTCGATTTCCAAAGCAGTGCTCACATTTCGCGTCAAAATTTTCTTAAAGATTTCATTTGAATTCCAAATTATTCGAGTTCTGATTCCAGAGATACTGTATAATTTTTTCAGTATGCAAAAAATTTATATTTGAAAAATATTTTTTTTTTGAAATATCATACTTGTAAACATTGATGCGAGCGAAGTGAATAAAGTTCGCGCAGCGAACCAAGGAGGACTGCATGACAATCTTCCGGGGGTTGGCGAGCGTTAGCGAACAGGGGGCGGGCCTCCTAGTGAAATGAGATTACATTATATACTAGCCACTGCGTGGTCAGCACGGCGTTGCCCGTGACAATTCTTTTTGTGGGGTCAGGTGTTACCACTGCTCGTTAAAGCTCGCCAACCCCCAGTGATTGCTTCGCCCTCCAATTTTGTTTACTTCGCAAACCAACACCACAGACAACGCTGTGACGGCCTCGAAGTGAGACAAGTAATAAATAAATGCCAATTAAATAAAAAATATTTTAGATTGAAATTTAAAAATTGGTCTGGACACATTAAATCTTACTGATACTGAAAACATTAAAAAGAAAAAAAAAACAATTTTTATAATGACACCTGACATGGTTACAATAGAAAGATTATTTATTTATAGAAATCTCATTTAAGGTATCGACCTGGTGTAAAAGTTTCCGCAGTTTTCAAATCCGTTGAAATTTTAACTCTATATTTAACGATCGCGAAAGTAAAAACCTATAACAGTCCTTGCCTCGGATAAAGCTGATCATCTAAAGCTATCACGAAAGTTCTACTAATCAACAACTTAAATAAAAACACGCTAGATCGGAAAACTTGGTCTGGTTCCAAAGGAGACTCTTCTCAGACTCTGTTCTTTCTGCGATGTGATTAACTTGGCACAGTTCGAGGGTAAATAATCGCAAAATCCTTTCCTTTCTTCAATCGAGAAAGCTATGACGTCACTTTTCCCTCTAGATTAAATTTTAAAATTCCGGCTGGACACAAAATTTTTAATGAATTAGGACTACCAGTGTGCCAAATTTCATTATTGTAAGTGGCATAGATTCGTCAGGACACTGCTTGCATTCAGACACACACACACACACACACACAGAGAGAGAAACGCATCCTTTTATAATAGTAGAGATACCGAAATATGTATAACATTATATTATACATCTATATATATAATTCTCTTACGTGGCACGCGTTGGGTTGGCGTGGAAGTTTGGAGAGTGGGGTGCCAGCTCAGGTGTTGCTTCGTCATCTGACCGTGGTTCAAAATTACGAGGTGTTGTCCTCGAATCTTTCCCTTAAGGGACTGTTTCCGGACCGTCGTCAATAGCCCGTTGTGTTGCTCTAGTACGACGTTAACTAAAATTACCATTACCATTACGTGGCACGCAAAAAAGACGTTATTTGTTATCGCGTTTTGGCAACATTGTACGATTGTTTGTTTATCACAAAGCCTCGCGCTTCAATTGAATTTATAGCGCCACGGATGAAATTTTATTCAAAGAAAATGAATTTTAGTCGAGCTGTTGCAGTTAATAATAGAAATAAAAAAAAGCGGAGGATCTTTTCAGGACCATTTAAAAAAGGTCCTTTTCAGGGCCAACAATTATAGACGCTTGCACTACAACTTTTGACAACAAACTCAACGAAAATGCTTGGGTGGCTCGAGTGCAGGAGTAAATGTATATACAAACATGTTGTGTATTCAATTTCCAAATCAACGCTCACATTTCAAGTCAAAATTTGCTCAAAGTTTTCATTTGAATTCGGATTTCAGAGGTACTGTAAATATCTCTTCTGTAAAACATAAAAAAAATTTAGATTTGAAAAATAATTTTTTTTGGAATATCATATTTTGTAAACAATCCCTTCTTCTAGGACACATGTTTTCATTGATGCGAGCGAAGCGAGCATTGGTTCGCGCAGCGAACCAATGAGGATTGCGGAGTAATCCTCCGAGGGTTGGCGAGCGTTAGCGAGCAGGGAGCAGGCCCCCTAGTATAATGAAATATATCTAACGTAAAATTGCAATATATTGTTGAAAATTAAATGGGAAAAGTATTAAAGTGTTTCAGGACTGAAAAAGATATTTCAAAGATTTATACTCATTTATCCTCTGAAAATGTTATTAAATGAGTGGAATTTCGATCGCTTTATGAGAGAAATTTTTTTTTTCATTTTGATAAGACTTCGTTTCATCTAAGAAAAAATATCTTTTTCTTCCTACAACGCTCAAAAGGCTTCTTTCGACTTAAGCCTCAGAATCTGCTCAAGTACATTTTATCTTTATATATTTGTACAATCCTTTAAATACTTGAGACAGTAATTTCAAAAAGGGAACGTGGCCAAGAAAAAGCTTCGTGGATAGAAATAAACCTGTTCTGAAAAAACGATACCTTCTTAAATAATCCATCTTTATTTCCGATCTAAACTATAGCTTTGTATCTTTTCATAGATATGATTTTAAACGACTGGTAGTAGCATTTAATTCAATTAAAATTAAGTGTATTTTGGAATTCGTTCATTTTTCACTAACCCTTCAAGTGTTTTGAAGGATAGATATCGGTAACCGCTTTGACACTGACGAGATATTTCGTCATCCAAGACAGACGACATTTATATGATAACTATCTATTTTTCAGCAAGACAATGCCAGACCACATACGGCACGTGTTGCTATGAACTGTCTTCAAGCTTGTAAAACACTTCCTTGGCCAGCCAGATGACCATATTTCTCTCCCATCGAGCATGTCTGGGATATGATGGGAAGGCGACTGCATCCGGTAGGGAATGTTGATGACGTAGTCCGACAAATGGAGCAAATTTGGCAAGAAATACCGCAGGAGACCATGCGGGAGCTTTATCGGTCTATGCCACACAGTGTGGCAGCTTGCATCCAGGCTAGAGGCGGACCAACACCTAATTGAGCTCGTTACTGTTACTCTGAAATTAATCATTCAAATGTTCTGAAATTTTAATCATTTTCTATTCTGTACATAATTTTCCTATCCACCAATTTTTTTCTCCATCGTACAACTCCTTCTTTGTGCGTCGATTTTTTTGTTATAGATTGTATTTCGTCATCCAAGACAGCCGATATTTCTATGATAACGAGTTCATGATCTGACCTGTTTTCTTCTAATGACGGACGAGATATTTCGTCCATAACGATCTGGCCAGTTTAGCCAATGCACTAATGAAAAGATACGTCATCGAGTTAACTACCAGGATGGTAAAAACGATATATTTCTTGAAATTCAGGACCGATTTCAAATGGGATAAATGTTAATAACAGTAAATAAGATATTTTTGAATAGTGTAATATGCACAAATGGGGGTATCTATTCACGAACTATGTAAAAAGTAAACTAATAAAACTAAATTAAAAAAGGAACTAAAAAGTAAATTAAAAAGGAACTAAAAGTAAACTAAAAAGGAACTAAAACCAAAATGAATACTTTAACCATCCGAGGGGTTACTGCGCATATATATATATATATATATATATATATATATATATATATATATATATATATATATATATATATATATATATATAATTCCGTCAAACCGAATTATATAAAAAATATCCCACACCTGAAATCACATCACCACTTGAGTCTTTTGAATGTGAAACACGACAAATCAATCTTTCTCCAATGCATAAAGTGATCCGCGGATGCAGAAGTAGAGGATCTGTAATCGAAGGTTGCGAGTTCGAAACTCGATCCAACCAAAGACCGTCGTGTAGACGTGGACTGGTGCATGCTAAATCTGTTCTGGCCTCAAATGTCCCCACGTTGCGGCTGGGTGGAAGTTTGGAGAGTGGTGTGCCCGCGGAGATGATCTCGCCATCTGACTATGGCGATATAATCATTTTGCACCACACTCAGATGACGAGGTCATCTGACTGTGGTGCTAAATGACGAGGTGTTGTCCTCGAATCCTACGCTGCGGGAGGAATTACGGACCAGTCGAGACCTTTTGGAGAGTTAAGCTATGATTTCTAAGGAAGATAGAAGTTGATTCGACGATATATCTCGTTCATCGAGATCAGACCACTTCAATGATGACGAGATATCTCGTTCATAGAGATCCAACCACTTCAATGATGACGAGATATCTCGTTCATAGAGATCCGACCACTTCAATGATGACGAGATATCTCGTTCATAGAGATCCGACCACTTCAATGATGACGAGATATCTCGTTCATAGCGATCCGACCACTTCAATGATGACGATATATCTCATTCATCGAGATCCGACCATTTCAATGATGACGAGGTATCTCGTTCATAGAGATACGATAACTTCAATGATGATGAGATATCTCGTTCTCGAGATCAGACCACTTCAATGATGACGAGATATCTCGTTCATCGAGATCCGACCACTTCAATGATGACGAGATATCTCGTTCATAGAGATACGATAACTTCAATGATGATGATATATCTCGTTCATCGAGATCCGACCACTTCAAGGATGATGAGATGTCTCGCTCATCGAGATCCAACCACTTTAATGATGACGAGATATCTCGTTCATCGAGATATGACCACTTCAAGGATGATAAGATGTCTCGTTCATCGAGATCCGACCACTTCAATGATGACGAGATATCTCGTTCATAGATATCCGACCACTTCAATTATGACGAGATATCTCTTTCATCGAGATCCGACCACTTCAATGATGACGAGATAGCTCGTCATCAATAATATCGATTGAATTCCAAATAATGAAGAAACTACCGTTTATTTATGGCAGGTCAGTTTTTTCAGGTCAGTTTTTCTAATGACGGGATATCTCGTCCATCAAGATGCAGCCTAAATTGATAACGACGAGATACCTCGTCAGGAGGATGGATCACTTTTAATCTACATTAATTCAATCCGGGCCACGCCTGGTAAGTATCTACAAGTTCTTAATAAAATAAACCTGAAAGAAGACCCCAGATATTTTCAGCGGAATTGAGTATCTCACTCTGCGTGGAGTCATTAGGATACAGAACATGAGGGTACACCAATAGCCAAATGAGTTTCCTCGTCCTGAGACTCATTTGCAGGGAGTACTCTTAACCAAAGGTATCTGGTCGTAATGCAGGTTGAAGTGGCCATTACTCCTGAGCGTGGTCAGCACTTTTCGAACTGCCCTCTTTGCTACACCGAATGTGTGCTTGAAGGGGTAGTTATTCAAAACATGTATCTTCTTACGGGAGCTATCAGCGAATGGTAAAAGCTTCCGGAAACCTCCCGAAGGGCATTGATAGCAAAACTGTAATGAACTAGAGTATGCAATGAATTCAACCAAAGAATATCATCCCTTCTTTACATCCATTTTGTGTTTGAGTATTCCAACCTAACCCTAAAAAATAAATAACTAGCCTTAACTGAAGTGGGAAAGTAAGTTTTGTTAGTCGATCACGTTGGATCATACCATGATTATAGATTATAGAGTACAGCAAGCAGAGCAACTTGGACTCGCCTCTTGGAAAGAAATGGAGTATAATAGAAAAATTTTAGACAATACTCGAACAAAAAAAACCCTTGAAAATTAAAGATTGCATAATAGAAATTTCAGACATTGTTCAAGAAAAATGAATCACTAGCCTTTACTCAAGTGGGAAAACAAATTTTGTGCATCAGTTACGTTGGACGTTACAGTAGTGAAAGGTTATAGATTATGGTAAGCGTCGCATACACGACGCGCCTCCTTAAATAAATGGAGTCTTATATAGAAATTATAGACATGAGCGAGAAAAATGAATCACTAGCCTTAATTGAAGTGAGTAAAATAGATTTCGCAGGTCGATTCGTTCAATGTTACCATGATTAAAGGTTATAGATTGCAATAAAAAGATGCATCTTTCAAAGAAAAGGAACATAATATAGATATTTCAGACACTGGTGAGCAAAAAATGACATGAAAAGATAGGAAGGGAGAATCGATATGATATGTTATTGATTGCAGTTTTTAATCTCCGTTCAGTACTGTAAATTTGCGATTAAATTATAACCAAAAGATTCCAATTGCATTTTAATCTTAAATTTAAATCACTTGGGCATTGAAGTTAACGACATTTGATTCCAATTTTGTGACTCGGTGTACAGTACTTGAATGTAGTTTTTTGCCATTTTCTGCTATATTCCATTCTAATACCGCGGTTCTTTGCATTTTGAATACTTAGAACAATATTTCTTTCCTTATTTCGTTTTAAATTTGATGAATTTGGGGGCTTTGAACGCGGGATCTTTGATTATTAAGATCATTGGACATTATTCTTTTAAATGGTAGATCATAAAATTTTAAGAAAAAATGATCGCAGAAAATCGGCTTTACCTATTCATTAAATATCAAAAAAAGTGTTTCATTACCTGCAGACTAATTTAGATAGTTAATAATATTTGGTTGTATTCTCTTTAATTTGGAAGTTATCAACGCAATAGAAAGAAATGAACTACTTTATTCACTACTTATTTCTCAGTTCCAACATAGATTACATGTGTGGAAGATGAGAAGTCGAAAGTTCTCAAAATAACTTGACTTTTCTTCCGAAACTAGTTTGTCTTTGGACAGTCTTTAAACACTTTGGTTTTAGGATTTTAAATTTTTTCCCCCTTCTGAATGTGATTTCATGTTTTTCTTCTTTTTTATGTTTGGTTTTTGTTAATTGTTTACATATTTTTTGTTTTGTTCTCATTTTGTTCTGTGCCAATTTTCAAATTTTTTCGTTCTATCGTTCTGTATCTTCGTGCTTACATGTTTTGCCCTTCACTTGCCTTTCCTATTTCTGTGTAGTTAAATATTTATGTATGTAACCTGAAATAGTGTCCACCTACGGCGTCCAATCAAATCTTACTATTGGGATTGATATCGTATCGTCGCCAATAGACCGCTGTGTTGTTCCATTGCGATGTTAATTAATTAACACCAATGTGATAAAGTAACGGCATTACTTCTTATAAAGATATTTGTCTGAACCTTTAGTGCCTTACTTTTCTTATCACGTTCTGTGAAATAACAATATGAGGTATTTCAAAATGAGGTAGATTTGTTTGTATGTGAAATGTATTTTATGTTATCCTATGAATAAATTTCTTATTGTTTCTACTATTATAAAAGTAAGTGTTTGTCTGTTTTTTTTTTTTTTTCGTGTCCGCAAAATCCTGACGATTCTATGGCACTTACAGCATTGAGATTTGGTGCATAGGTAGTCTAAATTGTTTGCAATTTTTGGGTAGCGGCGAATTTTAAAATTCAATCTAGAATATTTTTTAATGAATTTAATGAAATGACTCATTATTGAATTCTACAGCATAGAAGAGATCACATATTCTTAATTTATTGCTTTCATTTCCGTTTTGATTTTGATCGGAGGAATAATTTTTCAGCCACACGATAAAAACAAACAATCTCTTAACTGGAGTCAATCAGTTTTAGTTCTTTTTCTATCTCCTAGACCGTTAAAGATAAAGTAAAAATTTCAGCGGATTTGAAATAAGCTGAAAATTTCATATTAGATTCATGATTTTTTTTACATAAATAACTTTTAAATTGAGTATTTCTTATATATTTTCGCACGAGATTGTGACGTCACGGTAACTTTCTCTTTCCAAAAATAAACAAATTCCTTTCGTGCCTTTCGTGTTAAAAAAAAAAACATTCCGCGAGTGCGAGCATAAAAAAAAGAAACCTATTGACTGGGATCGTTAAGCTTTTTTTCGTAAAATCGGAATCGCAGAAGATAGATTAGAAATTTCAACGGATTTGAAATCTGCGGAAAATTTCACTATAGATTGTGACCTAAAGTATGATTTTCTTTTAATAAATAATTTTTAAATTAAATATATCTTCGTCTGATTTGAAATCTGCGGAAAATTTTACACCAGTTTAATACCTTACATCAGTGGTCCCCAACCCCCGGGCCGCGGACCGGTACCTGTCCGTGGATCACATGGTACCGGGCCGCCCAAGGAACATTAAATTATTTCCATTTTATTTACTGTGGTGTATCTATCTCCTGTTTGTGCGGTTCTTATCTATGAAATGTCCACTATAGCGTCGTACGGGGATCTCTCTGACCACAGCTTTCATGGTGGTCCATAAATTTATGACCGGATGGGGGTATCCCCTTGTCTGCGAACTGTAGCGGCTTCGGAAGAACGTGTGGGGTCTTCTCTCGAGGAAAAGAGAGAATCGTAGAAAGCAGGAACGTGAGCGGATGCTGAACGACTTCTCCAATTGAAGCTGCGGGACTGAAACCCTATTAGTACAATATCTATTAGCCTTGAAATAGCCTTAACTTATATATATATATATATATCTTCAATATTTAATTAAATGTGCTGTAATTTTAAATGTCGTTTTAATTGCCTTCAAGCCACTGGCCACGTAAATTATACTCACGACGTTATAGCACCTGTATTTGGTGCACAGCGTACAGTATTTGGTGCATAAGAATTCCCATCAAGAGCTTTAGGTTTCAGTCCCTATCGAGCGGTTTTCGTTTTTCATGGTCAACCAGACCAAAGGAATTGCGTTCTATACTGATGGTCACCCTGACCAAAAAAATTGGATTTTGAGTGTTGATAGTCACCCTGACCTAATGAACGTTTTCTCTTCTCGTTTTCTATGGTCACCCTGACCTAAAAGAATGCTGATACTGATGGTCATCCTGACCAAGAGAGGAATGCTTAGATTTTGATGGTCACCCTGACCGAATGAACGTTTTCTCTTCTGGTTTTCTATGGTCACCCTGACCTAAAGGAATACTGATACTGATGGTTATCCTGACCAAGAGAGGACTGCTTAGATATTGATGGTCACCCTGACCAGAGGAGCTTCGTCAAATTTTTTATGGTCAAACTGACCAAAAGAAGGTTACTCCGTCTTGTGAGAATTTGTCCCTAGTGTCATCCAGTGAACAACCAGTTCCCGATAAATTGTGTGTGTGTGCGCGCGCTCTAAGAGGATAATTCATAATCCAAATCAACTACAAGACGTCAAGTCACGTAAGTACCTTTGTCATAGCATTGGTTGTGATTAAATTTCATTGCAATTAATTTTCCAAATTCGAGTAATTTGTTAAAGTTAGAACAGTGCATTTACTTGTTGGGGAAGAGTATTTTGATTTTACTACTTTTTGCAATTAAAGTGAAATTTATTGTGAAACTGTTATTGTGGAAACATTGAGTATTTTTTTTATTATTCCAACTGTATCGATTTATGTAACAAAAGTTTTCAAAATGTGTTTTGCAAATCTTTTGTAAGTTAAAAAAAAAATGGAATTTCTCTGGAAAGCTAGGAAGGAGGATTTGATATGGTTGGCAACGGAATTGGGAGAAGAGGTTCCTCCAGACCCTAAAATGTTTCAATTGAAAAGTATAACAGAAGGTTGTAAATTATACGATGCTAAATTTGTCGAAGATTTAGTGGTAACTATTAGTAATGAAACAAAGGAGCTGAGAGTAGCAGAAGGGAGGTTTATAGAAACTGAGTGGAGTCAAAAATTCGCTGAAAGGAAGAGGGAAATTAGTCTTACGGTTTCTCGGACAATAGCGGAAAGGAAGTTTGGAGATGTGATAGGAGTTTTGGATAAAGCTGAAAGAGAGTTAGAAAGAGCCGAAGAGAAGCGGGAAAGTGCTGAAAAGACGAAGTCCCAGTATGCTATAAAATTGCGAGAGTTACAAATGCAAAGGGAGGAAAGTGTAGGGAAAAGGAAAGGTGGCGAAACGGAAGAGGTAGAGTCTTGCGAATATTGGATAATTAGACCATGTGGGACGAAAGGGCAAGAAAATAGGACGGATCCCACGGAGTATCACAACATTGTCTCCAGAGAAATTACCAAAACGGGGTATTGGGATACCAATGGTAAGGGCAAAGTGGAAACTTCGCTAAATACTGAAGATCAAATAGAAATTCCAGAAGTGGAAAACAATGGACCCGAGTTGTCTTTACTTGAGATAAGTCACGAGCATTTTAAGGGGGTTCAACGAGATTGTGTAGGTTTGAAGGAGATGCTTGATTTTGTGGAAAAAAGTGCTCCATCTTCGGAAAAGGGGGCGAATTGCATTAAAAATGTGTTGTTGCTAAAACTACCAGAGGATAGATTGAGCAATCCAACGAAATTTTTGGCTGTCCCTGAGGAGACGCAGTATAAAATGTGTCGCGAGGATTCGTTGGCACCTTTGGGTGGCACTGAATCCAAAGATGAACTATCGAAGTACTTGTACTCGATAATGCCAGGTTGTTTTCAAGGCATGAAAAATTTTGTCCCGACATTTGACCAGTGTCAAAAGGTTGGGAAACCCAATGAAAGGGAAGAAATCGCACTTAGAATTATACCTGTAATTCAGGAGGTTTTGTCAAAATTGCACACCGATGGGATTTTTTTTACATCCTAAGAATGAAGTTGAAAAGCGTATCGCGCATTTCAGAACGGACAAGTGTATAGTAGGAAAGTATCATGAAGTTGCGATGGTTGAAATAGATTCAGTTTCCGATACACGAATCCTACGAAAAATTTTTAGTCGTTTCAGATTTTCGCCCACATAACTTTTATTTTTTGAGCTTACAGTATAGTTAATGTGTGGAGTTGAAATTGATTTTGAATTTAAAATGTCAGAGAACCTAAAGGTATTCAGATGTTTCAATTATGTTGATTGAAAAATAATTTTTATTTATGTGTTGTATAACAAATGATTATCTATTGCCATAACTGCATGTTTTGTGTTAAAGAGATAGGCTACATGTCTAAATTTTGGTTTCCTCAAGAAATTTTGCACATGTAAGTGTGCTCAGTTCTTTATTAACTAATTGTGTCATATTAGGTTTTAATACAAGGAATTAAGGTTTTTTAGGCCTTGTTAGTTTTATTTATGTGTCTTGCATATGATTATTTATTTCCATAACTGCATGTTTTGTGTCAAAGATATAGACTAGTAGTCTAATTTTTAGTTTATTCATGAAATTTTACACATATACGTGTGATTGATGGTTTTAAATTTAATACTTTAAAGGTAACTGCACTGAGTAGCTTTTTTTTAAATTGTTTATCCATAGGTTATTTATTTAACTCTAGTAGGTTTTCAAATGTTAAAGTTATGTCAAATGTCGCAACCTTATATGACAGAGATGCTTTGTGCTGTGAAAATACATGTGTTTCAGGAACATTAGTTGTGGATTGCATTGGCATAAAGCTGAAACTTTTTTCTGATCTCCTAGAAAAAAGTTTGTCTAAAAGGGGGAAGGGGAGCTGTAGAGTAGTAGGGGTCTCTCTGACCACAACTTTCATGGTGGTCCATGAATTTATGACCTGATGGGGGGTATCCCCTTGTCTTCGAACTGTAGCGGCTTCGGAAGAACGTGTGTTGTCTTCTCTCGAGGAAAAGAGAGAATCGTGGAAAGCAGGAACGTGAGTGGACGCAGAACGACTCTGTTCCGATTGAAGCCGCGGGACTGAAACCCTATTTGTATACAATACCTATTAGCCTCGAAATAGCCTTAACTTATATGTATATCTTCAATAATTAATTAAATGTGCTGCAATTTTAAATGTCGTTTTAATTGCCTTCAAGCCACTCGCCACTCAAATTATACTCATGACATTACACCACTCAAATTAGGAGGCGGTAAATCAGAACTTTAAATTTTTTCTGTTACTAGAACTTCAATTATGATTTCTGAATTCTGTATGTCTCTATTTTCCAATTTTGACAAATGTGACAGCTGTTTTCAAGTTGGCAGACAAAGTAGATGCATTTAAAGCCAAACTGAAGTTGTGGGGACGGCACGTGAACAGAGGCCTTTTGGACATGTTTCAGACAGATTTTAGGCGAGACTGAGCGTAAACATTCATTCTCCCAGTTGGTGCACGACCACCTGTCTTTTAAAAGAGTTCGAGCGCTACTTCCCAGCCACAAAAGACCCACGAACTAGTAAGGAATAGATCCGCGACCCATTTGTCAACAAATTAGGCGAATCTAGCATGTATGTGCAAGAAGATCAACTGCTGGAGATTGCCAATGAAGGCGGCCTTAAAACTACGCTCGAGACAACAACTCTGTCGGTGTTCTGGATTAAAGTCATGGCGGAAGACCCTGAGATTGTCACCACAGCACTTAAATCCCTATTGCCATTTCCGACAAACTATCTGTGTGAAGCGGGGTTTTCTGCAGTGACAGCAACCAAAACAACGGAATAAACTGGACATAAGCAACACACTTCAGGTGTCATTGTCTATCACCCCCAGATGAAACCGTCTCGTTGCAAAGAAATAAGCTCAGGGTTCTCGTTGATTTAGCGTTTTAGTGAGTTAAAATGTTAAATAACTTTATATTCATTTTTTGGTGTGACTGTATTTTATTTTGAAGGCATGTTTAAACATAATTAAATTAAAATTATTAAATCAAAACAATATAAAATATAAACAATCAACGCCCCCCCCCCTAGCGGGCCGCATTAAAATTATCAAACGTTGATCCGGTCCGCGGCGATAAAAAGGTTGGGGAGCACTGCCTTACATCAAGGCGTTGCCTGTGGTGTGGTTTGCGAAGCAAACCAACACCACGGGCACGGGCAACGCCAGGCTAGCCACGCAGTGGATAAAATAACGATAAAATAAACAGTATCGACTAGTTTATAGTACGACGAACTTGTTCCCTATATTTATGCTATTCACTAATGGAAGAAATACTGCATTTGATTTTTTGGAAACTTCTCACGCAAAGAAGAATCAAATAACAAGCGACCATTCGCCACATTTATGTATAATTGTGCTAATAAGTAGGATAACTTTCACCGCTTTGAAAACTGCGAACTAATTAAAGACTAAAAAATCTATATTGAATAACGAATTCATAACTCAAATTTCTCCATCAAAAAAACTTCCAGATCGCAAGCCACAGTAAAATATTCAATTATTCTTTCAACCTTATAAATATCATTTGCTTCAAATTTTATCTCACCATTACGAGCTTACAATTCAGATTCTGCTATTAAAGAATTCTAAAGACATCATTAGTCAAGAGTAAATAAAAAAGCATATCTTGAAAATGCGCATCTTAATTACTCATTAAAGTAACAGTAATTCAATTCATATAGCTATTATTCGATTCTAAATAGAAGATAACTTGAAACAGTGAAAGAAAACTCGAATACATTAACATATCTTCGGATAAAATTGTTATCTATCGGCTATTTTTACCTGGGAAATAAGCATAATCGATTCCAGTTCCAAGTGTCTTAATTGTGAGTTTAAAATAATTTGCACTAAAAAACACCGAATCATAAAGATAAATGCCTCATTAACGATGATGACGTGGAAATAAACCAAATGAGACCACGTGCTGGATTTTAATTATCACCCCTCTTATCTGTATTATAATTAAATCGTTTTTCATTCGAATTGCTTTGTTCGTTAATGCAGAAGTGCGATAACAAATTATCCACTTAATTGTTGTAGTCACGATAGATTCTATCACATTCGTTAAAAGCGCAGCATTCTAGAAGCCTGAAAAATTAATTCGCATTTTGTTTGCTACGAAGTGTTAAACATGCCCTGTTATTACTCTTTTACGAGGTGTATCTGTTTTTATAAGTACCCGACCCTTTTCTGTAGATAATGGATAGTGTTTATTTTTTTCCCACATAGGTTAGCGCATGTGTTACATAACTCAAACAGGATCATTTGGACGTCAAGAAATTGTGCTTCCGTTTCAAAACTCATTGCGGTATCAGAGATAAACAGAATTTGCCTTTAGTAAAGCGAAGTTTATGAAAAAAAAGACTAAATCTTGTCACTGCTTTTGAGTTTGGGGTGATAAATCACTTCGATAAGGTGCTTTAGTAAAAACACAGTCGCGAAATGTTTTTAAAATTCAGTTTAAAGATAAATTTCAGCAAGGTTAGTGAAACTTATTATACCTGATTCTTAAAAAGCGATGAATTCATTGAAAACCTAATTATCGTGCTTGGTTAAACTTTAATGGGGATCTTTTACAAACCTCGGTATAAATGCAAATATATAACATTATGAATATTAACTGATAGAATATTTTAAACGTTACACGCTTTTGTGTCAGAACTATCATTAATCAACTGTTGGTTGACGATGTTGAGTATAAATCGCTGACTGTCACACTATCTTAAAAACAGGTAGGTTTGATGAGTATGGTAGTTGTGGGTAGGTAATTTTATAAATGTTGAGCTGGAGCAAGACAATGAGCTATAGGTGAATGTCCGGGATGCATATTACCAACCTTTACCTGGAATAGAAGACATGGGGAAATGTTAAGCCCGCTGATTCGTTGCTATCTCTGTCCGAGATCTATGACGTCACTCACTAATAGTGCGCACTCCGCATGTGTGAAAAGTATCACTATTTACTTTCAATGTTTGCGAGAAAAAAAAGTTGAAACTGTGCTTCTACCGAAAATAAAATACTAATAAAAAAAAAACCATAGCTTTTAGATGATTACCAAGCGACAGTTCAACGGCTTGTGCCATGTACTCGTAATTTGATCGTAAATGTTTTGTGTTTAGTTTTAATTCCAGTATCGATTCTACACGCATGATTAAAAAATAATCCATTTTCGAACTTTAAAGGACACTTGGGTCCTTGAACAGAATAGAAGGCGGAAACAGAGGAGTTTTTCGTTATTACTGAGGATCTGTTGTATAGATTCGTTATTTATGTTGCAGAGGTTTTGCCACCGGCTTTCAGTCCAAGTCGAAACTACCGAGTAATGAGTAATGACAGAGTCCACGTGAAGCATCGACATTAAAGATGATGTCACGTAGTGACGTCATAGTCGACAGTTTGAAACCAACGAATCAGCGGGCTTAAAATTTCCCCATGTTTTCTATTCCAGGTAAAGGTTGTTAATATGCGTCCGGGATCAAACTCGAAGAGAAAGATTCTAGGTCAACACCTCGTTAATTTGAACCATGATCATGTGACGAGGTTAGCATCTGATCTGGCACCCTACTCTCAAAACTTCCACATCACACCAACGAGAGGATATTTGAGGCAACACCAGATTTAACGAGCACCAGCCTCCACGTAGACGAAGGAATTTGGTATGATATTGTTTTGAACTCGCAACACTCCTATTGTTCATTCAGGACTCTACCAACCGACCTACCTCGGCCACCTGTATATTTTGGAAGAACAACGACACACATAATTTCGAAATTGGAGGGGAATATTCAAAACGCGGACGCATGAGTGGTATTATTTAAAAGTAATATAAAAACTATGTTATCCGCTCCATTTTTATTGCCATCAAAATTTATCATTTGTTACTAATATCTATCTTGAACGATATTCTTAGTTTCTTTTCGTAGTAACAAGTAGACCTTTTTTCAAAATTGCGTGTTGTCCTCGAAGCTTACCCTTCAGGACTGTACATATCTGAGAAAATTGATGGATTGCACTCATGTAATTATTCTTCCGAGACAATATTATTAGTAAGGTATCAGAATAGGTTCGGAACAATTTTTTTTGAAAACGACTCTTAAATCACAATTTAAACATTTTTCATACTAGATAATGTTTCGAAATCATGAAATAAAGCAAAAAATAATGCACCCACTCATTATTTTTCTGTCAATTGGGCAACATCAGGTAAAATTGAATCAAAATGACTACAATATGGCTAACGCTCTGTATAAATTTCTATTAAATTATTTTTAATTTTCTTGCAGCAGCATATATCTATGATATTAGTGATGGCAATATACTACAATCAAAGAGATATATTGAAATGTTAAGAAGTATCGCTCGTTATATGTAGATGATTTTAATTTGGCAAAATGTCTACTTGTCGTTTAAATTAAACAACTATAAATTAAAAAGTATGCATCGTACAACTAAACCTATAGTATATTGTCATTACAACATGTTAATAAGTAATAATGTTTAATTTCGTAGAGATATATCTGTAACTTTTTGAGAAATCATGTTACGCGTGTGCAATATTTGCTTAAGGGGAGTTAGTACCTTTGAGACCTTGCGTTGCTCGCGAAAACATACTTTTTTCGATTCATCATAAATAATTGAGTTTTGTATATTGTAGTATAAAATTGATACAGTTTAAAGATAATTGTATGGCTTTTAAAAAACAGCTGTCATATTTGTAATTAAAAATATTTTTTTATATAAAACCTAGCAAAAATTATACACAACTTCTTCGTTTTGAAATTTACCCACTTAACTTTCCGACAAGATAACTTTTGAAAGATGCACTGTAAAACCCAAATGTTTGCACCAAATTGAAGCAAATGAATGTCTTAATTCTGTGAACTAAGGAATTTGTGATATTTAAAGTACAAATATTTATAAAAATTAATAGTATTAAAATAAGTCAACTTTTAAATTTTTTTAGTTATGTATGGATCTATAAATAAAAAACTATAGCTCTCATACATAAATCCATAGTTCAGAGAACTAAGATCTTCTTTTAGAATAACCATACAAAATTTCTTAACTCTACGTTTATTAGTTTTTTTTTAAACTTGAGGGAAAGTTAAGTGGGTAAATTTCAAAACGAAGAAATTATGTATAAGTTTTGCTAGGTTTTATATAAAAATATTTTTTTGATTACAAATAAGACTGCTGTTTTTTAAAAGTCATACAATTATCTTTAAACTGTATCAATTTTATGCTACAATATAAAAAACTCAATTATTTATGATGAATCGAAGAAAGTATGTTTTCGCGAGCAACGCAAGGTCTAAAAGGTACTAACTCCCCTTAAAATTGTGTTTTCCAGAAAAAGCATTTAAAGGTTACCTTTGTGTTTTTTGCCATTGCCAAATTCTTCGCACAAATTCATCGAAACCTGATGTAAAATGTTGAGGCTTGATTGTAGAAAATAATTTCAACAAATTTATGTTTAAAATTATTTTTATTTTTAAAAAATTAGCGGAAAACTTTCCAATTTCTAGTCATTTAATCGTACTTCCGGTTTCGATTTCTGTCGTTCAGTAATACTAAAATTTATATAACTTTATTTCTATTTATCGAAGGCTTAAAACAATTACAGATTCTGAAACTTAAGAAACTGTGTTTCAATATGAGAAAATAAAACAAATTTGAGAATTTTAGTCAAAATTACGTTTTAAACCTAGTCGGATACCTTAAAACAAATATATGAATTAATTATAACACGTTATTAAAATAAATATTAAAAGATTTTGCATTGAAATCAGTTTTTTTTGTTTAAAAGGTGATTAAATAATTTTCATCAAATACTGAAGTTATATATAAAAAAAGTGGTAAAAAATGATTGAAAATGAAGAAATGTTGGTGGATCAATGCGTCATCAGAGCCTTTCCCAGATAACATAAAATTTATTTTTGTTTTTATGGAATTGTTGCAACTGAAGTTTGGTGTTAGCATTTAGTAGGACTGTGTAATTGGTGGCATTTGGTGGGGATTTTCAGGCTTGGTGTTGTTGATCTCCCTGCTGCTGCTGCGGGTTTAATTTCGTTTTGTTCCTAGTCTATTTTTAGTGTTTTTTTTTTGCTAAAAAATTAATTAAAACCACTAACATAAATATTTTATTTTTATATCGAATAATAAAAAAGAAAATACTTTTTACCACAATTTCAAATAGGTTCTACTAACTATAAGTATAATTATTGTTAGTTATTATAAATTATTTATAAACTTATATGGGGAAAACATAACAAACTTTTTTATTTACTGAAAATAAAAATAAAGGGCCCAATAATCATTATACACCCCAATATTTGTTATTTATAGTTTGTAGAAAAAATAAATTTGTTAACTTTCTTCCCTTAAGCCGACTTTTCTTTTCACTAATTACCTCAACAGTTATAGAAAAACTCTTTCTGATGAGACGGATGTCGCCAACACTGACAAATACTTAGTTGCACAGTTATTTTTTTTACAATTTACTACGGTAATTTTTTCATTTAAACATAAAACATCGACAATGTAAAAACATCCACAATGTAAAAACATCGACAGTGTTAAAACTTCGACAGTGTAAAAACATCGACAGTGTAAAAACATCGACAGTGTAAAAACATCGACAATGTAGAAACATCAACAGTGTAAAATCATCGAAAATGTATAAACATCGACAGTATAAAAACATCGACAGTGTAAAAATCTCAACAATGTAAAAATATCGACAGTGTAAAAACATCTACAGTTGAAAAACATCGACTATGTAAAAACATCTACAGTGTAAAAACATCGACTATGTAAAAACATCGACAGTGTAAAAACATCGACAGTGTTAAAACTTCGACAGTGTAAAAACATCGACAGTGTAAAAACATCGACAATGTAAAAACATCGACAGTGTAAAAACATCGACAATGTAGAAACGTCGACAGTGTAAAATCATCGAAAATGTATAAACATCGACAGTATAAAAACATCGACAGTGTAAAAACATCAACAATGTAAAAATATCGACAGTGTAAAAACATCTACAGTTGAAAAACATCGACTATGTAAAAACATCGACTATGTAAAAACATCGACTATGTAAAAACATCGACTATGTAAAAACATCGACTATGTAAAAACATCGACTATGTAAAAACATCGACAGTGTAAGAACATCGACAGTGTAAAAACATCGACATTGTAAAAACATCGACAATGTAAACACATCGACAGTGTAAAAATATCGACTGTATCAATCGATATTTTTATAAAACATCGACATCGATGTCGCATCTCTACTAAAGGTAGGTAGCTGAATTAACTTCTCACTGGAGCAACACAACTGGCAATTGGCGACGATCCTGGATCAGTCCGAATGAGAAGGATTCGAAGACAACAGCTCGCCATTTTAAATCATGGTCAGATGACGAGTTTCAAATCCTGAACTTTAACCCCACTTTGCAAACTCCATACCAACAGTAGGACATTTAAGACAGGGACAGATTTAATGTATATCAACCCCCACATGTATGACGGTCTTTGGTTGGATCAAGTCTCGAACTCGAAACCCTCTCGGTTGCTAATCCGTTATTCTTCTAAACTAGTTACCGCGGTCCCGAAATAGACTAGAAAAAAAATGTTCTGCAACGTTGACTTCAATTCTTTCTCTCTGCATACAATTTAATACTTTTTGTTTAGCTGTTCATAATAAAGCGTTACTTAATGGCTAATCAACCTCGACATTAATTAACTTGTTTTAAAAGCTGACTAATTAATTATAAAATGCATTAAATATGACACGTAAGCCCTCATTTCTGAATTAACTCTGAACATTATAAATGGAACTTGAAGGTCATTTCCATTTTTCCAATCCTGTTTAGTTTATTCGTTTAAGTCATGTAATTATATGAATGAAACATCATAATTCAAACAAAATTGTTTACACGTCAGGCCAGATTGATTTTGTACACAGAAAAACATTAAATATTTAAGAGATAAATCTTTTATTTGCATCTTTATTTCTCAAAATAGTAAATTTTTTATGCCTAAAAATAGAAAAATTGTTATAACCGCTATAACGTGTTTTGAAAGATTAATTGATCTGATAAAGCTCTTTTTAAAAATGGCGTGGTTAAGAAACAGTGTAGAATCCAGAAATACAGGTGAGTCGCAACATTTTAACTGGAAATGAATTTTGCCTCTACCTAGATCATGAAACGTACTGGAAGCAAAACCCTATTATTACGCGTGGGTGGATAATAATTTGCCGTCTTCTACAGAAACGTAAACAAAGATAATTTTAGGGGGTAATGTATGTTAAAGAAAAACACAAAATTATAAAGGTTGAGGTACATTTAACGTGTAAACTTTATTTTTACCGGATTTAGTGCATTTAATAAACAGTTGTTGATGACATAGTATTACGTAGCTTGCGTAAACAATGCTGGGGCAAATGTTCATCTTTATTAAAAGGTTAATGGGGGATATTTGGAAATGTATCTCAAATAATTTGCACGAAGAAATTCACCTATTCATATTCTTTTAGTAACTGGAGTGAATCTTTAAATTTATTAAGATATACACTGGTGTAAGAAATTAAGAGAATTTCCAGATTTGGTCGATTATCTCTAGAACTACTGTACTGATTTTAATGAAATTTGATATGTACATACATTGATACAATACAAAACCAATAACCATTCAATAATTGTAATACACACGTATGATCGTGCGTAACACTCGTTGGAGTCGGAAAGTATGAAACAGCGGTTGCAGAATAAACAAAAAAAAAGGGTTAATAGGGGGTATGGTCCCCTCTTACAGATATACAAGTCTCGCAGCGTGATTTCATACTTGAAATAAGGCAGTTTATCATTTCCTGTGGCTATTGGTCCCACGCGTTCAGTACCGCTGTTTTCATTCCCTGGATGGTTTTTCGGAGGGGGGTTGCGAGTTGCAATTGCCCTCCCCAGACCGTCCTAGACATGCTCTGTAAGGTTAAGGTCTGGAGATCTGGCTGGCCAATCCATCCGGCGAATATCCTCATTCTCTAGAAATTCGTCGACCAGAAGAGCTCTAAGTGGCCTCGCGTTATCGTCCATTAAAATGAACTCAGGGCCAACTGCTCCCCTGAAAAGGCGAACATAGGGCTCCAAGACCTCATCCATATACCTCACATCAGTCACACTGCTTCTTTCAAAGACATGGAGAGGTGTGCGGCCATCCAACATGATGCCTGTCCAGACCATTAAACCTCCTGCGCCATAATGGTCGATTTCGCGGACATTGGAGGGTAGGTAGCGGGTCCCTGGTTCTCTCCATATGAACGTACGGCGAGAATCGGTGTTTAGGCTGAACCGGGACTCATCAGTGAAGAGAACGGTCGCCAATTGATGCATACTCCAATATCTATGCTCTCTGCACCATGATAAACGGATTCTCCTGTTCGTAGAAGTGAGCGGGACGCAAACAGCAGGTCTTCTTGCGAACAATCCTCTCTCATGAAGTCTTTTGGAAACAGTCACCCTTGATATACGGGTTCCTGTGGCTGCATACAAGTCAAGAGAGAGCTGAGAAGCTGTAGCACTCCTGTTGCGCCTGGCTATAATCGACAAATGGCGATCTTCTCTGGCCGTCGTGCCTCTTGGACGATCTAGCCCAGATTTTCTCTCGATGAATCCGGTATCCTGGAACTGTTTCCATAAGTTAAACACAACGCTGGGCGTTAAATTGAACTCTCTACAAATTTGGACTGGAGATTGGCCTGCTTCTAGCCGCCCCACAATTCGCCACCTCATTCCATCATCTAAACTTTGGTGGTTACTCATTTTTACTGTTACAATTTGAAATTAACTGATTGCTGCAAAATAACACCAGTAAATTGGCCAAGGTGTGCTAGCGAATTAAATGCGTCTTAACTTACGCACGCTTATAAAGCCTGTTTCTCTACTGGCTCCGTCTACACACACGTGTACGCTTAAGTATTTGACGTCCAAGATTTGCATTTTAGTCTAGAAACAGTGGTTTTACATTCAATTCAGTAAATTTCATCAAATTCGATAAAATATGCAAATTCTCTTAATTTATTTCACCAGTGTATTTGGTAGATAGGAATTTAAATTAACGTCACACTGGAGCTAAACAACGGTTTATGGGAGACGATCCGGCAAAGATCCTAGGACAACACCACGTCATTTTAAACCACGGTCAGTTGAACATCTGAGCATACCACCCATACCTCCACACTACGGAAATTTTAAGGATGTTTGAAGCCACGGCAGATTTAACATGTACCAGCCACCCTTTCGAATACGACGGTCTTGGGTTGGATTCGAAGTCGCAACCCTCCTATTGCTAATCTGTTACTCTTCCAACCGGGCTACTTCTTAACCCTTTGAGTGGTTTACCTACTGATCAGAATCCGCTTAATGACCTGGCTGAACGCAATATCTCGGCATCAAAGGAAAACTGACCAGACTTTGATGAACGAGATATCTCGTCATTAGAAGAATACTTGCCAGATCTGGATATCGCCATCACAAAAAGTTCACCAATATCTTGATGACGAGATAGTTCGTCATTAGCAAAATTGGTCAGATATTGATGGACAATGTATCTCGTCTGTTACCACGTGGAGGATTAATAAACTTTTACAGGAAAATGGAGTACAGACTATATATTGTGGTTGGATTGAAAGGAAATTAACAAATAGTCCGAATTCTGCAATATTGATGATTAGATAGCTCGCTATGATAAAAATTGGTCCGATTCTGATGAACGATATATCTGGTCTGTTACTACCTGGAGGATTAATAAACTTATGGAGGAAAATGGACTACATATTGTGGAGGGATGGTAAGGAAATCAAGAAATAGACCGAATTCTGCAATATCTTGACGATGAGATAGCTCGCCATTAACAAAATTGGTCAGATATTGATGAACGATATATCTCGTTGAGACCACATGAAGGATTAATTAACCTATGGATGAAATTAGAGTACATACTAGATATTGTGGATGAATGGAAAGGGAATTAACAAATAAACCGAATTCTGCAATATCGATGATGAGATAGCTCGCTATTAGCAAAATTGGTCCGATTTTGATGGACGATATATCTTGTCTGTTACTACCTGGAGGATTAATAAACTTATGGAGGAAAATGGACTACATATTGTGGAGGGATGGTAAGGAAATCAAGAAATAGACCGAATTCTGCAATATCTTGATAATGGAATAGCTTGCGATTAAGAAAATCGGTCTGATTTTGATGGATGACATATCTCGTGAAACCACCTGAAAGACTAATAAACCTATGGAGTAAAATGGAGTACAGACTAGATATTGTGGATGGATGTAAAGGAAATGAATAAATAGACGGCTACATATATATAGGTTTGTGAACATTTTTTACAAGTTTAAAAGCAATTTACTATAGCTCGCTAATATTCAATTAAAAAAATCTTACAAATTTTTTTAATTATTTGAATACGTAATAAGTATTGTCTAGTATGTACATCAAATATCTAAAATGTTGTTAACATTATTGAAAAATATCAGACCAATTTAAATTGATACAACTGAGAGAAAATGACGACATTTATGTCGATGAAACCAAAATATCTTTATTCAAGCTTCAGGTGAATTGAATTGCTTCTTCATTTCTGTCAACACGTAGTGCTGGAAGTAAGATCACATTTTATGCTAATTCCGGTGAAACTTATTTTCTTTGATGAAGTGTTGGGAGCAATTTCGAACCTACACAGGATAAGTTTCAAGATTTCAGACAAAATTACTTCCTACATGTATACTCCAAGAACTGATATTTATTCTCGACATTTTTTAACAGACTTTTCCTTATATTACGAACTTTCACTGAAGTCGTGTAGTTTGATGAAACTATTTTTCCTCGGGGAGATTTAAATAACTTCCTAGTTTCCATGGAAATTAGTATATTATAAAATAAAACTTTCCTGTGAAATAGTGGAATTACGTTCTCTCAGAAAAAGTACGTATTTCTGCCACTGATGAATTAAGTTTTATAAAGTCAGGAGGTTTGTGATAATAAATTAGAAGCATCTTATGACATTAATTTTCAATATTTCGATCAGAATAAAAAGACTTATTTTATAGACTAGTATCATGGTGGTGCATTCTTCAATTAACAAACCATAGTTAAAATAAGTACTGTCTTTAAAATAACAAGTATTTCTCTATAGTTTAAGATACATACAGTTACATTTACATTGCGTTGTGTTCAATAAGGACAAATTATATAGTTAAATTGAATAAATGATAGAATAAATTTAGATTATAACCCCTCCTGCCAACATCCACAATCGTGCTGCAGATTCAATATCGGTTGTCCTAGTATCAACCTCGACGTACTTGCTTAACAGCTCTCCTAATCCAAATCACCACGACCCATTTTATGGGGTAAAAGGTTTGTTATAGAAGATTCCATCGATTAATAAAACTGTTGTTTACCAATTATTTACCAAGTTCCTCATCTGAACTCAGAAACTTTAGTATATTAGGGAGTTAAGAAACAAAGGTGTGTCAGTACTCATGATGTATTACACCTCCACCCTCAACATAATCAAAGACAATCCCGTCATTTAGTATATGTATCCTTATAGAAAGAAGTCGAAAGGCCAAAGGGTGGTATAGCATAGTCTGAGAAATTCAAATAATTGATCCCTATTGTTTAATTTTAAATTTCTGAGGATGGTGATAAACGGTTTTCTATTCAAGAATCTTCCTAAACTTAACTTAAGCCAGGCCACGAAATAGATTTTTTAAAACAAGTGCACAAGGTGCACCTAAGTTTTTAAATCTGGTGCTCAGATTATATTTTAGATGCACATTAAAAAAACGTAATATAAGAGCATTAATGTAATGTAAACTAATTTATTAGTTGGGTATGTTTGGATATGTTACTTGTAGATAGTAAATAAAAATATAATTTTTTTTTTTAATCTGCGAAATTATTACTTACAAATATTTAGTCATCATCAGACATTGGTGGGCAATCAGAAACGTCTACGTTTATGACAGATCTTTACCCATAAGATTTAGTGTCCATCCTTCTTTTAGTAGTTTTCTTTCATTGCAACATAGCATTTTCTGGATTAAAGTTTTTGCATAGTGTGTATTTAGGATTTTGAATTACGTTCTTTTAGAGCGATAGAGGTCGATACTAATATTTTGTTCAGGCAAAATATGTTTCCACCGCTTTTTTTAACAACAGGTGCACTGAGGGAAAAAATTAGGTGCACAGGTATTTCGACCCGGGTATTTCGAGCCCTGACTTAAGCGACTGTGGCGATAGCAGCCTCACACTAGCGTTCTATCACGCCTGATTGAAATTCCTAATTTTTTGGATCGAAATAATACCCTAATCTGATTTTGAATTAATTCTAACAAATTTTTGTTTAGAATAATACAGTTGATTTAAAGATTAATTTTTCTAGCATAGCATATCTTCATAGGTAGATACTCAGTTAAGATGCACTGCAGCAACACAAACGGAAATAGAAGACGTCTATGAATTCCGAAGGTAAATATCCAAGGACAACACAGTTCAGGTGTGTCCTCGGTTTTGACCCCCCTCGACTAGAAAACAAGTTGTCACCGCCTATATTACCTTGGGCCCTCCAGGATGAAATGAAAATGGGCCACCCCAGAAGAACATGTGTATTTACAGTTCTGTGGGAACCCGGGCTAAAAAGACAATAAATCTGTCCTCGCGTCGGATTACTTGCTCTGTCTGTCCTTTTTAACTATACCGGAATCCAAAGAAAGGTTTCGTAGCTGTGGAGTTCACATTCCCTTCCATTTCAGGTGTCAGTGAGACCACCGGGATCATCCTTCCAAGAGGGTGACGTACTTCCACCAAAATATGAGATTAGACTAAAACTTTGAGAGGGACGGACGTATCCTGCTGACCCTCAGATTTGAGCGATCCTCCTGCCTCCTAGACAGGCTCATGTTCAGTGCTTTGAATATTATAAATTTTATCTCAGTAAACTCAACCGTAAATAGTAGTCAAATATACAAATACAAATATTGACGACCAGCTACAGGCTCGAGCCCAACAAGGCTGGTCCTTTGTTTATGAATTCCCCAATTCCCACTGACTATCCAATTGTATCTTAAATTCGTACATTCCCTTTGAATTAACTATATTTTCTGGCAACGCGTTCCAACTGTCTATTACCCTATTAAAATAGTAGTTTTTCCTTAAATCCCGATTAAAATGTGGCTTATTCAATTTAAACCCATGGCCCCTTGTTCTGTTATCCCTATTGAAATTTAAGCCCTCTGTGTCCCCTTGTTTTACAAACTTGAAAAGCTGAATCAAATCCCCCCTCCTTCTTCTTCTTTCCAGTGTATACATGTTTAGCTTACTAAAACGTTCATTATAGTCGAAATTTACTAGCCCCTTTATTATTTTTGTAGCTCTGTGCTGAACCCTTTCAATTGAATCTATGTCCTTTCTCATATATGGAGCCCAGGATTGGATTGAATTTTGGGGTTTTATGGCGCAAGGTCCAAAAGCGGACAAACTGCACCAAACGCAAGATAAAAATAAATAAGAATCAATGTAAATATAAAATTATTTAATAAAAAAGTAGATTTATGTCTTGCGCAATATGATAAATGATTTATTTCATCATAAAATGAATATAAAAGAAATTTGTAAAGGGAAATAATACGTCATGATCTTAAACAGTCTGATGAACAATATAGTAAAAATTTAAATAGCATATAAATAATAGATTATATAAGTATTGTGATGGATAAAAGCGCTATATGAGATTTAAAAAACCAACTGAATGTAAAAACGCAAAAAGTTTTGAATGGGGATTTTCCCCAATCAAATCTCGCAGATTTAAAAAAGTACTTTAAAAAAATTTAAGACGTTGATAATTAAAAACAGGACAGATAATTAAAATATGATCTACAGTAAAAGGAGTGGAGCACGAATTACAATTTGGGACTCTATCTCCCAGAAACAGATGACGATGAGTGAAACGAGTATGTCCAATACGAAGGCGAGCCAGTTTGACGTCACTCCTTCGCATGGGTGCTGATGGCCATGGATGAATAAATGGTTTGATGGAATGAAGCTTGTTGTGGATTTGCAGATCCCAAGATTCTTGCCATAGTGAATTGAAAATATCTTTTGTGTACATCTTGATGTCAGTAAAAGGAACGGCCTGCTGCAGTGGAACGGAGGCTGCTTTCGCAGCACTGTCAGCAAGCTCATTACCTTTGATGTCCACGTGACTCGGGACCCAACAGAAAAGAATATCAAAACCCCTGCTCTTCAACGTGCGTTAGATGGTAAATATATCCGACACGACAGGATGGCAAGTGATGGTATATTGCTCCAGTTGTTGTAAGACACTCATGCTGTCAGTGTATACACAGAATGAATGGTAGGTGTAAGAGTTAATTTGTTGAAGCGCGTGATAAATTGCTACGGCCTCAGCAGTGTATACAGCGCAGGATCGATGTAGGCTATAACTATACATGCAGTTTTGGAAGACAATTCCACAGCCCACATATCCTATTCCTTTGGACCCATCAGTAAAAACTGGTCTGTAAGTGCTATATTGACAGCGGTGTAAATAATATAACTGTTGAAAAACAGCTGGAGCAGTGTCAGATTTATTGTATTTAGCGAAAGGGTTAAGAAACGTTATATGCGGTACATCCCAAGGTGGAAAGAGAAATGCATCGTTTATGTGGGTCACAACGTCTCTTAGGTTCAAATCGTTGACAATAGCTTTTGTCCGTTCAAAGAAGGGACGTATATGAGTAGAACGGGCAAGATAAAGCCGATTCAAACCGGGGTCGAGAGACATGCTCTTCAAAGGATGAGATTGCGTTGATAAGATCTTAAAGTAATAATTAGCAGACAACTTCTTGCGCCGTAAGTCAAGAGGGATTTCATTACATACCACATAGAGACTCTGGACTGGTGATGTGCGAAATGCACCAGAACAAATTCTCAGAGCAGAATGGTGAACTGTGTCCAATTTCCGTAGAGCAAAGATATTCGCAGTCCCATACACAATGCTACCGTAGTCAATTCTAGACAAGATGAGAGACCGATACACTCGGAGCAGTGAGACACGATCCGCTCTCCAAGATGTGTTTGATAACACCCTGAGGATGTTTAATATTTTCTCACACTTCCTTCGCAAATATAATATATGTGGAAGGAAGGTGAGTCTACGGTCAAATATTACTCCGAGGAATTTTATGTCATTAACTACGGGTATTATAATATTGTGAATGTGTATTTGTGGATCTGGATGTAGACCCCGTTTCCGACAGAAATGGTCACAGCTACTCTTACTTGTGGATAATGTATGGCCGTTCTGGTCACACCACTTGACAAGATTGTTGACAGCTGTCTGAAGTTGTCGCTCGATCAATCGCATATCTGATCCCTGGCATGATATCTGCAAATCATCGACATATAATGAAGCATGAACTGATGGAGGAAGTGCATGAAGTATGTTGCTGAAATGAATAATGAAAAGGGTGACACTTAAAACAGATCCCTGAGAAACTCCCTCAGCCTGAATAAAATGATCTGATAAAATATTTCCAACACGTACCCTAAAGAGTCGCGAGGATAAAAAATTCTCAATAAAAAGAGGTAAGTTACCCTTGAAACCAAAATTAAACATATTTCGAAGGATGCCGTATCGTTATGTACGGTCATATGCCTTCTCAATGTCGAAGAAGATAGAAACTAAGTGATTCCTTCGCACAAAGGCATTACGAATTTGCCGTTCGAGATAGATGGTATTATCAAGAGTGGATCTACCTTTACGGAAGCCACTCTGGTGCGGAGGGATGCACTGGTTTTTCTCCAATATATAAACGAGACGGGCATTGACCATACGTTCCAGGGTTTTACATAGGCAGCTCGTTAAGGCAATTGGACGATAACTCAGAGGGTCTTTTGGGTCCTTTCCGGGCTTCAGAATTGGAATCACAATACTATCTTGCCATAAAGTGGGATACTTGTGCTCCATCCAAATTCTGTTAAATAACAAAAGAAGGTGTTTTAAAGAATCCAACGACAGGTGGTTAAGCATCTGGTAGGTGATTCCATCCGGCCCAGGACTGGTGTTGTGTGTTTGTGATAAAGCCTTTTCAACTCGAACATCGTGAGCTCACAATTATAAGAAAGATTGCATTTGCTTTTGAAATTAATATGTGTTCGTTCAGCTCGACTCTTAGTCATTAAAAAAGAACGACTATAAGAGTCAGAGTTCGATACACATGCAAATGCCTCTCCCATGACGTTAGCGATGTCTTGTGGAGAAGAGAACACAGCAGCGGTGGTTTCTAAAATGGGAATGGAAAATTCACGATATAGACCATTCGCTGCCTTAACTCTTCTCCATAGTTGTTTGCTTGATGTCGATGAAGTGATTGAAGAGACGTATCTAGTCCAAGATTCCCTCTGGCTTTGACGCCTTATTTTACGAGCAAATGCCTTAGCCTGCTTAAAAGCAATCAAGTTGTTAGTTGTTGGGTACCTTCGAAATATGTTCCAGAGTTTTTTTTGTCTTTTATAAGCTCCCTGGCATTCAATGTTCCACCAGGGCTTGGGAATTCTGCGTGGTTTTGAGGAACTTTTAGGAATAGTTGTGTCTGCAGCTTTTATAATGGCTTCGGTGACATTATTCACTGCGATGTTAATATCCCCACTGGAGACCATTGTCTCTACAATAACTGCTAGCTGCGAAAATGCAACCCAATACGCTCGATGATATAAGTAGGCAGGTGGTCGATGGTTCACTTTAACGTTACTACCATGCGAGACGAAAAAGGGGAAGTGATCGCTGTTATGCAAGTCACTTCCTATTGTTAGATTTAACAATGGCAGAAGTGCAGGAGAACATATGGCCAAGTCCAGTGAGTGAAATGTCCTCGTGGGTTCGTGAAAGTACGTTTTTTCGTCAGTATTAAGCAGACAGAGAACGTGATCTGAGATGAACTGCTCAATTTGATGACCACGATGATTTGTACTATCACTTCCCCAGAGGGTACTGTGACCATTTAGGTCACCGAGCAAAATAAAAGGGACTGGGAGTTGGTAGACCAGTCTGTTGAGTTCCTCTTGATTTACGACATCGAGTGGTGGCAGGTATAGGCAGCAGACTGTAACTAGAGTATGAATATGAATTATTACGGCTACAGCCTGTAAAGATGTGCGAAGTGTAACTACAGTGCTGGGAAAATTGTGTGAAGTTAAAATGCACACACCTCCAGACACTGTAGTACCAGCATCATGATATTTTCTAATGCAGCTATACCTGCGTATCTTGCATGTGTGTGATGGTTTCAAGAATGTTTCTTGAAGCGCCACACATGCGGGATAGTTCGAAGATATAATCGTTTTGATGTCCTCTAGTTTGGATCGGAAACCACAACAGTTCCATGAGACAAATGAACTCATTAAGGGCTGGAAGGTTCTTGTAAATGAATATCTGGCGAATCGTCCTTCAACAAGATATCTAAAATATCTTCGTCAGGAAGATCCAGTTGCATGGCATCTATGTTTCTGATATGTTGAAGAACCGAATTTTGATTGGGTAACCTGGAATGAGACAGATTACCCTTTGAAGTTCTTAGCTTTTGGGCTTGCAAGGCTTTGGATTTTGCAAGAGTCTTCTTTGGTGATGAATTGCCTTGTGGAGGTGATGCGGTTCTTTTGACCGGAGATTTATTTGTTTTGGTGACTGATGGAGAAATTTTGTTTCCTTGTGTCTGTGTGCTTTTGGGTGGTATACTAGATGAGGAAGGTTTAGATAGGAGGACATTTTCAGTTTGAGTTGCAATAGATGTAAAAGATTTTTTTAATGTAGCCGAATAGGAAATCCCAGCTTTTGGTGTACGGGATTCAACTGTTTTTCGGGCTTCAGGGTATGTCAATTTTTGAGTAATTTTCAAGGACTGAATTTCTTTTTCGATTATCCATTTACTTCAAGTTCTTGAGTAGGAAGGATGATCTCCTTTACAATTGACACAATGAGCTGGAGCAGTGCAGTTATCACAGTCATGACCATTTTTTCCACATCGTGCACAGATGATGCTTCCACGACAGGAAGCTTTCGAGTGTCCGAATTGTTGGCAACCGAAGCAGCGCACAGGATTAAGAATAAAAGGACGTACTGGGCAGCTCAGATAACCTGCTTTGATTCGATCGGGTAGAGTAGGGGTGTCGAAAGTCAAGATTATGTGTTTTGTTGGAAATCTTTTCCCATCTCGACTGATGGTGATTCTACGGACACCGCAAATATGTTCCTCTTTCAGATTTTCTAGTATTTCCTCTTCGGTTGTGTAAAGTAAATCTGGCTCAGAGATCACTCCACGGCTTGTGTTCAGTGATCGATGAGGAGTTACTGAGACGGTGAAAGGTCCTAGAGTATGAATGCTTTTATTGATAAGAAACGGAGAAACAGAGGTGAATGAAAGTTGATCAGAAATTTCTAGTGAACTGTTTAGTAGTTTAACAATAAAAAAATCTGGCGTTAGAAAACTGCATTGTCAATGGTTGCTCCCCACCAGGGGGAGAAGATGTAGAAGAAGATTCAAATTCCATAATAAAGAAAGTTGAAATTTGGACAGCGACGGCACCACCCACCACGGAGTCCAATGAAGGGATGCAGAAAGTTCCTGCATCAGTGCTAACCGATGTCCATACGTGCTCAGCACACCCCTGAGGCAGACTCCACCCTTAACGAGTTGCCCAGTAGGTGGCCGATCACTTAGCCCTAGCCGACGACAGAGTCTAATCGACCAGCCGATTGATGCACACAGGACCAATGCACACCTCCCGTTTACCTGAAGCTGAGGCCAAAGCAGTGTATTGGGTCAGTATATCGCCCCTCAACTGCCAGGATCCCCTTTTCCAGGGACACGGGTCTCCACGCACGGCAAACACGTAGGTGATATAATCCCCAAGAGGAGCTGGAAGCACAGACTGGCGAAAAGCTTCTCAAGGGGAGCCCTCACCTTCGAAGAGGCAACCACAACGAGGGAGGAAGAAAAAGCAAAAAGCTAAGGGTAGAGGAGAAGAAGAACGAAAGGGAGAGAAGATCACTCAGGTACCCCGGGGTTGATATGTAGCCCAGAATTGTACAGCATATTCTAGATGTGGTCTTACTAAACCCTTATATAACGGCAAGATTATATTCTTATCCCTTGAAGTTACAGTCTTTTTAATATACCCCAATAACCTATTAGCCTTTTTACCCGCAGCTGAACATTGGTGACCCATTTTAAAATCCCTGTGAATTATCACCCCAAGATCCTTGGCTGTTTCTCCCTCCTTTACCTTTACTCCCTGCAGACAGTACTCGGCTCCACTGTTCCTGTAACCCATATGCAGAACTTGACATTTCCCTACATTAAATGACGTACCCCATTTTACAGCCCATTCGGATATCTTATCAAAATCCCCTTGTAAATTTTCTATCTGTAACTTGGTATCCACTGTCCCCCATATTTTTTATATTTTTTTATATTTTATTGCAATGTAACCAGTCTTACGTCTAAATAGAGACCGGAAACGTTACAACATATCCGGACATATGTATCTGAAACTCCTATTTCTCACCTCACCCTAATGTATTATCAACCAGAACCGCTAAACTCTTCAATTCAGCACTTTAGTACGGCATACTGAATGAGATTTTTGAACAGAAATATCTAGGTTATAAAACGACACTACGATTTGCCTTTATTAAAAAGGGAGATAGGAGCTCAGAAGTCGAAGAGAATTGGCAGATGGCGAGGGAGAATATATAGAGCTCAAATTTTATCAATCAGTTTCGTTTCAAGGTTAGTCTTGTGTGCTGAAGGATAGGTAATTGGAAGCGATCCTATAAGAAAACTCATCATAGCGGCCATCGTAGGTTTCAATCTGTTCTGTGAAGTGCAAAATAAATATAGATGAAAGTGTAATATATCTATAGGGAAAATTCGACCTCAAATCACTTACAATTTTTTTACTGCTGTAGGGTTAGGATTCCTCAATAGCTGGATTTTCAAAGCGGGTAAAACTAAGTTCAGAATTTGTGGTGTAACAAATGAGAGTGGATTGTATATTGAAGAGTTGATTGCGGTGAGAACACAAATGATGCAGTGATGCCTTTTAGAGAAAATTGCTGTTTATTTCAAAACGAAGAAGGAGCATAACATTGCTCCGCTATGGGAGAACATCACATATCAAGGGCAAAATTCGTTCTGAGGTTCTGGCGGGCAAAGACGGTTACAAAAGAAGGCAACCCCTCAGTGAGTGAGGGCGCGCCAAGCATGGCGCGTTAGCAGCAAGTACTAAACAACTGCAAATGAAAATGAATAGGTAAATCCTTATGGAAAAGGTATGGTATTACTGTTACTTCCAGTTGTTTTACCTGTAATTATTCTGTTGCAGATAAAAATTAAGTAAGTACCTAGAATTTTTGATATGGGGACTGTTGTTCTGTGAAACTAAATATTGGTGAAGTTATAGAGGAAATATAAAGAAGTGTGAGCAATGGTAACTTTTTTTACATACCCAGAATCATGCGTCCGAATCTAGTAGCATCGTCTGCCGAGTGGAAACGAGCATTAATTCTCTGATTTGTTGACGGTACAGAATAAGACCCTATCCATCAATTCATCATCTGATTGGTCCGCGCAAAATAGTAGAAGATTTAGGCGATTTCGACAGTTTCTCGCCACTCTATAGAAATGCGGATTCTAGTATGCATTCCGTAGGATTTTATATCGCCAAACGTTGCGATGCGGTGTAAAATTGGCTAACCAAATCCACTTCTTTTACCAAGCAGTCACGTGATTATTAGTTGACCCTTTAGTCACACTTTTTTGAGCTCTTCAAATGCAATGTTCAATCTGCTCAGTAGGGTGTCCCTTATTTTTCAAAGTTTTTATTTTCTAACGCATAGGCTCTAGTTTTGTTCATTTGACCCTAAAACATTCGGAAATAAATTTTTACCTTATTTAGAGCACTGCAACCCGTGCCGACTTGCATGGAAACATGTTCGTACCATTTGCTTACCAGGTGCCGCGCGTGCGCCGTGATTGCTGTGTCAGTAAAGGCGGGTTTTCTTAGCAGAATGGTTCCAAAGCAGTCATATGCGTCATACGCTACGTAATACCACCAGAATTTAGTTCAAATAACCGATCACGAGACGGATTGTTAGAGTTGATGCGCTTCTTAGGAAAACATAAACACGCAGCGTTGCTATAAGTTGTGAATTCCTGTTGAAGCGGATATTGGTAATTTGGAACTAACGTCCTACTCGAGCAATACAAAGGGCTATTGACGACGGTCCGGGATCAATCTCTTAAGGCAAAGATCCGAGGACAGCACCTCGTAATTTTGAACCACGGTCAGATGACGTAGCAACACATAAGCTGGCACCCTACTCTCCAAACTTCCACACCAACCCAACGTGAGGACTTTCGGCCACGACAGATTTATGGTGCACCTGCCGCCTGTACACCATACGCTTACAAACATCCATGCCCGGATTCGAACTAGGAACCTTTCGATCTAGAGGCTAACACCTTAACCACTATACCGGTAGAGTAATTCGAGACGTTGGACTTGAATCTCTTCGCGCGGCGCTTCTACCTGACACTTGAAAACCGAACTTTACTCTCGGCTTGTTGGTAATAACGCGCATTGTTTTATAATTCGAAGATGTCAATAGAACTGAGAAGCAGTAAATAAAAGCATTTTATTGGTTGGTGAGGTGAGTCATTGAGAAAGGTTAGAGCGGAATCCATAAAATCCGATTTCAGAATAACGTGCCCGAAGTAGTTACCATTCATTACGATTGAAAATTTTTACCAGTCCTAGATGTGAGAAGTTCCAAAGAAGAACGCCTGTCAATTCTTATTTCATTTAGAGAGAAGGAGCAACTTCTTGCAGTATCAAAAGTGGACAGCTCTTCCTGCAAAGATAAAGCTAAAGCAGTTTCAAACGCATTAAAGAATGGAACCTCAATGATAAAGTACAAATAATGTGCTGTGATACGACTGCATATAATACAGACCGCTTGAATGGAGTTTGTGAGCTTTTAGAACATGATCTAGAAAGAGTATTGTAACTCTTTGCTTGCCGTCATCATGTTTATGAACTGGTTCTGAAAAGTGTATTTGAAACAAAGATCTACCAAGTCGCAAGCAGTCCCGATATTCCACTGATCAAAAATTTCAGAGACAACTGGAAAAACATTAATCCTAATGCTATCGAAACGTGCTCAGATTTTACCGAAACAGCATCTTTTTGGCGTGACCATTAACGGATAGGTGACGTTTTTTAACCATGAACTGCAAAAATCCATTATACGTGACGATTATCGGGAACTGATCGAACTATCTGTTATTTTCTTGAGAGGAGATAACGGGAGTAAAATTAAAATCAGACCTCCTGGCGCAATGCATCCAACACGATGGATGGCAAAAGCTATTTTCTCTTTAAAAATATGTTTGCTGCAGTCTCAGTTCAAAATGAGCGTTGAGGACAAACGAGCGTAGCAAGATGTTAGTTTATTCATTGTGGCAGTTTATGTGATACTCTGGCTTGAATGCAGTTTGGCGGTGAAGACGGCGAATCAAGATTTGCGTTTCTTAAAGACGTTACAATAGTATGAAACAGTTGGCAAATTGATTTTCAAAGGGGCCCTGAGCAAGTTCATTTAACACCAGTGGTATTTATCAGAGGAAATAGCCGTATTACCACTCTTTGATGCGATTGTTTATAAACAAACCAAGGCGAATATTGTAGCGAACTCACTAAGAGAAAGTTAATATGATTTTGGGAAGAAATATGTTCCATATGAGATGTCTGTATCTTTATACGATGCGAGTTTTAATTGATCTGTTATTTTAAATTTTGTTAATTTTCTTGTGATTCTAATTTTTATTTTTGTTGTATAGAAATAATTGAGTGATTTCGTATCCATCAAGAGCAAAAATTTGTTTTCGCGATTAAAAGTTGACAGCAGCTTCCTCCAAGAAAACGTATCGTTGTGGGAAGAAAATGCAGCCTTTGTGGAAGCTAAAAATACGATTTTTAGCTTAAAAGCAGTAAATGACACAGCTGAAAGAGCTGTAAAGCCAATGCAAAGCCTTTCATGGTTTAATTACCGCAGAAGAACATAAACAGTTCTTAGTACGCTGTGTGCAAGAACATATTAAGATGTATCCAGACTGTAAAAAAGAGATTTTAAAATGAAAGTATCCTGAATAATTATGTGTAACTTTATTTTTTAATAATTAAAGGCATTACTTAAATTTGTCTTTTAATCAATATTTACCTATGATATGCATAGTTGCGATGACTTAGATACGTATTAAGATCTGTTCAAAAACGTCTATTTCCATAAACTTTGGGGCCCTGTCGGCGCGGGTTAACATTAACGTAGGAAGTTGAAATTTAATATTTAAGTAAGGCTTAGTATATTAAAAATAATTAGAAGGTATGCGTTTTAATAACTGCAATTTTTTTTCTCTTATATAAGGGACACCCTACTGCTCATACCTCATATCTATGGGTGTAGAAGTGTTTCTCATACGTTACGGGATGTTTCCTGTACATATTTTGAAACTGACTCCAGTTGAGTTGTATAGCCTGTTGTGTTGCTCCATTACGACGGTTATTAAATACCTACCTACTAGTTGATTTGTTTTTCGAATACTATTTTCAGAACTTCTCCAATAAAAATTCCAAACTCATATTTAATAGTAAATAATGTGATCTCGTCATCTGTCTCTGGTTCAAAATTATGTGGTATTGCCCTCTCACCTTACCCTTCAGAGGTTAATCCCGAATCGTCGCCAATAGTCCGTCGTGCTGTTTCAGTGTGACGTTAATTAAAATATCTACCTACTTGTTCAACAATAATTAGAATAAAAACCAAACGCTACCAAAACAGTGGTAAACAACATTTGCCCCCCCCCCCTGTATACAACATGCGAGATAATTTTAACAGCAGAATTAAAATCTTTGTAAACCGTGTGGTTTTTTTGTTTACATTGAAAATACTTTTCAGAGACTAGACGGAAAGCGAAGATTTTACTTCCGCAACCCAAATGCTCTCGCATAATACATATTGGTGTGATCTTGGAACTTGGAGATACATTCCTCTTAACAACATTCGGTGTTTTTTGAAACTGCCGTTAACCCACCAGTCCACTATAAATTTTGAATTCAGTTGGTTTTAATTAACGTTTCACTGGAGAAACACAACGGGCTATTGGAGAAGATCCGGGATCAATCCCCGAAGGGAAAGAGTACAACACTACGTAATTTTGAACCACGGTCAGATGGCGAGGCAACACCTGAGCTGTTACGTTCCGAATGCGTACAAAAATATGTTCCACGTGGAAATAGCCCACCACCTATATATTGTTCTTGATGTAAAATGCTTTATAGATATTCAATTCTGTAAGATATCTGTTTTCGTCGTGGCAGTTAGAGAAATTAAACTTTTTTACATTATAACTTACATTTTCGGAAATGGTATCATTCCGATTTCTCGAAACTTTAAGATGTTTATTCGATGAAATACTATTAAGTTATTTATTAAGTTATTACCGCTGTGTTTATATATATATATATATATATATATATATATATATATTTCGAGATATGAGAACATTTAAAATAAACCTATTAATTTTTAATTATGTATATACGGGACAGTTAATGGATGATCCTGGTCATTTCGAATCTTAGCTGAAGCCATCGACTCCAAGGACTTTCGTTTTGGTTTCTCGTAATTTAGAATTATGATAAGAATTTTCGGTACAGCTACACTCTACGTTTATGAGCGGTGGCAATGGACTTGGCGATTTTTTTTGGCACACTTCTAGTAGCGAGTTACGGTAGATTAAGGCAATCCATCTGGTTTATGGTTACTGTGGTTTTCATGGTAACCTCGGCAAACGATAACTTTCAATTTTCATTTTGAATATTCTAGAAAGTTCTTTAAAAATCCGTTAAAGTCGTTTGATTTCATTGGTTCGTTTAAAATTTTTTCTTTGCTTCCATTAGTTATTTTTATTTTAAAATATCCTTTGATTGCATTGGTACTTTTAAATTTTTTCTTTGATAACATTTGTTTATTTATTTGTATTTTGACAGTTTTAGAATTTTTATTTTATTCTAACGTTTTTTTTTTTTAAGAAACGTTTAGGAGATTTTTTTTTGTCATTTGTGGAATTTTCGTTTTTTATTTTTTCTCGGAGCAGTTCTGAGGTATCAGGTTGTTTTATTTCTTGCTTTTTTCTTTAAAAATCTTTTTATTTTCAAACAGACTACTGTATTTAGTGTAATTGATAAGTTTCATGTTATTCTTACCCAACATTCGCAGCTTAGTATTTCTGCTGGTTCACAAATGTGTTTTGAATGGTGTTTAAACTTACTACTTTTCACGAAAGTATTTTTAAAATATACTTTTCAAAACGTTTTCAAATGTGTTTTGAAGCTTTCATTTTTCGTTGTAAAAAGAAAAATAATTTTGAAAGAAATAATGTTTAGAAATAATTTTTTCCTTGGCAACGAAAAAATTTCGCCAAAAAAAAAAAGCCATTTTTTATAAACGTAGACTGTAGCTGTTCCAAATTTTCCATCATATATGAGACGCCTGCATTAGATAAAAAGATCTTTCTTTTCAAACTTGACGCAAAAGGCCTCTTGTTATTCCTTAACGAGAATATAGATTAAAAAATGTTTAATAACACAGTACAGGCGAATACTGTACTGCGTACAATACAAACACAAGGGGAAGGTTGCGAATTGACCAGGAAAAATAACTTTAATATTAATTATTTAATCTATCTTTGGGAACTAAAAATACTAATAAACGAATATTATGCGTTAACTAATTTCAATATGACCACATGACGCAGAATCGGTTTAATTTCACTGCCTTGTAAAGTTTAAATGTGTTCCGAAAAATAGATCAAAAGAGTAGGTACTTGGATATTGGCATTTGACTAACGCCACACTGGAACAACAACGGGATATAGACATTGGTTCGGAAGAAAAAAAATCAATACCAGAAAAGAAGGATCGGTCACCACGTCATTTTGAACCATGGTCAGATGACGAGGTCACACCTGAGCTTGCAACCCACTCTAAAAACTTCCACACCACGGCAACATGAGTATGTCTGTGGCTACGACAGAATTAATGTACAACATCCCCTTAGTACCCGACGGTCTTTGTATTCGAACTCGCAATAGTTCAGTTGCTAATCCATGAATACCACGACCCCAATTAAGTGGGAATTATACGACATATATTGGCATGATGTCCGTATTCTGGTATTTGATAAGAGTAATACCAACAGTAATGATATAGAGCCCGACTCGTGCTACTTGGTATATGGGCTTATAATGTCGTGGAATTTAAGTTAAATTGCCAAGAGTGGATTTAGGCTTAGAAACAGCTTGAAACAAACAGAACATTGAATAAGATTAAATTTACAGTATTTACACAGGTTAAACAACCCAAGGCAGATCTTGAGGCTAAATAAGTCGAGACAGAATTGTTTCATTCCCGTGGTTACTACGGAGTATGGATTGCAATACGGCCGGTTCCGGCCGTATTGACACTAATCCGTCTGGATCGGACCGAATTCGGCCCGATTGGTACTTTGTTAAAAAATCTATCAAACCAGAATGTATTTTTCCAAAATCGGTTGAGTGAAAGTAGGTAAAAAGTATATTATTCCAAATTGACGAACAAAACGTTTATTTTAGCATTAGAAAATCAGTTTTATTAATAACTAGCCACTGCGTGGCTTGCCCAGCGTAGCCCGTGCCCATAATGTTAGGTATTAATCTGGTGTAAAATTTTCCGCAGATTTCAAATCCGTTGAAGATATATTCATTTCAAAAATTATTTATTTAAAGAAAATCAAATATTTTTAGGTAACAATCTAAACTGAAAGTTTCCTCAGATTTCAAATCCGTTGAAATGTTTACTCTATCTTTAACGGTCTATGAGATAAAAAAAGAACTGTCAATCTAGTTAAGATTTATTGTCTGGCTGGAAAATCATTCCTAAAATCAAAGCGGAAACGAAAAAAATTATTTTCTCGTCGTCGGATTTAATGTTGGATGAAAAAAACTTGCTATGACTCCAAACCCTGACTGCAAGGTGTCAAGTGGGTAGAAAAAGTTCTCCGCGTTGAAGAACCAGGTTGAGAATGAAACTATTAAATTCATTTAAAAATCTTCTAGATTGAATTTTAAAATTTCGCCGTGACCCAAAAACTGCAAAAAGTTTGGACTTCATGTGTGCCAAATCTCATTGTTGTAAGTGCCATTGAATCGTCAGGATTTTACGGCCGTGAAAAAAACAAACCAACCGACAAACACTTCCTTTAATAATATTAGAGATTATAAATAGGTAGAAAATCAATCACCAACAATAAATTATAGTAAATACTAGTACTACTAGTAGTAATTTTTAACGATTGATGATGATCAGTCTTACTAGTTTCCACATAAAAAACATCAGTTTGTTTTATACGTAGTACTTTTCTATTTTTCTAAAATTAAGTAGTCTCTATCTCTAATGTCGTTGAGCAAATGACATATAAATAGTACCTAACCTTGCCTCATACTAACATAAAATATAATCTTTGGCAGTTTTTGGTTAACATAACAAACAAGGGAACTCGTAATTCCTCTTAATTGCTTTCATCGAAGTTATATTGTAATGGAAATCACTTTTGAGCTTGAAAGAACGATCTAAAGAAACAAATCGTATTAATTGTGGTCATCCCCCAACCTACTTCTCAATGAACTACAAATATAACCAGTGACCGAGAAGGTCCTCGCAGCTTCGACACTAGTTAGTATAACCGTTATTAAGTAGTCGTACATAAGAGACAAATATTTTACTTTGACTCCATTTCATATGAAGTCATTTTTTTTCATCAGTATTTTCTCAAAATCTGTTTCTTTTCTAAAGTGTGTCTTTTTACAATAGTCTTGATTTTCTTGCAGAATTTATTTTTCTAATTTTTCTTTAATAAAAAGTATTACTGATAATTTAATTTATTATTTGTGCTAGAATTCTCCGATGATTGAAAAAATATAAAATCGATTTATTTACAATCGATTGCTTAATAAACGATTTTACGAAGTTAAAGTTGGGTTTGAAATATCGATTATTTAATTTAAAAATATTCGAGTTTATCGGATTCAGACCGGATCTGAAAGATGTTGATGAATCCGGTAGGTAGCCAAATGATGCCGGATCCGCCAGATAGGATTGCAATCCCTACTTCGGAGTAGACAAGTTATATGTCCGTTCACTTTCAAAACGTCAACGGAATTCTCGGCTTGAGTTGTCTGGAATGAAGGTCACAGCATTTCCAGTTCTTCGTTAATGAAGGAGAGATTTACCAAAAAAAAGGTGTGGACATCCCTTTATTCTGTACTGTATTAAACGCTGTAGGTTTATAAACATTATTGTCTAGTTTAAAAACAGTTTTTCTGCTCTTCACCGCAATCGGAACGAGGAAGTGTGTATCAGCTATTTACAAGGACACGTGTTCGTGCTCTCTTCAGCGCATGTGCATAGTTTAAAAGTGCTAGCTGTTCTATTAAGAAGCGAGAGGGCAATCGTCCTGTTGTCCGTTTGGGTAAGTGTACCGTTTCTGTTTCTTGTCTGTAAATAAATGTTGTGTCTCGTCCTGAGATTTAATTTGATTTTTATAGAGCTGTCCTGATAAGAGTTGCTACATAGTTAACTATATTTACCTGATATTCTATCGAAAACAATTTTACCAAGCTTTTTAATTATGTGAATAAATACTGAGTATTCTTTAGTGTGCACATCAAGTATTAAAAATGTCGAGAAACTTTTTGAAAAAGTATGAATGATGTATTTTATCATGAGGAAAATTGGTGAAATATTGAGGGGAACCTCGTGGTTGTTATGCCTTTACACACCCAAAGAAGATACGACCACCTGAGGGCTCATCTTATATGTTCTTAATTAAGATGAAATATGGATATTTACTCAGCCATGAATAGATATTATGAAATAAGGAACGTTCATGCAAGTGCTATGAGCACGTCTTCTGGTATAAGTTTAATAATAATGATATGATAAATCATAAATATATCTTATAATATTTACAAAATATTTTATTCTGTGTGTGATGATATTATAAATTTAACTATTTTTTATTCACATAATATAAAATAGTAACTGTAAATTTTATCCAGACGATACAAAATTATTCGAATTATTTTAAACTGGTTATTAAGTTTAGACGAAGCATAGAGAGGGGATTGAAGTTTGAATTGACTAATTTGAAAACTGACTTTTTAATGCAATTTTATACTAATTTCCCTCAAGCAGTAGCGTGTCTTTGGGGGATTAAAAACCAAATGCCAACCCTCTTTTACAGAGTTTCAGTGAATTCCATGTTAATATCGAAGTTCCTGATGATACTGGAAATCCCGAATTTTCAATTTAAATATCCCTATTCTTTAGATATTACTTTTAACCTTTTAATGATATTATGCCGATTCCACTACATGTGGGCGGATTGAAATCATTAGCTTATACGCATAATCTTTGTTTGGGTATTTTTAGTTGCCTTCCGAAAGACTGATTAAATAATAATATTGAAAAATTATTATCCAAATTATGCTTGCAGTGTGTGCCATGCAAGTATTATCTCATGAGTGTATTATTAAGATGTACCCATAAACTAGAGATTGTTTTTAAATTTTGACTGTAAAAATCCAGTTTTTGTTTACCACAGGTAATTGGTGTATTCTTAAAATAATTTCAGGAGAAAAAATAAATAAAAATTTGCAAATAATCAATTATCTCATTAAGATATGACTATCATGTTTTTCGAAACGGGATATCTCAATTTCTAATTTGTTTAGAAAGACAATTCTTGTTGCAAATTATTCCTTATATTCTTCTTCATGTTTTTGATAGTCCATTAAGTTTCTAGAAGATATAATTTTTTTTTAAAACAATTTTTTAATCAAGGAAGTGTAAAAAAAATGAAAATTTGTTTTCAGGAATTTTAACATTTCAAATCAATTTAAACTCCATTACTGGACTAAATAATCTGATTGTGATTCTAAACATCTATTGTATTATATAGATCACAAAGATGCAAAAATAATTATAATAGGCGAACTATTGTGAAGGTACTACGTTTTGGACAAAGTATCCCATAGTAAAAATGCAGTTCTTTAAAAATCGAGTTAAAATTTTGGAAATATGTCTGTTCATCGCGACATTGCCTAACGGAAACCCTTGTAACTATAAACCTAGTTCGAATATTTGGAAGATCTTTTCATCGTTTGAAAGCTAAGAAATTGGATAATATTTTTAATTAATAAAAAAAATTATTTTCTTGTCGATTTTCATGATTTCTAGTGTATACATACAGCTTAACTCTCCTTGGTGGTTGCCTCGACGAGTTATCTCGTCATTTGCAAAACTAACCAGATCCTTATGGACGAGAAATCTCGTCATTAGAAGAAAATTGGCCAGATCTTGATCTCTACGTCATGAAAAAAAAGCGGTAATATCTTGATGACGAGGTATCTTGTTATTAGCAAAATTGGTCAGTTCTTGATGGGCGAGATAACTCGTCGAAAACACTTGGAGGTTTAAAACTGACTCCAACGATGATAATAGCCGTTTCTCAAATAGTTAATAAAACATTTATTTCTCGAAATACCCATACGCAATACCCCTAACATAAAAAAAAAATTTAAAAAAAAAATAATAATAAAAAAAAAATAATAAAAAAAAAAAATATATATATATATATTTATATATATATATATATATATATATATATATATATATATGTTTAATTATGTTAGAGCAACACTTAAACTGACAGTTTTAGTATCTAAAAAACCTAAGCGTTTATAAAATCCTCTCCCATTCACGAAGTTTCAGTACTTTTACATTAACGACTTCCCCGATATTAAGTTTCGAAATTATTTTCTTTTGCCAGATGAATATACATTGAAACTTCGAAGTCCGTTACTACGTCTAGAGTAGAGGTGCACAACCTGCTGCCCGCGAATCATCAATTTGCGACCCGCAAACTAATTTTGACTATAAACTTCCAAGAGGATTTAAATTAAGAAGCAAACTGACTGACAGATATTTAGAATCAGTCTTAAGAGTCTACTAGCAGTATTGAACCTAACATACCTTAATTGGTTAGAAAAACTCAGTGTCCCATCCCATTAGCAAGCTGTAACATAATTATTGTTTATGCTTTAGAAATTTTAATATTAAATATATTTGATGCTGTAATTTTTTATTTCTAATTTTACTGATATCCTTTAAAATTTCTGATATTCATCTTTGTTGCTCATTGTACTATTACAGTAATTCAATTTATAACCTAAAATAATTTGCTGATGTACATATGACGTTCTTGAGACACATTCATAAAATTAATTCTAATTGATTGATCATTGCAAATGTTTGTTAATTTCTTTTTTCAAACTATTCACACAATATTATTCATTTAGCTCTGTAACGAGATCTATTTTTTTTTTTGAGAAAACATTTGTAAGTTTAATCTTAAAAAAAATAAGTTTTTTTTTTTTTTTTACTATACATATTAAGTGTAATAACAGCTGTACATAATTAGGTAGTAGCACTTTCATTGTGTCTGCTGTAACTTCATTTGCGGCCCCCCATGTCTCAATCAACGGTGCGAGTTGCCCTTCTCCCAAAAATGTTGAGCACTCCTAGTCTAGAGCATACGTTCATGTTACAATATGCACCTATTAACTATAATGTACTGAATGTAAATTGTTTATTGTTTGTTTCTGTAAAATAAAATACATGTACAGTGTATTTTCAGTTCGTAAACATGCTTCTTTTGTCATTCGTTCATATGCAATGGATGTAGGTAGGTTGCTACTTAAAGTTTTTCTGTGATCCGTCTATCCGATTAAACGCCATGGTCCCGAACCTGACGTTCAATCAAAGTATCACAGTACATTACACTCAAATAGTTATTCAAATAGTCAAGAAATTAAAAACAGTTTTCGATATCGTAATTTTTACAATGAAGACAACAATTCATTCGGTTAATGAGTTATCCTTTCCTGGGACACGAGTCAATCAAAACAGATAACTGAAAAATATTTCGACTGTTTTAATTTGTTCTAAAAATAGAGTTCCTTTCTTCTTCCATTTTCTTTCTGTAAGTTTTTATGAAGTCGATTTATTCGCGATGAAATGTATTTTGTCTTTTTTGAACCTTTTGCTGCAACGGAGAATATTTGTTGAGAGTAAAATGCAACTCCCATTATAAACTACTTAAGCTCCCAATGGAGCTAGCTGACATTATATTATTTATTTTCTCCATCCTTTAAAAAAAAAAAAACATTTTATTTTAAGGTAAATAAAATATTAACAAGATGACGTGTTATTTAAGCTATATTATTTGATGCCTTACCATGGATTAATGCCTAAAATTTACAATATTATTTTTTCCCCATTGAATTTCTTCTACCTGAAAGATATTTCATTTTAACATAAATACCATAAACACGTTCAATAGCGACTCTCGATTTAACGAGGGTAACACAGTTCAAAGAGTATATGATTAAGAACCGGAGGGTTGCGAGTTCGAATCTTGGTCCATCCAAAGACCGTGTACACGCGGAGCTGGTGCATGTTCAGACTGTCCTGTCTCAAATTTCCTTACGTTGGCGTGGTGTGGAAGTTTGGAGAGTGGGGTACCAACTCTGATGTCAACCTCATCGTCTGACCGTGGTTCAAAATGAAGAGGTGTTTAGGGGTATTCCGCTTTGGGATAGATCCCGGACCGTCGCCAAAAGCCCGTCTAACCTCGTCATTAGAAGAAAATTGACCAAGTCTGTACCATTACAAAATGTGCAGTACCTTAACGATATACACTACCATACAATAACGGACTGGACGCTAGCAGATTTGCATAGAATCCGACTACTTGTTGGGGGGGGGGGTGTTTCGTGGTATGGCCTGGGACCATTGCATGTTGTCCCTGGGCAATTGAACGCCGATGCCTACAGGAACATTTTGGACAATCAGATTCTTCCTACGCTCTGGCAATTTTATGCAATGGACGAATATTACAGGACGACAAAGCGAGTCATGTTGCAGCCTCTGTCAATCAGTGGTATCAAGATAGGAATGTAAAACGTCTTCCTTGGCCAGCGCATAGTTCCGACCTAGACCCCATAGAATATTTGTAGACGAGTTAGAGCGACGCGTACGGACCAGGGAACCATGTCCGAAATCTACAGCTGAGCCGGCGACATTCATGCAGCAGGAATAGACGCAAATACCATAGCTGCGTATCAAAACCTTGTTCAAAGTATGCCCAGAAGGGTTGCTAGTGCAATTGCAGCAGGCGGGGGATCATCCTCTTATGAAAGCATGTATTATTTTCCTTATACCAACACATCTTGCTGTCTGGTGCATTATTATAGGGTAGGTATCTTTTCATTAGCAAAATTGGCCATATCTTCAGGAACTCGATACCTCGTCGTAAACAATTGATGGGTTAAAGATAGCTGAGGTGTATAGAAATACTCATATGGTTAATTATTCGTGTTTATGGACTCATCATTTGACCATACATTTCCATTTGATTGGTGTTGTTTGTGATTTGTTAAATACAATCAGTGTCAAAGTTCTTGGAAATATAATTTCATACACTGGAAAGAAGAAGGAGGGGGGATTTGATTCAGCTTTTCAAGTTTGTAAAACAAGGGGACACAGAGGGCTTAAATTTCAATAGGGATAACAAAACAAGGGGTCATGGGTATAAATTGAATAAGACACATTTTATTCGGGAGATTTAAGGAAAAACTACTACTTTAATAGGGTAATAGACAGTTGGAACGTGTTGCCAGAAAATATAGTTAATTCAAAGGGAGTGTACGAATTTAAGACACAATTGGATAGTCAGTGGGAATTGGAGAATTCATAAACAAAGGACCAGCCTTGTTGGGCTTGAGCCTGTAGCTGGTCGTCAATATTTGTATTTGTATTTGTTTACTTAGCAACCTCAAACTATCTAAATTTACTTGTCCTGTTTGAGTCATGAATAGAGGACTTAAGTCTATACGGATTTAGTCTCCCATCCCACGTGTTAAACACCTGTGGATCATGCGGCACTGTAATCGGATTAGCATCAGAGCTGAAACAGCAAGCTGAAATAACAAAATATACTTTCCTTGGTAGTCGCGTGTGAATTACAATGGATAGTTTTACAGGTAGACAGTTCGTAGCTGGTGTAAGTGTGATACCGCGTTTGATGTTGCACTTTAAATCCAGCGTATTTGAAACATGAAGAATAATTGAATATATTTAGATTTCAAAACACGTCAAAATTAAATTGAGTTGAATATAAGAGTACTTAAGGTTAAACAGATTTAGAAAACAAAACTTAGGCAAACAGCGGTCTATACCGACGTAATGTGAAATTGGGCGTTTGAGAAATAAGTGCGTTCACTGAATTAAACATTTTTAATTTTAGAATAAATAAAATTTAATTTAGAATAATTAATTTAATTTAGAATAAATAATTTATATTTAGAATAAATAATGTAATTTGGAATACATAATTTAATTTAGAATAAATAATTTAATTTAGAATAAATAATTCAATTTAGAATAAATAATGTAATTTGGAATAAATAATTTAATTTAGAATAAATAATTTAATTTAGAATAAATAATTTAATTTAGAATAAATAATTTAATTTAAAATAAATAATTTAATTTAGAACAAATTATTTAATTTAGAATAAAAATTTTAATTTAGAATAAATAATTTAATTTTAGAATAAATTTTTAATTACGAATTTAAAACGAGTTACAGTTTTCTCTAGAGGTTTTTACGAAAAACCTTGTCATAAGCAAAATTCACGGAATTCGCGATGTTTTTTTATAAAGCACAGTTGGCGTTTGTCAGCACTCTCTACAATTCAACACCCTTTGAACAATCCGCATAAAATTTGGTACACTTTAAATCCCTGTGTGCAGGGTATGCTACATATTAATTATCCCATCCTATTGGTCATAGAGGCTGTGGTAGCCTGGATGGCAGAGTAACGGTTAAACAACCGGAGTGTTGCGAGTTCGAATCCAAGCAAAGGCCGTCGTGTACAAAGGGAGCTGGACCACGTTTAATCTGTTGTGACCTTAAATGTCCTCACGTTGGCGTGGTGTGCAAGTTTGGAGACTGTAGTAACTACTCAGATGTGACCTCGTACACTAACCATGATTCAAAATTACGTAGTGATGTCCTCGGATACCCTTCGCGTTTGATCCTGGACCGTCGCCAATGGCCCGTTGTGTTTCTCCAGTGTGACGATAATTAAATACCTACCTACCTATTTGTCTCAATCATAGGTGCGCAGAGAAGGTTAAAAACAATTCCATATCCCCATAGGAATAACATTGATTATATGAACCGTTATTTTTGAAAGTGGTCCACTTTAAAAAAGAAATTAGTTTATTTTCTTAACAATTTTAGTAACTACTAGGGGGCCCGCCCCCTTCTCGCTAAAGCTCGCCAACCCCCGGAGGATTGCTTTGCAATCCTCATTGGTTCGCTACGCGAACCTATGCTCGCTTTGCTCGCATCATTGAAAACGGTACAGCTACACTCTACGTTTATGAGTGATGGCAACGGCTTTGGCGATTTTTTTTGGCGCACTTCTAAAGTTGCCAAGTAAAGAATTATTTCCTAACTCTAATGTCACAATTTTTTTTTCTTTTTACAACACACTTTTTAAACATATTTTAGAACGTTTTAAAAAGTATATTTTTAAAAAACTTTCACAAAAAGTAGTAAGCTTAAGCACATATCAAAACACATTTGTGAACCAGCAGAGAAACTAAGCTACGAATGGTAAGAATAACCTGAAACTTATCAATTACACTAAATACAGTGAGCAAGTTGAAAAAGGAAAAAGATTTACAAAAGAAAAAAAGTAAGAAATAATACCTGATAAAGTCAGAATTCTCTCGTAAAAAAATAATGAAAACGAAAATGGTCAAAAAAACAAAACTCTTAATCCTGTCATGAAAACTATTATAAGAAAATAAAAATTCCACAACTGTCAAAATACAAATAAAAGGACCAATGGTATCACAGAAAACGATTTAAAAGGACCAATGGAATCAAAGGATATTTTAAAAACAAAATAACCAATGGGAGGAAAGAAAAAATTTCAAACGAATCAATGAAATCAAACGACTTTAACGGATTTTGGAAGAACTTTCTAGAATATTCAAAATGAAAATTAAAAGTTTCCGTTTGCCGAGGTTGCCATGAAAACCACAACAACAGCAACGAAAGATGGGTTGCCTTAATTTATCGTAACTCGTTACTAGAAGTGCGCCAAAAAAATCGCCAAGCCGTTGCCATCACTCATAAACGTAGAGTGTAGCTGTACCTTGAAAACATGTGTCCTAGCAGAAAGGATTGTTTACAAAATATGATATACCAAAGTAATATTTTTCAAATCTAAATTTTCTATATTACAGAAAATATGTATACAGTACCCTGGAATATCAGAATTCAAATGAAAACTTGAGTCACCCAAACTTTTTCATTCAGTTTGTTGTCGAAAGTAATAGTGCAAGCGTCTTGTTGAACTATAATTGTTGGCCCTGTAAAGGACCGTTTTTTAAATGGCTCTGAAATGATCCTCCGCTTTCTTTGATTTGTAATTTTATGCTCGACTATGCAACAGCTTGACTAAAATTATTTATTTTTTCAATAAAATTTCATCCGATAACGCTATAAATTCAATTGAGGCGACTTCGAGGTAAACAAACAATCGTACAATGTTGCCAAAACGCGATAACAAATAACGTCATTTTTGCGTGCCACGTAAGAGAATTATATATATAAATTATTGTATAGTAAAATTGAACAGGTTTATAGTGTTAAAAACATCATCCGAATTGAGTAACGTTTGCTAATGTTTCTAAATTAATTTAAAAGCAAACCATTAAATATCTCGATGTATGAAAAAATGGACATACCACTTTCAAAAGTAACGACTTTTTTTCAATTACGATACGAAATTCTTATTGATTTACTAGTTTTGTTTGAAAAACAATTTTTTCTAAAAGATTTCATTTAAAGAATTTAAGGTATGCAACTACGTTTAAAACGTAATTTTGACCAAAATTCTCAAATTTGTTTTATTTTCTCATATTGAAGCCCAGTTTTTTAAGTTTCAGAATCAATAATTGTTTTAAGTCTAATATAAATAGAAGTAAAATTATAGCGATTTATTATTATTGAACGACAGAAATCGAAACCGGAACTACGATCGAAATGACCGGAAATTGGGTAGTTTTCCGCTAATTTTTCAAAAATAAAAATAATTTTAAACATAAATTTGTTGAAATTATTTTCTACAATCAAGCCTCAACATTTTACATCAAGTTTCGATTAATTTGTTTGAAGAATTTGTCAATGGCAAAAAACACAAAGGTAAACTTTAAATGCTTTTTCTCGAAAACACAATTTTAAGCAAATATTGCACACGCGTAACATGATTTCTCAAAAAGTTGCAGAGATATCTCTACGATATTAAACTTTATTACTTATTAACATGTTGTAATGACAGTATACTATAGGTTTAGCTGCAAAGTGCATACTTTTTAGTTTATAACTGTTTAATTTAAACGACAATTAGACATTTTATAAAATTAAAATTTTAGCTACATATAACGAGTGATACTTCTTAACATTTCAATAAATCTCTTTGTTAGTAATATATTGTCGTCACTAATATCATAGATATATGGTTCTACAAGGAAATTAAAATTAATTTAATAGAAATTTATACAGAGCGTTAGCCATATTGGTAGTCATTTTGATTGAATTTAACTTAATTTGCCCAATTGACAAAAATATAATGAGTCGGTGCATTATTTTTTCCTTTGTTTCATGATTTCAAAACATTATCTAGTATGACAAATGTTTAAATTGTGATTTAAGAGTCGTTTAAAAAAATTGTTCAGAACCTAGTCGGATACCTTAAGTTCCCGTACTTGTATTTGAACTTGTTTTAATTTATTTCCCAAAATATGTACAGTTTATGAATACTTGAATGCTGTTATGAAAGGTAAAAAAATGTTAATCTTAAATGACTTAAGGTAGCATTGCGAAAATACTTATACTACTAATAGAAGTGTAACTTCACTACTCGGTATCTGGCAACGCCAGAAGTAATGCTTTATTATATAATTTTACTAGCAGAAATACTCGGCTTTGCTCGGGTTGAATTAATAATATGTTGAATAAAAAGTCATCATCAATTCTTTTTCATAAAATTTTTCCTAAAAAATCCGTTCAGCTGTAGGTGGAATAAGTGAACTTCTGTTAGATATATAAAGCAGAGTTGACGTTTGTCTGTTCTCTACACTAATCCACCTATTGACCAATCCACACACTTGATACACTTATATTTTAGAACCCTGTGGATATGATAGGCTACATACTAACCTGCGTTCTATATGTCCAAGGGGGCTAAAAATTTACGGCATTCGTGAATAATTTAATTTGAAGCAAACGTACTTTTTTCCAGAAAATTACATTCAGTGGCATGTAAAATAACATTGCTTTTGTTAGAAATACATGTCATCATTAAACCCAATCGATTAATTGATTTTACGTCGCTTTTACAAAAAGAAAATCATTTTCAACGAACGAATCACATGCATCTAAGTTGGGTAAGAACAACTTCAATAAATAGAGTAAGCAACCTCAACTTTCTGTCTCTTTTTTTTTTTCTAAGACGTAAAATTTCAATTTTTCAAAATTACTTAGTGTGATATTATTCCAAGATCAACAAAGTCTTGTTAAAAATTCTCTTTTCTCCAACACACATACAGTTTTAAATTGAACCCTTATGGTATTTTTAAGATCAGAAATTTGGTTTCTAAATGGAAAGCACGTATCTATTTAGAATGATACTTGACTATGGCGTAAACTTTCAATAACATCCATGAAACACGAAAAACAAATGAAATTTAGTTTATTTTAATCGGCTTTCAATGAAAAGCTATATCAAAATTTTGAAAAATATTTTGAACTAAAAAGTATGACTACCCGTTTTAATTAAACGTAACCCATCTTATTTTAAAGTTAGTTTTGAAATTTTTCATGTCATTTTAAAATAATAAATTACACACCTAAAAAATATTTTGTTTTGTAAATTTTATTTCTACACACTATTATGTATTCAACCAAAGATTTAAAGAAAGTTGGTGGAAATATACATATACCACCACGAAAGTACCCATGTCTAGTGATATTTTGCAGGAAATAAATAAAATCCAACTCCTAAATAATAATTCTGGAATAGGTAATATACCGGAATACATAAGAAACAGAAACAAAATTCCGATCCTTAAAAAAGGCAGAATTCTGAAGAAAAAAAATCTGTTCTAGCGTGTTGAATTTCGACTTCCTGAATATATTCTGAAGTTAAACAATTCGACAAAAAACTGGAACAATGTTGATAAAGACAATGATCATAAGCAAAAAGAACACATATTTATAATACTTGGGAATCCCCAAATATGACCGCAATCATCTTGTTTTCAACTCAAATACCCAAAAAAAGAATTATAAATCAAATTAAAAAATTAAAAATTAATTCTGAGCTTGCCAGATTACCGAATAGCGAAATTACGCTTTTATGATCAATGATTTTATCGTTTGTGCTTTTCGTGCTCCATTATAAAATGTAAGTAAATATAAAATTAAATGTTCTAAATATTCTTTTTTCGTCAATCAAATATTTATAAATATTATTTTCATCATGGAAATAAGTAAAAATTCAGTTCAAACATGAACATTATAATTTAATTTATTTTAAGAAAATTGTTTTTCGATCAACACTGGTAAAGCAATCTGAGATGCGTGCAGCAATCGTTTTGCACTCAATGTTATTTCAATGGCGATTTCAAATTGATTTTGGCTTAGGCCTTAGGTCAATTTTAGGCCTCTTAGGATTCGAATTTTTCAAAATCCTTTCTTAGTGCACCCCTACGGTATAAGAAGAATCCCCCTGCAAAATTCCAGCTTCCTAGGACTTGTAGTTCTTGAGATACAGTGATGAGTCAGTGAGTCAGTGAGTGAGTGGAATTTGAATTTTATAGATATAGATTTAGAATTCTTAATTTGCTTGTTTTGAGAGGATTAGATAGGTAGGCAGCAAATTCACATCGCAGTAACAACGCAGCGGGCTACTTTCAACGGTCTGGAATCAATACCGCAGGAAAAGATCTAACTGAGAGAATTTGGATAGTTAAAATTTATCATTTGTCCAGATCCAGCTTATACATGTGAATTGCGAATCAGGAAGACTCTTGCTTCAGCCATATGAACAGGAAACGCAACCAAAGCCATTATTGCATCATCTACTGAATCGAGACCCTGGCAACAACGGAAACCCTGCTAGCAAGCCAGCCATTAGAAGAAATCAACCAATGGTGATCCAGCCAGTGCTCGAGGCGAAACACAGGAGTTGGACCAGAGTCAGAGAAATATGAAAATGTATTTTGTAGGAACCGATAATTAATTTTTTTTACTATCATTGTAAATACTATTCATCTATGAATTGTTAGATCTCAATTAAAATTGTTTAAAATAATGAGAACTCTCGTCACTAATCCATCAAAACCAAAGATTGGGGCAACTCCTTACTACTGATCCTACCATACATAAAAATTTTCACGTCACTTTAGAACCGGCCGTTGAAGTTTGAACCAGGATATGAATCACCCGTGATGTGTAAAAGTAGCATATAAATCTATCCACGTCAATCGCTGTAAACGATTCGAAATAAATCTCCCTTAACCTCCAAATGGCAGGGCGAAAATCAATATTGACTCTTTTTGAACGATTTCATGCCTGGGAATAGATTTGACTTCTGGATTCAGCATATCGATAAAACCAAAATAGCTGAATATACCAGAGCAGCACTTTGCTTGATGACGTCAGATCGGGGGGTTGACAGAACCTTTTTCCAGAGTATGGGACGTACCGTTAAATATATAACACCGCTGTCCTGCGCTGTTGTTCTCACCTGATTGGAAAATGCTTTAGTCCTGTTGCAGGAGGAACAAAAGTTTTTTTCTCATCGTGGAGGGAACACGGCAAAGGCGTACTTGGAGAACACGTTAAGTAAATTAAATCTCTTTTTGTCTCATTTTTCTTAATTTAGTTCCGCCCTGGTTCCCCCTGAGAATTTTGCACCGACCGAAAGATCTGCTGCTTTAACGATATTAATTGCCCTGCTTAGTGGGGGTGGCTTTTAAGCAACTTCATCATTTACTTATTAAGTTGAATGCAATTTAAATTCTCGGTCTTTAGTGCAATAGTATTAAATTTAAAGGTGTCCGGGGACACATTGAATTTTTTTTTTATTAATTGATTTAGAATTTAGAATTTTTTTGTACTGATTACCCATCTAACTAATAAGCGAAATCACAATACAAAATTTTTTCAAAAATTAAAATTTTTTTTTTTTTAATTTGTTGATAAAGAGAGGGGTCATTTTAAATTGTTAAAACTAAAAATATTCTTAATCAATTTTCAAAATTCTTGCAGTAAATTATTCACAAATTTATAAACTTTAATTTAGATTCAGCAATTTAAAAAATATTAATTTAATAAAAAATAAAAATATTTGAATGAAAATTTTTGAAAATTTTAAGGTAATTTTTTTTTAAAGTCATATTTTTAAAAGTAAATATTTGTTTTAAATTTGCTGCATCAATATTAAAGTATAATGTTTGAAAAATATATATTCCAAATTTCAACCCTTAAACTTTATCGGTTTTTGACTTATAGCAATTTGAATACAGGAAATCTTGAAAAAATGTATCATGGAGAAAAACGCATTTAAAGTTTTAAAGACAGATGTTGTTGTCATGACAGCAACTGTCAAGAGTGTTATATTTTCAAAAAAAACGCACCACAAAAATTATTTTATCTATAGTTCTAATTAAGATAGAAACATGATTTAGGCGTCATTTTAAGCAGAAAAACACAGAGAATTTCTTTAAATAATAAAAAAAAAATTGAAAATGTGACGACTTTTGTGTCCCGGACCACCTTACGGCATTGTTATATATAAATATATATATATATATATACATATATATATATATATATATATATATATATATATATATATATATATATATATATATATATATATACATATATATATATATATATATATATATATATATATATATATGTATATATATATATATATATATATATATATGTATATATATATATATATATACATATATATATATATATATACATATATATATATATACATATATATATATATATATATATATATATATATATATATATATATATATATATATATATATATATACAGGGTATATTTTGTGGTACTTTTTAATGAAAGTGCGCCATTTTGTTTTGATATAACTTTTTAATAAAGCAATTTTGTATTAATTTTTTCCCGTGTTTCCTCAATTAATGACATTTTATGGTAGGTAGTTAATTAACTTCTCCCTGGACAAAAACAGAGGGATATTGGAGACAGCTCGGTACCAATCTCTCTAGAAAAAATCCACGAAAAACGCCGCTTCCTAACTCTCTAAACTTTATATACACACTCCAGTCACATTAATGGGACCACCACCTACTTTCGACGTCAACGTGAAATAACCAATCACAAAAGGCAGGTGGCAGCACACTGCAGTGGAGTGTATATAAAGAATGTCCTAGGGCATCGGAAAGCCTTTCAATCGCTGGCGTAATGCAGAAACGTAGCGATTTATCCGACGTTCAAAAGGGCTTGATTATTGGCTTTCGGGCCAAGGGTGGAAGCATCTCGGAAACGGATAATTTTGCGAACTGTTTGCGTGCCGCCGTGGTATAAGTATACCGTGCATGGCAGATTGGCACTATCCAAAATCAGCGGCGTGGCACATGTGGTGCACCACGGGCTATAGATGACAGAGGCGAACGAAGGCTACGGAGATGCGTTCGGGCGAATAGACGTGCAACTGTTGAGCAACTGACCGCCCAGACGAACCAAGGGGGCTACTAAGAGTGTATCCTCAACAACGGTTCAGCGAATGTTGCTGTGCATGGGCCTCCGCAGCAGACGCCTTGTTAATGCACCTATGCTGACTGCTGTTCATCGGCGGCGAAGGCTGGAATTTGCACGCCAGTACCGAAACTGTACGTCCACAGAGTGGCGACAGGTGGCTTTTTCCGAAGAATCACGTTTTATGCTCCATCGGACAGATGGACGTTGGCGTATACAGCGTGAAACGTCTGAAAGCAAACACCCTGCAACAATTGCCGGAAGGATCCAGGCTGGAGGAGATAGGTAATGTAGCGCAGCTGGCCACGGCATTGGAGTCGCATGGCTCAACATCCCAGTGAACACCTTCAGAAACCTAATTGACTCTCTTCCTGCACGTCTCGCAGCGGTCCGCTCTGCCAAAGGTGGTTATTCTGGCTTTTGGCAGGTGGTGACATTAATGTGACTGGACTGTGTATATGATAGGATATTTGAGGCCCCGACATATTTAAAGTGCACAACCTGCTGTTTATACATGACGGTCTTAGGCTAGACCTAGTTTTGAACTAGTAATCATCCGTTTGCAATCCGTTGCTCTTCCAACTGGGATACCGTACGACCACATTTTATGGAAGATCACGTATGTCTAAATGTTTGCCACTCCGCTTCTAACGCAGGGCTTATTCGACTTCATAATTTGTTTAAGTTCTTACAGCTGATTTCAACATTAGTGGAAGTAAAAAAAAAAAAACGTGTGTATGTAAACAAAACATACAAAATGATGTTAATGTACATTAACAAACAGAACATCCATCATTGGGAATCTGAAAAATCTATGCTTAATTCATTATCTAAGTTCTCATCTCCATAGAGCAACTGATTGGGCAACATACAAATCCAAGGAGTTGTGATACTGCTTTAAAGGTCGATTTGCACAACATAATATTCCATTAAGACACACTATTACAGTGGTGTGATTTGAATTCGAATGATGGGGAATTTTTAAATACTTTTTGTTTACAACGAAAAAATATTTACATAAATATGTTCATATAGTGGTGCTCTAGTCTCCAAATCTCCACATTACGCCAACATGAGGACATTTTGATCTACAATAGATTTAACGTGTACCATCCACCGCGTATGTTCAGACCTAGTTTCGAGTTCGCAACCCTCCGGTTACTGATGTGATACTCGGTCAATTGTGCTACAACGAGTTTCAGAAAATCGAAAGTCGTTATAAAAAGTGTCTACTGGATTTCTGTTAAAGTGAACTATCTTTCAGATTGAGGAATTAAATCGGAAAATTTCTATTGTAACTTTCATGCATTAATTCGAGGTATAGCATTAAATAATGCAACTAAAGTAACCCGCCAAAACGTTAATATTTTACTCTACCTTAAAATCTAATGGTTTTAAAAGGATGGATAAATAAAAATTGTAATGTCAGTTCCATTTAGAGCTTAAGTAATCTATCAATAAGAGTTGCATTTTGTTCTCAACGAATAATTTCCTTTGAAGCAAATGGTTCAAGAAATACAAAATACGTTTGCATCGTTAATAAACCGAACTTCGGGGAATTCTTACTGAAATAAAATGGAAAGAGAATGGGACTTCATCTTTAGAAAGAATTATCATGGTCAAAATCTGTTTCCTTTATCTATTTTTATAAAAGTGGGTACCATGAACGGAAACACATTAACCAAATAATTCTGCTGAAACGGAGTTGTTTTTATTGTAAAGAATACCGATTTATAGAAAAGTTAATTTCATGTCTTTAAAACATTGAGAATGCAGTGTATGCATCTCGCAATAGAAAATAATTTCGATACTCAGTATCTGGGAGATCGTTAATCTAAAAGTAATGAAACTAAATGAATGGGAGAGGTTTCTATGAACGCTTAGTTTTTCGTATGTAACAAAACTCGCATTTTAAAGATGTTGCTAACGTAGTTTGGATTGTTTTTTAATAGCTTTGTTTAGTGGTACCGCATTTGCGTGCTTTGTGAATTCAATGTTTCATTAGCTATTTGAGAAATAACTCTTTTACTCGTTTGGGTTTAACCATGGAGAAAGTATGAAAGTAGAATGGGAAATGGTGACCTTTTTATTTGTCTGGGACCATGTGATAAAACCTAGCAGTAACATGACATTAAACTGCTTTCGTCTATTGGGTGGAACTCCACATTCGTCATCTGATTGTTCCATGGGATGGGAAAAACACGTCCATCCGTTTAATCCTCATCTGATTTGTCCATTGATTGATCACTTGATAGCAGTAGAATTCGGTGATTTCTATACTTTTGTCATCACTCCATAAATATGCAATTCACACACCTAACCTTCCATAAGATGTTGCATCAACATCACGCTGAAGGGACACAACGTGCTATTGTGGACGGTTCGGGATCAATCAAATCCACAACGGAAAAGAGAACGAGGACACCACCTCGACATTTTGAACTACGATCGAATGACGAGGTCAACTCATGAGGTAGCTCCCCACTCTCCAAACTTCCATGGCAATGCGAGTACATTCGAGATTCAATATGTGTTCTCATGGCTGACAATAAAGTCTTCTTGATTACGTATTTCGCAATTCCCATACATCTATATATATAATTCTCTTACGTGGCACGCAAAAAAGACGTTATTTGTTTTCGCGTTTTGGCAACATTGTACGATTCTTTGTTTATCCCAAAGCCTCGCGCTTCAATTTAATTTATAGTGTTATCGGATGAAATTTTACTGAAAAAAAATGAATTTTAGTCGAGCTGTTGCAGTAAATAATAGAAATCAAAGAAAACGGAGGATCTTTTCATGGTCATTTAAAAAAAAGGTCCGTTTCGGGGCAAATTATTATAGTTCAACAAGACGCTTGCATTACAACTTTCGACAACAAACTCAATGAAAAAGCGTGGGTGGCTCGAGTGCTGGGTAAATGTACACACAACTAACATGCTGGGTTTTCAATTTCCAAATCAACGCTCACATTTCGAGTCAAAATTTGCTCAAAGTTTCCATTTGAATTCTGATTCCAGAGGTACTGTAAATATCTTTTCTGAAAAACAGCATAAAATTTAGGTTTGAAAAATATTTTTTTGGAATATCATATTTTGTAAACAATTCCTTCTGCTAGGACACATGTCTTCATTGATGCTAGCGAAGCGAGCATAGGTTCGCGCAGCGAACCAATGAGGATTGCGAAGCAATCCTCTGGGGGTTGGCGAGCGTGAGCGAGCAGGGGGCGGACCTCCTAGTTTTTAAAATTGTCAGTAACATTAATCCTCCTAGTTGTTCCATGGAAGCCATGTCTGGTCCTCAGAATAACTGATCAGATCTTGATGGACGATGAATATCGTCATTAGATGAATAGTACCCATTAACTACTGTGTGAATACTATACATTATTAAAATTGTAAATAACATTAACCCTCCTGGTGGTTATTTGGAAAGTAGATTTAACACTTAACTGCTGTGTCACAAACCGTCTCGTAACTAGTGTGGAGGAGTCTCTCAGACATCGCTCACTAAAGTGCGAATAAAGTTGATTAATATAATATATTAATGAAAGATTCTTAAGATCATTATTATCTATACATTTTAAATTTAGATAATTCAATTCTTAACATGAAATACATTTCATACAGTAAGATCCCGTTACAACGAATACCGATACAACGAAAAATCCCGGTATTACGAAATTCATGGAAGTCCAGATCCGAAAAGCAATTAAAGCAATGTTAAATGAATCTCAATATAACGAAATGATCGATTTTTGAAAATCCCGATACAACGAACTATTTATACAGGCAAAAATATGTTTTCCTTTCATGGTTTACTAACTGATAACAAGCATGCAATTTCTTTAGATTCAATGAATTTCATTTTAGTCGGGCTAAGACCAGCTACCAAAATAAAGACTGGTTTTCTAAGAAACAAGCAGAAATTTGTCACTGTCGTAACCGTATTTCCCACCTAATTGCACGGCAAAACTTCAGCCTCTTGACCAAGGCATCATCAGAGCTGTAAAATCACGCTACCAAACCTCTTTTTGTTACATTAAATTCTATGCGATGTGGAGAAAAATATCCAAAGAAAATGCAACGTGAAGGAAGCTGTCGAATGGATATGTGGATCTTGGGATGACATCAGTCAATCAACAATAACAAACTGTTGGAAACATACGCAACTACAGCCAAAGACGCCAATTCAGTTTCAGAAGAAGTCGACTTTAAAGATGAATCAAATACGCACTACTTTCAGCAATCTGATTTGGAGAAAATTTGGAATGCTACAAAAAATAAACTCCTGACGACGTGAATTTGAAAATTTATCTCAGTGTGGAAGGGGGGGGGACAACGTTTCAACATGTTATGAACTGACCGAAGCAGACATCATCCGATCCATTAAAGAAAGCTAAGATGAGGCCAATGAAAGTAGTGAAGATGAAGAGGCTGTGGTGGGAGATGATGCGTGCAATGTCACTTCTTCAGAAGCCGTAGCAAGTTTGGAGACCATGCGGACATTTATTTCGTCACAAAGCAATGTGCCAGACTTTATCTTTACAAACATTTACCAGCTGCAAATTTATTTACTCTCCAATACAACAGCAAACCTTGTCCAGAATAAAATCGTAGATTTTCTGAAATAAAGTGTTTCCCAAAAGGAGGTAAGTCAATTTTTTTTCAGGTTTTAGAAAAAGCTATAACAATCTATTGATTTGAAAAACATTTTTTTTTCTCTGGCTGATTTCAATTAATTGCATAAATTTTCTAATTGCAGTAGTTAATCATAGTAGTATGTAAATCATAGCAGTAATAAAATATATAGTCTTCTTTCGAAACAAAAGCCGAATTTACGTACGTAAAATGTTGTTTTTTATTTGAATTACCAAAATTTCGTAACAGCGAAATTTCCGTTATAACGAAAAAATTTTACGGTCCTGTGAAGTTCGTTGTAACGGGAACTTACTGTATTACTACATAAGTTAAGTAGATTCTATGTCTCTTCAGGCTCAGCTTACGGACCTAATTTTTAGGACGTTTCAACCCTGGTAACTGTAAAACTATATTGTGTTTTGGTGTTCAAATGCTATGTTTTGGGGTTTTTCAGTAAAAATATTCTTCGTGTGAAGCACTTTAAACATCTTTATTTTCATAGGCCTAAATTTCCGAATCCGCTTCGTGTTCGCTTTGAATAATATAATCCGAAATTTTACTGTTCGAGTACTCTATTTCCGACCCATTATCAATAACATCCTGAATTTCATTTTGATACACAGGTCATTTTTTAGTAAAGTTTGTTGCCATTTGAGGGTTTCTGCCGAAATTCCCTACTTCAACTTAGACGATTTTATTCAACAAGAATGGTAACGCAAATGCTGTGAAGAGTCTAAAAGACTACGCGAGAAATGAAAATAGTTTGAAATACGAAATAGTTGGGGCAGCCAAACCAGTCTTGGAATGTGGCTTCTGTTGGACGTCGTAGGAAGGTACTGAATAGGACAGGGAGCAATATTCACTTAAGGGGTGGAAACGATCTGTCAAAAATGACTACGGGTCGGTGAGACCCATGACATCAGTTACATGTTAATTAATTAAGTAGCAGGTTTATAACGTATCGAATTAATAAAGTTATTTTAGTAAAAATCCTCTTAGAAGTGATTATGTAAAAAAGTTTCAATTCATAGAGTAACATTAAAATTAGAGCATTGCGATCAAAATTGTGAATGCAAAACTGGATAAGTTTAAGAAGTAATCGAAATAATTATTTTGTCCTATCATATCAGGACCGTGGTAGCCTAACTGGAAGAGTACCAGAGTAGCAACCGTTGCGAGTTTGAAACTCGCTTATGCACATAGAATCTGTCATGACCTGAAATGTAATAAGGTTGGATTGATGTAGAAGTTTGGAGAGTGATATTCCAGCTCAGGTGATGCCTCATTGGAGGTTTCATTCAACAAGAACGGTAACGCAAATGCCGTGAAGGAGTCTAAAAGACCACGCGGGAAATGCAAATAGTTTGAAATACGAAATAGTTGGGGCAGCCAAACCAGTCTTGGAATGTGGTTTCTGTTGGACTTAGTAAGAAGAAACTGAATAGGACAGGGACCAATATTCAATTTCAGAGGTTAAAACGACCTGGAAAAAATTATTCGGGGTCTGTGAGACCCATGGCAGCAGTTAAAGGTTAACATGTGCCGGCCCCAGCGTACACGACGGTGTTTGATTCGATCGAATTCCTAATCCGCCTCTCTACCAATAGGGTTATCGAAGTGGAAGTAAAGAGCGTCTCAACTTATTCTCATCGAAAACAAAAACGTCGCAGAAATAGTGACCGTCGAGAACAAAGAGCAGAGCTCTGATTTCTTTCAGCTCATCTCCTCTCTCACGATGACCATGCAGACTTCGGTGACAGGACATTACCTCCACAATTGACTGCAGCATGAGGCATCGGATTCCCCTCGTCAATCCATGTAGCTTAGGGCTGATCACCGTTACAGCTCCCTTTGATCTAATCTTCAGTAGACGACGCAGCAGTATAGTAGAACCGTAATAAAGAATTCGGCAACAAAAAGCGTATAGAGGTTGAGAAGAGTTAAAGGTTAATTTTTATATCGATTCATTACAAAATATATATATATATATATATTTATACATGTATTAAGGGTGTGCGGGACACATTGAAATTTTTTTTTATTAATTAATTTAGAATTTAGAATTTTTTTTTACAGATTACCCATTCAACTAATAAGCAAAATCACAACACAAAATGTTTTCAAAAGTTTTTAAAAATTTTTAATTAAAATTTTTTGAAAAAAAGAGGGGTCATTTTAAATTGCAAAAACTTAAAATATTCATCAATTTTCAAAATTCTTGCAGTAAATTATTCACAAATTTATAAACTTTAATTTTGATTCAGCAATTAAAAAAATATTAATTTAATAAAAACTAAAAAATATTTAAAGGAAAATATTAAGGTACTTTTTTTTTAAAAGTCATATTTTTAAAAGTGATTATTTGTTTCAAATTGGCTGAATCAAAATTAAAGTATAATGTTTGACAAAGATATATTCCAAATTTCAACCCTTAAACTTTATCGGTTTTCGACTTATAGCAATTTGAATACAGGTAATCTTGAAAAAATGTATCATGGAGAAAAACGCATTTAAAGTTTTAAGGACAGATGTTGTTGCCATGACAACAACTGTCAAGAGTGTTAGATTTCCAAAACAACGCACCACAAAAATTATTATATCTCTAGTTCTAATAAAGATAGAAACATGATTTAGACGTCATTTTAAGCAGAAAAACACAGAAAAAAAAATTGCTTACTATAATAAAAAAAAAATCGAAAATTTGACGAATTTTGTGTCTTGGACCCCCTTAAGGAAAAGTTAATCCGTTTTTTAGACGCGAAAGTTTTCTTCACCGTAACCAATTTTAATTGAGAGTTAACAGTTTGCAGATTAAAGGTATTAACAATATGAAGATGACGACCAACCGGTCTAGTGGTCAAGGTGTTGGCCTCTGGATCGGAAGGTTCCTGGTTCGAATACGGTGTTAGGGCATGGATGTAAATTGTGCTGTCCTTTGTTAGGGATAATGATGGTCCACCCACTGGGTGCCCCTTCACAAGTGACCATCACTTCTGGCCTTGTATTAGGCTAAAATGACCTCGGTCAACTCTGTACTTTGTATTGTATTTGTATTTGTCTTCGCACAATTGTGTATTCCCTTGCCATTGGAAATAAAAAAAAAACAATATGAAGCTAATTAATTACTTGCTAGTTATAACTACATCTTCACCGTCTTTTTCCTTCTCCGACTGTTATTTTTCTCCTGCGTAGGTGTTTTCGCCCCGAGCGCTGGCTACATCATCATTGGTTTATTTCATCCAGTGATTGACCTGCTGATAGAAATTTTGTTGTTGCTAGGGTCTTGATTTAGTAGATGATGTAATATGAATTCTCATGGCTGACAAAAAAGTCTTCTTTATTATGTATTTCGCAATTCCCATACATTATAAAATTGTTAAAAACATTAAGCCTCCTGGTGGTTCTTTGGATGAGGTATCTGGTCTTTAGAATAATTGATCAAATCTTGATGAACGATGTATATCGTCATTAGATGAATACTAACCATTAATTCTACTGTGTGAATAATATACATTATTAAAATTGTCAAAACATTAGCCCTGTTTCTTCCTTGAGCACTTTAGTAAGATCCCAAAGGTGTAAGTCACTATGTATCATGTAATGCATTTTCGAACAAATTTTTGCTGGAAATATTATTATATTCGATCAAATTAACATATATGTTCAACATAAACTTTTATAACTATTAAAATTTATTCCTGTGGAATTCGATTTTTTTTCGGCCCAACTAATGTATTCTTGTTTATTTGATGGTAAACACTGCTTGGTACAGCTTGGGCTGAGACCAAATCTGGCCATGCGGGATGAAATAAACTTTTCTGTCAAACTAGCTGTTATGATTAATAATTTATTCGTTAACTGCAAACATTAATGGAACGATAATCACTTTATTGTTCCGAATGCAGAAAAATATCGTTTGTTACTGTGTTGCTAGTTTGTACATATTTCTGTGTGATCCATCTGGATTAGCCCATACAGAACATTCCACCTGAAATATTCCATGTAGAACCTTCCACCTGAAATATTCCGTCTGTAATATTCCATCTATAATATTCCATCTATAATATTCTATGTGGAACATTCCACCTGAAATATTCCATGTGGAACATTCCATCTGAAATATTCCGTCTGTAATAATTTATCTATACTATTCCATGTAGAATATTCCATCTTAAATATCCCATGTAGAATATTCCATTTTAAATATTCCATCTTAAATATTCCATCTCAAATATTTCATCGTAAATATTTCATCTTAAGTATTCCATCTTAAATATTTCATCTTAAGGTATACGTATACGTTTATTTATCGATTTTCAGTCAAATAACTGATTTTTTTATTTTGATGCAGAAATATAGTTTGAACTTTTAGCTTTCTAAATCACTTTGAATTTTGTCTCTAGGTCAATTAGAACGCCAGTTATGACGTTTTTAGAAATGCATGTCAGCTATATTTTAAACCGGAAGTTGCCTTCTGCATACCGGAAATTCTTTCTCGATTTCGAAACTTGTCAAAAAAACACCTATAAATATTTTTTTAATGCTTCAAAATATGCAAAAACATTTATTTTAGCATTTTGAGATATTTTAAAATTAATATTTTTAAATTAAAGCGTCTGGCAATGATTTTATTTGTGTTTTAAGTAAGCCAAAATTGGCTTCATGTTGTGTATTTACATTTGAATTTTGTTTTGCGCGTATGCTTTTCGTTCTTGAAACCTTGCATTTAAAACAGATTCTTATTTTATTCTACCTATTTTTTAATCAACTTTGGTAGTTTGTCAGCTTATTTACAAACTATGGGGAAAACTCCAGCTCGTAAACGCAAGAGACAATTTCATGGAAATCGCTTTTCGAAAGCGACTCAGTTGCCCACGGCAAGTGAAAAGAAACTTGAATTGTTTCCAAATGCATCTGTAAAAGCCTGTGCAGAACTATCAGGAAACAGGATATGTGATTCTGAGATATTGGCGGACGTTTTTACTACAGTTTGCTGCCCTTCTTGTTTGAATGCTGGACTGTTGTTGAAGGAAGATAGCAGATTTGGTTTGTGCTCACATTTTTCCCTTCAATGTCAAAATTGTGCATTTGTAAAAGGGTTTTCTTCTTCTAAAAAAATAGGACACTTGCCAGAAATTAATACTCGTTTGGTTTACGCGTTGCGACAACTTGGAAAAGGTATGAATGGCGCTGAAAAACTTTGTTCTACGTTAAATCTGCCACCTCCACCAAGCAGAAACTCTTATACGGCTCACGAAAAGAAGCTTTTAGATGCAGTTCAAGAAGTCTCCCAAGCCTCGATGATAAATGCCGCAGAAGAAGTGAAGTTGGTAAAAGGGAATGCTTCTCATCAAACACAGGAATGCGGTGTATCTGTTGACGGCACTTGGCAGCGCAGGGGCTATTCTTCGCTGAATGGTTGCGTCTCGGCAATAAGCATCGACACCGGGAAAGTTTTAGATGTTGCAGTGCTGTCTGCATATTGTCCAACTTGCAAAAAACTTCAAAAACTCCCCAAAAAGGAAGAATATGAACAAAAAAAGGCAGATCATGTTTGCCAGTGTAATTATGTAGGATCTGCACATCACATGGAGACTGTCGGTGCATCGCAAATATTCAAAAGGTCAGAAATTTCACGAGGCCTTAAATATATACACTATTATGGTGATGGGGATTCGAAAGGTTTCACTGAAGTCAAAGACACGTATGGCAAGGACAGTGTCACCAAACTTGAATGCATTGGTCACATACAAAAAAGAGTGGGCACACACCTTCGACAACTGAAAAAGAAAACTAAAGGACTTTCTGGAAAGGGAAAACTGACCAATACTTTTATCGACCGTCTTCAGAATTACTACGGCATAGCTATTCGTGACAATGTGGGGAACATAGATAAGATGCAACAAAGTGTTATTGCTGTACTCTTTCACTGTGCATCAACTACAGCGAATCCTATGCATGGACAGTGTCCGACTGGGGAAAAAAGCTGGTGTTTTCATCAAAGAGCTATTGCTCAAGGTAAAACTCCAGAGCAAAAGTACACAGGCCTCCCCAAATACATATTAGCTGCTGTGAAACCTGTATACATGAAGCTTTGTTCTCGTGAATTGCTCAGCAAATGTCTTCATGGAAAGACACAAAACGCCAATGAATGTTTTAACGCTTCCATATGGCAGAGGGTATCTAAAAATGTGTTTGCGGTGTTGAAAACAGTACGTTTGGGTGCATTTGACGCAGTAATCCAATTTAATGATGGGTATCGTGGTTGCCTCAAAGTGCTAGAACAACTTGGGTTTGAAAGTTTGGGACGATACACTGAGGAACGTTACAATTACTTAGACAAACTCCGCGTGAACGAATCTGTACGACACTCTACCCCTATGGCAAAACGGCGAAGAAAAATTCTGAAAGCTACCAGAAAGAAAAAATCTACACAATCTGAAAAGACAGAAGGTGTCTCTTACCAATCAGGTGGATTTTAACTGGGTATTAATCCTTTTTTTAAAGGAATTCTGTGATTATATTACATTTTTGGCTTTTTCTCAAAACCACTATTTTTAAATATGTTACTTTCCATTTTACACAATATATCCAAAAGTTTACATTCAATTGCTTAGAAACTTTCTGTGTATGTTCGTAACTAACAAATGTAAGTGTTGAACTATTATTATGAAATTAGATTGGTAATTTAAGATTTTCTGGGATTTTAAAGTATGAAATTGACAGTTTTTTTTTATTTTTTAAACAATTGTGGGAATTATGAAACACGTAGGCACATATCTTCACCAAATTTAAAGATAATGCTTAGATAATCTTCCAAGTCTAGCAATACTGTCCTTCAAGTGTTTTTAAGTGTCATTTTTTGGAAAATAGTATTTTGTTTTTGTAATTTCACGTTAAGCGTGACTATCACTTTTTGAGTTTTTTTTGACAGTTTTATGCCATTAATTCAAAATATTAAGAAAAATTTTGTCTTCTGTTGTGTTACACTGTTGTTATAACTTATAATGAAATGAAAAACACAAAAAAAATTGGGAAAATATAATTATTTTGAAAATTTGTCTCCGAACGTATACGTATACCTTAAGTATTCCATCTGTAATATTTCATGTGTAATATTCCACCCATGGTATTTCATGAAGAACTGAATGAACATCTAAAACATTACATGTGTAATACTTCATCTCTAATATTCCATGCAGTAAAATTAAAATGTAATTGCGAAAATAAATGGACTACAACACAAGCAACAAAAATGTGCAAGCTTTGAGATGACTAAAAATATATTTCGACAGAAATATCCCTATAAAGAGTCACACCTTCATATAGCTTCTGCATATTAAAATTTACATTTGTTTGTGTTCCAAGTTCGCTCTACTTCATTTTCGTTTCCGAACTCTAGTAAGCCGAATAACCAATCGGAATTCCCTCATCAACAGCCACCGAAGTCGAATTCAGAGTCAAGACGTCCAATTTGAAATTCTACACCACAAGCCTCATCTGCATTTTTCAAAAGTTGCAAAGTGTCTGTGACTATCCTGCTTGCGTTGCCAGCACGCCGGTGTCTACTTTTGAATTATTTATCGTCTGGAGAACGTTTGGGAATGAGGGAAGTCTCCTTCCTATTTAAAGCTGGACTCCAGAAATGAAGATGCGTGCTTACATTCAACAAGGGTTTTATTCCTTTTGCTTCGCTTGTTTTACTTTCGAAGGCACTGATGCTGGATGAAGAAACTTTCTTTTAATTTCCGCTGCTCGACGTAAACGAAGTGGAATTTTATCCACGTGGACTGTCATTGCAAGATATTTTTTATTTAATAAAATTCTAGGTGCTGACACGTTTTTTATTCCATTCCTATTACATTCACCGATAAGTTTATTTCAGTTTTGCCGTGATTTGGTGGGGGCTCTTACATAAGCAATTTCAAGTATGAATAGAAGCTTCAATGTGTTCCTCCAAATGTTCTAAAGATTAAAAACCATTTTTTAAGGTAAACATAAATATTCTGTGATTAAAAGATTAAAAAAAAAGAATATTAAATTCTTTCAAAAGGATATATAACTTGAATAATGAATATTTGAGTAAATCTCCAAATACTAATTTCTTGGTCTGTGATTAAAAGATAAACAAACGAAATTTTTTGTTCCCTTAAAAGATAGTGTACAACTTTTGAATAATGAACATTTGAGGAAATATCCAAACAAGAAACCTTCGGTATGGTAAATGGATTTATGTACTGAGTATTAAGTTTTTTTCGTTTTAAAAATGCAAATAATCTATACACAGAAAATAACTTATGATTTGTAAATTTTGCATAGTTAATTTTTAATTCTGAAATATTTTAAGATACTTTTATTTTTTTTATCGTAAAATATGTTAGATTACAATAATTAAAAATATTACATCATTCTACTGGCAATGGAGTAGTCAATTTTCACGGTGAATTTACAAGGCTAAATGTGACAAATGGTTTTACTTTATAAAGTAATGTGAATGATCTGCCAATAGAAAAACTTTGGATTTGTAATGTTTGCAAAATTATATTTTAATTCTTTATTCTCAAATATTTAGTGAGACACTTTTAAAATACATTGTAAATATGTTTTAGGTTATAATATTTCAAAATAATAGCTAATTCTGTTGGTAAAAGAGCAAACACTATTCAGGTTGAATTTACAAGCCTTTAGGTATAAATTTTTATTTTACAACAAAAACAGTAGTATAAATAATCTGTACATAGAAATATATTTGGATATGTAACTTTTGCAGTTTTTTTTAATTCTTAATTTTAAATATTTAACCTTACGCTTTAATTTTAAAATATATTATAAAATATGTTAAAGGTTAGAATATTTCAAAATATCAGATAATTCTATTGGTAATAGAGTATTTAATGTTCTCGGTGAATTCAAAAAACGTGTAGAACAAAGATTTCATGCTCATCAAACACAGGTTTGAGTAAATGACCAACCAAAGTTTGTTTAGTTGTATTTACACTTCTGATATAAATTCGTAAAATAAGTAGTATTTTCCATGGAATTTATCTCAACGATATATCAAATGTAGTGTTTCAAGTGATAGTTATGGAAACAATTGTCAGAATATTTTAAGAGAAAATAATTTGTAAAAATATAACTCAAAAATACATGAAACATGCTGCAAAACATTATTTAAAGAATCAATCGGTTGGATATCTTCTGGGAAAAGAAATGTTACTATCCAAAGCACATGAAACCTACTGTCATGTAATGTTTAAGGAATAGATTGGCGGAATTTTTTCGGTAAAGGATTTTGAAAAGTGTAAAGCCCTTAATCCCTTAAAGCCTTGTAGAGACAAATTGAAAGAACTGGTCTTAATAAAATACGAGCTGTTTTGTTTCTGATGTGACAACACATGTCAGTTTTATTGAATTGTTTAGACAATACGAAGACATACAGCAAGATCCATCATACTTTAATTTAATTCAATTTAATTTTTCGATTTAGAAGAGAACGCAAATTTTTTTTTAATTACATTCATTAGCATTCACATTTCAATATCCTCATATTAATTAGACACTAATTAGTTCCTAAAAAGTAAATATTTTTTATTGTTATTATTTAGCTGATCAGGCCAGCAATTGACGAACAGCCCAAAAACGCTATCGACAGTTTTGCAATTCGGTACAGCTATACTCTGCTTCGTTTGATGGCAACGCTCTTTGCGCTGTTTTTGGCGCACTTTTAGTAGGGAGTTATGGGAGGTGAAGGTAACCTACCTTCATCTATGGCGGCTTCGGCAAGTGGAAAGTTTAAATTATCATTTTGAATTTTCTAGGAAAATTCTTTTCAAATTCGTTAAATTGTTCCTTGATTTTATTGTTTGTTTCCCCTTATGCTATTCAGTTTGGTTTCATTGGTTCTTTAAAATTTTTTTTTTATTTCATTTAATAAAATTATTGAAAAATTTTTCCACAGTTCTTTCTGCTTCATCTAAATTATATGATTAAAACCGTTCTTCATCATGTTGTATCATTTCTTGATATTTTCATTTGAAAATCTTTACCTTTTGCGTTTAAAAATTCCTTTTTGTGAGAAAAAAAAAAGTTTTTTTTTTAAAGACATTTCCATTTTTTCACGTTATTAAATTTTGATCTGTTATTTTCCGTGTAAAAATCTTTTTTAAGAATTATTTCATTGGCGTCATAAAATGTGTACTAAAAACGGGAAAATAGCCTTGCCACCTAACGGGTCAATTAACCAATTATTAATTCATAAATTTCCGTTAAAACATTTTATTTCGATATTATTTTCCGGAGTAAAATGTTTGCAAAGAATTGTTTCCTTGGCGACATAAGAAGTCCGCTAAAACCGCGTCAAAACAGTGCCACAAAACGGGGAAGATAATGTAGCTGTACCTGCAAATTCATTGCCAAAAATTTTAGAATTGTCCTTGAGGTGGTCTCCAGTCATAGCAGTGATAAATATAAAAATGTGTCATAAATATATTATAGTACAAGAAATAAATGTACACTTAATAAAAGGTTGATATATTTATTGCTTCCTTTAATTTTAAATATCATGGACTGATTCAAATTACAAAGTTAAAAAAAAAATTACATTCTCCACCAATGAGGAACTTGCACGTTTTTTGTTTATATTTTTATAACATAGAAAATGAAAAAATGTGACGGAAAGTATATTTCTCTTTTAATTTTATAGCCCGTAAAGGTATATAAAAAAAAATTCGAGTTCGCACTATTTACATCGTCTCAAAAACGCTAGTTTTCCTACACCGCTTCTTGTGACGTCATTATGCACTATGACGGTTTGTTTACTTTTATAGCAACGTTGAAATAGCAAGAAAAAAAAATTAATTCATTGTTTAAAAATTAAAAGAGCAAACAATATGAAATTTCAACGCGCTAGACAAACGTAAACATTACATCGTTGTTTACAATGACGTCACGTAGCGTTTTGAGGTCATGTGCTTTTGCCGTACTTTTCGGTAATTTAAAACTTGAAATTTGAATTAATTAAGTCCATTTTATGGGTTTTAACTGTCGTTTTTGAACATTTTGACGCACAATCTATTAATAAAACACAGAAATGAGCATTTTCCTCATTGGTGCAAGTTCCTCATTGACAACCTTATATTCCATAACTCAGCTTTTCAAATTTTCATGACACAGTTTTGTTTTGTAGGCAGCTTAAATAGAATATTGTAAGGTTACTGTAGAATTGTTGATTCTTATTTGCTACATGTGTAGGAAACAAAAGGTTCCAACTACACCTGTTTTGCAACTGGTAGGTAAATCAGACATTAAATTAGTAGCTCTTGCATTGCGGTGGAAAGGCCAGAGAATCACACAGAGTCACCAAGCATTCAGGAAACAGTTGATTTTCTCATTTGATATTTATTGTTTAGAACAATATCCTTAAAACTAGTCACACCACTTCTAGATTGTCCATAACACAATATATGTTGCAGCAGCACAATAGCTGCCATGTCCAACCGACATAAACGTAAGTACCAGAAAATGGTTTGTAGAATATTTCTGGGGACATGTATTACCGTTAGGTAATTAAATATGTTAGATGGCCATCAAGAAAAAAAAGGGAGAATTCTTATACCTTGTTTGGGGTACCCCGATTCGTATATCACATCTTTTAGATGTGCGACTTGTGGCCAATTCGTTGTTAAGCCTGGCGTCTTCGTTTCCGTCGTAGTGAACCAATTTCTCGCGCAGGAGAGGTTTCGTTGGTAGCCAGAAGGAATCTGCGTAACTGACCCTTCGTTCGTGGTAAGGGGGTTCTGACCCCTTGAAAAAAGAACTCGTTTTTTTCGCCTGCTCTGGACGTATCTTTCCTGGATGGTCTAACGCCATCTGGTGATTAGCTGAGGTGATAAACGTTCTTGGTGTACAAGTGTTGCGTTCTGCAACATTATTCGTGTAGATTTGAAGTGCTGAAATCATGTTTCATATAGAATATCCTTCCAAAGGTATGCGCCACTTTACATGACTTCTATGATCCTTTCTCTATTTTGTAAGCGATTGGTTTGAAGAGTAATATGGACAATTCCAGCATATGTTTTGGCCACCTGCATCGCCAGAGATAAGCCCCGCGAAGCATATCTAGAATAGGATCGAAAGAGCCATTCGTACGCAAAATGCACTTACCATAACCACGCAATTTTGGGTGATGTGACGTAACCATCAATAACTCTGTATCAGAGGTTAACACGACTGTCCTTCGACCGATAACCAAAAAACATTTATCTGGGTGATTTACCATGGTGGTCTAATTGCCGTCCAAAGGGTTTTTAGGTGTGCAAGACACCATCCTGTGATTTAACTGTCAACCAAGGAAATATGGCAACACAAAACTGTTGGAGAGCTCGAGCTGAACAGAGGTGTTGTTCTTATGGTGCTCGTAGAGAGCCATGGCCGTTGAGTCGATCATCCTATTTGCCCGATTTGCAGCGCAACGTATTGTCAAATGAACTTTAGTTACTTCTATAGGCTGTGCCTTTGTGTTCATTGCCACACCACTTCCACCGAAGGCGGCTATCGAGACAGCATAATGTAATAACAACTATTGGAGATTTCGGTCGACTAGTTGGGTCCATGCCACGTCGAGTTGCTGCACTTTTCTAAGCTATGCTAGGCTTCACAAGATATTCGAGAGTCATCCCATGACTTTCGGCACTTCATTGTATAAGCCCTTTGATCACCATTTAATTAAATAGGTGGTTTGTGACGGTGTTTAGGCAATTTTTAAATTATAGTGGACAACAATTCAACTAGACAAATAGGAGATACAATTATAATGCAGGAATACACATCCTCGTACTCTCCGAACACATAACCCACTTCTCGTCACTAGTCGTATACACGATTCTACTGATGTCCGTACAAGAATGTTTTTCCAATGGTTCATAGTTCTATCCGGAGGCCACTCCTTAGATTCTCACAAAACAGACAAAAAATCCCATTCATTGGAAAAGGCGATCATCTCAGAAGACTAAATATATCCATGTTTGTTCTTTCGTGATGGGAATGTCTATTTGTGACATCCCTATTGGCCCACTAGATAGAGATGGTGACTTTTAGATGATTGGACAAGCTTTTCCTTCGTTTGGCATCTATGGTAGTCGGAAATGAGTCCCGTACAGAAGGTTGGGTGGGTGTTTTGGCGGTACTTTTCAGTTTAGCCATTCCAATAAACTTCGCCGACAATTTGGGGCGTTTTAACTTGTTTCTTGGCGTTATTTATTTCCATGCCACCGTTTTGATTTTTGCTTATTTCTTGACACTATTTATTTCCATACCATCTTTTTGCGTTTAGGCGCCATTTTAGCATATTCCTTTGTTTGTGCAATGAATTTTGTGATTTGGGCATGTAGATATGTAATTGCAGCCGCAATGGAGCAACACAATGGGCTATTGGCGAAGTTGCGGGAGCAAACCCGAGGTAAAGTATAATTTTGCAAAAAGGGTCGGATTTTGACGCACGAGATATCTCGTATAAACATCTTGAAGGGTTAATACATGTATTTTTTGATTAAGTGACGACTTTGAAATAAAAAATATTAATAGCTGTTTCAATTTGAACAAAAATAAATCTCATTTACTGTGTGGAAGTTAGGAGAGTGCCAGCTCACGTGTGACCTCGTCATCGGACCGTGGTTCAAACTTACTATGTGTTGTCCTCGGTTCATTCCCTTCGGGTGTGATCCCGAACTGTCGCCAATAACCCATGTGTTTCTCCAGTGCGACGTGATGTTAAATACCTACCTACCCAATCAATAGATGCGGTTGTTTACTCATTATCCGTGTTGTTGTGAAAAGTAACACTTCCCTCTTGACACGTATGTGGTTAGTTTCTATAGGACATTTTGGATAGTTGCCTCGAAATGTATCCACAGTACACAATCACATTCAATTCAATTTCGTCTCCTCACATCATAGACAAAAATATATATCCCCACCTACGTTTGCTCCAAAGGCAATACCCGTTCCCATTTTATAAGTAGCACAACAGGCGCGATAAGCAAACACCTATTAAACCTTTCAAGCAGGCTGGGCGTTATTTGCATGTTATCAACCCTGCGAAAGCCACTCCTTGCATGTAATTATTAAAATATTGATTTACTTACCGACCCTGAGACCACCTGACATTGTCACCAGGAGATAATATTTTAAGAGCCCAAGTAAGCCCTGGTCCATAAGCTCGTATTTTAATCGTTCACCTAGATGAGACGCTTTGTGTAGTCAACAATGCCTTGAAGTCAGCTGTTTAGAATGTCCTTCATATGCAAGCTGAAAGTCTAAGAGTGTTTGGGAAAGTATGGTGTTGATATAATCTTGCCGAGTTTATAGTAGTAAGTTGTTTTTAATTGTTTTCATTACGTGAGTCGCTCAGAAGCCAATGTGGTTAAATCCAGAAAACAAAAATTGAGAAAATCAATGTGTCTTGATACATTGGTTTTCAAAATTTTTGGTTTATTAGCTTGATCAGAAAAGTATGTAAATTCTTTTCTCAAAGGATAAGCTCTGCAACAAAATAAGATATGTACAGAATGTGCAAATAAAACATAAGAAATCTATGTAAAAATAGATTTTTCAGCGTTTCATCCGTTTATGTTGTAATGTATATTTATAGTACTTGGGAATCTTCAAATATGATCGCAACCATCTGGTTTTCAACTCAAATACCCCAAAAAAGAATTTTAAATCAAATTAAAAAATTAAACATTAATTCTGAGGTTGCCAGATACCGAGTAGTAAAATTACACTTTTATGATCAATGAGTTTATCGTTTGGGCTTCTCGAGCTCCATTATAAAATTTAAGTAAATATGAAATTAAATGTTCTAAATTTTATTTCTTCATCAATCAAATATTCATAAATGTTATTTTCATCATGGGAAGAAGTAAAAATTCAGTTCAAACATGAACATTATAGTTTAATTTGTTTTAAGAAAATTGTTTTTCGATCAACACTGGTAAAGCAATCTGAGATGCGTACATCAATCGTTTTATACTCAATGTTATTTCTATGGCGATTTCAAATTGCTTTTGGCGTAGGCCTTAGGTCAATTTTAGGCCTCTTAGGATTCGAATTTTTCAAAATCCTTTCTTAATGCACCCCTACGGTATAAGAAGAAACACCCTGCAAAATTTCAGCTTCCTAGGACTTGTAGTTCTTGAGATACAGTGATGAGTCAGTCAGTCAGTGAGTGGTATTTGATATTTTTTGGATATAAGGAATTTTATAGACACAGTGAAGCAACGCAATCTATATATGGATTGCGTTGCTTCACTGTGTTGCTTTTTCGCTACACTTGCTTTTACGGCTGCTTGTTGCTGGTTCATCGACGACAATCTCATCCCAATCCACATCTTCTGATGCATCTAAATCATGCTTCTAAAAATAAAACAATTTTTAGCTGTATGCAACCGTAACAGAAAATAATCTAAGCAAAATCGATACATACCAAGTTTAAGCATGGACATTTGAAATGTTTTTTTTTTCTTATTTTGACTTTGCAGCTTCAAATTCTTCCAAAACGTTTTTCGCAGGGAATTAAATTATCGAGAGCCATAGCAATGCAAATAGCCGACCAACCGGTCTAGTGGTCAAGGTGTTGGCCTCTGGATCCGAAGGTTCCCGGTTCGAATCCGGGGTTAGGGAATGGATGTAAATTGTGCTGTCCTTTGTTAAGGACAATGATGGTCCACCCACTGGGTGCCCCTTCACAAGTGACCATCACTTCTGGCCTTGTATTAGGCTAAAATGACCTCGGTCAACTCTGTACTTTGTATTGTATTTGTATTTGTCTTCGCAATTGTATTCCCTTGCCATCGGAAATAAAAAAAAACAATATGAAGATAATTAATTACTTGCTAGTTATAACTACATCTTCACCGTCTTTTTCCTTCTCCGACTGTTATTCTTCTTCTGCGTAGGTGTTTTCGCCCCGAGCGCTGGCTAGATCATCATTGGTTTATTTCATCCAGTGATTGACCTGCTGACAGAAATTTTGTTGTTGCTAGGGTCTTGATTTAGTAGATGATGTAATATGAATTCTCATGGCTGACAAAAAAGTCTTCTTGATTATGTCTTTCGCAATTCCCACATACATTATAAAATTGTTAAAAACATTAAGCCTCCTGGTGGTTCTTTGGATGAGGTATCTGGTCTTTAGAATAATTGATCAAATCTTGATGGACGATGTATATCGTCATTAGATGAATACTAACCATTAATTCTACTGTGTGAATAATATACATTATTAAAATTGTCAAAACATTAACCCTGTTTCTTCCTTGAGCACTTTAGTAAGATCCCAAAGGTGTAAGTCACTATGTATCATGTAATGCATTTTCGAACAAATTTTTGCTGGAAATATTATTATATTCGATCAAATTCACATATATGTTCAACATAAACTTTTATAACTATTAAAATTTATTCCTGTGGAATTCGATTTTTTTCGGCCCAACTAATGTATCCTTGTTTATTTGATGGTAAACACTGCTTGGTACAGCTTGGGCTGAGACCAAATCTGGCCATGCGGAATGAAATAAACTTTTCTGTCAAACTAGCTGTTATGATTAATAATTTATTCGTTAACTGCAAACATTAATGGAACGATAATCACTTTATTGTTCCGAATGCAGAAAAATATCGTTTGTTACTGTGTTGCTAGTTTGTACATATTTCTGTGTGATCCATCTGGATTAGCCCATACAGAACATTCCACCTGAAATATTCCATGTAGAACCTTCCACCTGAAATATTCCGTCTGTAATATTCCATCTATAATATTCTATGTGGAACATTCCACCTGAAATATTCCATGTGGAACATTCCATCTGAAATATTCCGTCTGTAATATTTTATCTATACTATTCCATGTAGAACATTCCATCTTAAATATCCCATGTAGAATATTCCATTTTAAATATTCCATCTTAAATATTCCATCTTAAATATTCCATCTTAAATATTTCATCGTAAATATTTCATCTTAAGTATTCCATCTTAGATATTTCATCTTAAGTATTCCATCTGTAATATTTCATGTGTAATATTGCACCCATGGTATTTCATGAAGAACTGAATGAACATCTAAAACATTACATGTGTAATACTTCATCTCTAATATTCCATACAGTAAAATTAAAATGTAATTGCGAAAATAAATAGACTACAACACAAGCAACAAAAATGTGCAAGCTTTGAGATGACTAAAAATATATTTCGACAGAAATATCCCTATAAAGAGTCACACCTTCATATAGCTTCTGCATAATAAAATTCACATTTGTTTGTGTTCCAAGTTGGCTCTACTTCATTTTCGTTTCCGAACTCTAGGAAGCCGAATAACCAATCGGAATTCCCTCATCAACAGCCACCGAAGTCGAATTCAGAGTCAAGACGTCCAATTTGAAATTCTACACCTCAAGCCTCATCTGCATTTTTCAAAAGTTGCAAAGTGTCTGTGACTATCCTGCTTGCGTTGCCAGCACGCCGGTGTCTACTTTTGAATTATTTATCGTCTGGAGAACGTTTGGGAATGAGGGAAGTCTCCTTCCTATTTAAAGCTGGACTCCAGAAATGAAGATGCGTGCTTACATTCAACAAGGGTTTTGTTCCTTTTGCTTCGCTTGTTTTACTTTCGAAGGCACTGATGCTGGATGAAGAAACTTTCTTTTAATTTCCGCTGCTCGACGTAAACGAAGTGGAATTTTATCCACGTGGACTGTCATTGCAAGATATTTTTTATTTAATAAAATTCTAGGTGCTGACACGTTTTTCATTCCATTCCTATTACATTCACCGAGAAGTTTATTTCAGTTTTGCCATGATTTGGTGGGGGCTCTTACACAAGCAATTTCAAGTATGAATAGAAGCTTCAATGTGTTCCTCCAAATCTTCTAAAGATTAAAAACCATTTTTTTAAAGGTAAACATAAATATTCTGTGATTAAAAGATTAAAAAAAAAAGAAAAGAATATTAAATTCTTTCAAAAGGATATATAACTTGAATAATGAATATTTGAGTAAATCTCCAAATACTAATTTCTTGGTCTGTGATTAAAAGATAAAAAAAGGAATTTTTTTGTTCCCTTAAAAGATAGTGTACAACTTTTGAATAATGAACATTTGAGGAAATATCCAAACAAGAAACCTTCGGTATGGTAAATGGATTTATGTACTGAGTATTAAGTTTTTTTCGTTTTAAAAATGCAAATAATCTATACACAGAAAATAACTTATGATTTGTAAATTTTGCATAGTTAATTTTTAATTCTGAAATATTTTAAGATACTTTTATTTTTTTTATCGTAAAATATGTTAGATTACAATAATTCAAAATATTACATCATTCTACTGGCAATGGAGTAGTGAATATTCACGGTGAATTTACAAGGCTAAATGTATCAAATGGTTTTACTTTATAAAGTAACGTGAATGATCTGCCCATAGAAAAACTTTGGATTTGTAATATTTGCAAAATTATATTTTAATTCTTTATTCTCAAATATTTAGTGGGACACTTTTAAAATACATTGTAAATATGTTTCAGGTTATAATATTTCAAAATAATAGCTAATTCTGTTGGTAAAAGAGCAAACACTATTTAGGTTGAATTTACAAGCCTTTAGGTATAAATTTTTTATTTTACAACAAAAACAGTAAGTAGTATAAATAATCTGTACATAGAAATATATTTGGATGTGTAACTTTTGCATTTTTTTTTTAATTCTTAATTTTAAATATTTAACTTTACGCTTTAATTTTAAAATATATTATAAAATATGTTAAAGGTTAGAATATTTCAAAATATCAGATAATTCTATTGGTAATAGAGTATTTAATGTTCTCGGTGAATTCAAAAAACGTGTAGAACAAAGATTTCATGCTCATCAAACACAGGTTTGAGTAAATGACCAACCAAAGTTTGTTTAGTTGTATTTACACTTCTGATATAAATTCGTAAAATAAGTAGTATTTTCCATGGAATTCATCTCAACGATATATCAAATGTAGTGTTTCAAGTGATAGTTATGGAAACAATTGTCAGAATATTTTAAGAGAAAATAATTTGTAAAAATATAACTCAAAAATACATGAAACATGCTGCAAAACATTATTTAAAGAATCAATCGGTTGGATATCTTCTGGGAAAAGAAATGTTAGTATCCAAAGCACATGAAACCTACTGTCATGTAATGTTTAAGGAATAGATTGGCGGAATTTTTTCGGTAAAGGATTTTGAAAAGTGTAAAGCCCTTAATCCCTTAAAGCCTTGTAGAGACAAATTGAAAGAACTGGTCTTAATAAAATACGAGCTGTTTTGTTTCTGATGTGACAACACATGTCAGTTTTATTGAATTGTTTAGACAATATGAAGACATACAGCACGATCCATCATACTTTAATTTAATTCAATTTAATTTTTCGATTTAGAAGAGAACGCAAATAAATTTTTTAATTACATTTATTAGCATTCACATTTCAATATCCTCATATTAATTAGACACTAATTAGTTCCTAAAAAGTAAATATTTTTTATTATTTGCTCGTTTTTAGCTGATCAGGCCAGCAATTGACGAACAGCCCAATAGAGTTCTAAAGTTAAAAAATGTCTTAAAAACGCTATCGACAGTTTTGCAATTCGGTACAGCTATACTCTGCTTCGTTTGATGGCAACGCTCTTTGCACTGTTTTTGGCGCACTTTTAGTAGGGAGTTATGGGAGGTGAAGGTTACCTACCTTCATCAGTTTTTATGGCAGCTTCGGCAAGTGGAAAGTTTAAATTATCATTTTGAATTTCTAGGAAAATTCTTTTCAAATTCGTTAAATTGTTCCTTGATTTTATTGTTTGTTTGAACCTTATGCTATTCAGTTTGGTTTCATTGGTTCTTTAAAATGTTTTTTTTATTTCATTTAATAAGATTATTGAAAATTTTTTCCACAGTTCTTTCTGCTTCATCTAAATTATATGATTAAAACCGTTCTTCATCATGTTGTATCGTTTCTTGATATTTTCATTTGAAAATCTTTACCTTTTGTGTTTAAAAATTCCTTTTTGTGAGAAAAAAAAGTTTTTTTTTTAAAAGACATTTCCATTTTTTCACGTTATTAAATTTTGATCTGTTATTTTCCGTGTAAAAATCTTTTTTAAGAATTATTTCATTGGCGCCATAAAATGTGTACTAAAAACGGGAAAATAGCCTTGCCACCTAACGGGTCAATTAACCAATTATTAATTCATAAATTTCCGTTAAAACATTTTATTTCGATATTATTTTCCGGAGTAAAATGTTTGCAAAGAATTGTTTCCTTGGCGACATAAGAAGTCCGCTAAAACCGCGTCAAAACATTGCCACAAAACGGGGAAGATAATGTAGCTGTACCTGCAAATTCATTACCAAAAATTTTAGAATTGTCCTTTCAGTTTAGCCATTTTACTTTTCAGTTTAGCCATTCCAATAAACTTCGCCGACAATTTGGGGCGTTTTAACTTGTTTCTTGGCGTTATTTATTTCCATGCCACCGTTTTGATTTTTGCTTATTTCTTGACACTATTTATTTCCATAACATCTTTTTGCGTTTAGGCGCCATTTTAGCATATTCCTTTGTTTGTGCAATGAATTTTGTGATTTGGGCATGTAGATATGTAATTGCAGCCGCAATGGAGCAACACATTGGGCTATTGGCGAAGTTGCGGGAGCAAACCCGAGGTAAAGTATAATTTTGCAAAAAGGGTCGGATTTTGACGCACGAGATATCTCGTATAAACATCTTGAAGGGTTAATACATGTATTTTTTGATTAAGTGACGACTTTGAAATAAAAAATATTAATAGCTGTTTCAATTTGAACAAAAATAAATCTCATTTACTGTGTGGAAGTTAGGAGAGTGCCAGCTCACGTGTGACCTCGTCATCGGACCGTGGTTCAAACTTACTATGTGTTGTCCTCGGTTCATTCCCTTCGGGTGTGATCCCGAACTGTCGCCAATAACCCATGTGTTTCTCCAGTGCGACGTGATGTTAAATACCTACCTACCCAATCAATAGATGCGGTTGTTTACTCATTATCCGTGTTGTTGTAAAAAGTAACACTTCCCTCTTGACACGTATGTGGTTAGTTTCTATAGGACATTTTGGATAGTTGCCTCGAAATGTATCCACAGTACACAATCACATTCAATTCAATTTCGTCTCCTCACATCATAGACAAAAATATATATCCCCACCTACGTTTGCTCCAAAGGCAATACCCGTTCCCATTTTATAAGTAGCACAACAGGCGCGATAAGCAAACACCTATTAAACCTTTCAAGCAGGCTGGGCGTTATTTGCATGTTATCAACCCTGCGAAAGCCACTCCTTGCATGTAATTATTAAAATATTGATTTACTTACCGACCCTGAGACCATCTGACATTGTCACCAGGAGATAATATTTTAAGAGCCCAAGTAAGCCCTGGTCCATAAGCTCGTATTTTAATCGTTCACCTAGATGAGACGCTTTGTGTAGTCAACAATGCCTTGAAGTCAGCTGTTTAGAATGTCCTTCATATGCAAGCTGAAAGTCTAAGAGTGTTTGGGAAAGTATGGTGTTGATATAATCTTGGCGAGTTTATAGTAGTAAGTTGTTTTTTATTGTTTTCATTACGTGAGTCGCTCAGAAGCCAATGTGGTTAAATCCAGAAAACAAAAATTGAGAAAATCAATGTGTCTTGATACATTGGTTTTCAAAATTTTTGGTTTATTAGCTTGATCAGAAAAGTATGTAAATTCTTTTCTCAAAGGATAAGCTCTGCAACAAAATAAGATATGTACAGAATGTGCAAATAAAACATAAGAAATTTATGTAAAAATAGATTTTTCAGCGTTTCATCCGTTTATGTTGTAATGTATATTTATAGTACTTGCGAATCTTCAAATATGATCGCAACCATCTGGTTTTCAACTCAAATACCCCAAAAAAGAATTTTAAATCAAATTAAAAAATTAAACATTAATTCTGAGGTTGCCAGATACCGAGTAGTAAAATTACACTTTTATGATCAATGAGTTTATCGTTTGGGCTTCTCGAGCTCCATTATAAAATTTAAGTAAATATGAAATTAAATGTTCTAAATTTTATTTCTTCATCAATCAAATATTCATAAATGTTATTTTCATCATGGGAAGAAGTAAAAATTCAGTTCAAACATGAACATTATAATTTAATTTGTTTTAAGAAAATTGTTTTTCGATCAACACTGGTAAAGCAATCTGAGATGCGTACATCAATCGTTTTATACTCAATGTTATTTCTATGGCGATTTCAAATTGCTTTTGGCGTAGGCCTTAGGTCAATTTTAGGCCTCTTAGGATTCGAATTTTTCAAAATCCTTTCTTAGTGCACCCCTACGGTATAATAAGAAACACCCTGCAAAATTTCAGCTTCCTAGGACTTGTAGTTCTTGAGATACAGTGATGAGTCAGTCAGTCAGTGAGTGGTATTTGAATTTTATAGATATAAGGAATTTTATAGACACAGTGAAGCAACGCAATCTATATATAGATTGCGTTGCTTCACTGTGTTGCTTTTTCGCTACACTTGCTTTTACGGCTGCTTGTTGCTGGTTCATCGACGACAATCTCATCCCAATCCACATCTTCTGATGCATCTAAATCATGCTTCTAAAAATAAAACAATTTTTAGCTGTATGCAACCGTAACAGAAAATAATATAAGCAAAATCGATACATACCAAGTTTAAGCATGGACATTTGAAATGTTATTTTTCTTATTTTGACTTTGCAGCTTCAAATTCTTCCAAAACGTGTTTTTCGCAGGGAATTAAATTATCGAGAGCCATAGCAATGCAAATAGCCGACCAACCGGTCTAGTGGTCAAGGTGTTGGCCTCTGGATCCGAAGGTTCCCGGTTCGAATCCGGGGTTAGGGAATGGATGTAAATTGTGCTGTCCTTTGTTAAGGACAATGATGGTCCACCCACTGGGTGCCCCTTCACAAGTGACCATCACTTCTGGCCTTGTATAAGGCTAAAATGACCTCGGTCAACTCTGTACTTTGTATTGTATTGTATTTGGATTTGGACTTGTCCTCGCAATTGTACTGCCTTGCCATTGGAAATAAAAATAGCAATGCAAATCGAATGCATAGTTACTTTATACTTTTGATAACCATATAAATTACTCGCTTTAAAATTAAATAATTTTATTCTCTTTTTTAAGGATTCAGGCAATGTATATATGTTCATTGTAATGATACCTGGAAAAAATACTTGGAAAACAGGATTTTGATTTTTTTAAAATTGAATCTCGATATGATCTCTTAGATCATCGAGATCATTTAAGCTTTGGCCGGTTTGCATTTTTGGAGGAAACGTAAATCGAGATCTTTTAACATCATCAAATAGAACAAGTCCTTTTGCAATTTCACTTCCTAAGTAAAACGGTATCCTATCCTTTGAAATATTTAAATTTATATGTACTCCCATCCAACAGTTTACATATACCACTAGCAAAAGTAGTTTTTCCAGAATTGTGTAAGCATCAATTAAAGAGCAATATCGTTCTTTTGGCTCATTGTGCATAAATCCATTTATAATAAATTTGATAATACTTCTAAATTGTTCGTCCAATAATATTATTAGCACAATACCAAGCTTCCCAAACATTTGATTCAAAATAATTTCCCTCAATAATTCTTTGTGAAAATTCTCTGGATCGTAATTCGTACCATTCAATATTACTGATACTATTTAATTGTGCATAAAGCTTTGCCATGACACAATCGCACGCATTTTTTGCACTTCGTTTCCTATCACCCAACAAAACAAAAAGTTTAGCGTTTTCGAGTTCATCAGCACGATCATCTTCATGATCTTTAGTGATGAAGCTTCTATCGCAATGTTCCGCTAAGTGACAATATTCGTACATTAATTTTAGTGGATCACTAATTTGATGTGATATTGCAAAATTCACCAAACATTTATTAGTGAAATTTTTTATTCTATTCGAGGATTTCTCAATGTTGTCTCCTTTTTGAGTTTTGGGTTCTTGGATTACATTGGATTGGGTATGATTTTGTGGCATTGAGTCCCCTCGGGATATATTATGCCAAACTCAAGATAAAAAAAACAACTACATAATATAGTAATAAAATGAAATAAGACATGACGTAATAAAATGAATACTATATATATTATATGTGATGGATGAAACCAATGTCATATAAAAAGCTAAAAATATTTGGATGAGGATTCTCTCCAACCATGTCTTCTAAAACCAAGGTATATGAATTAAAATGTTTAAGTCGCGTTGCCTATTAAAATGAGAACATTCTATTAAAATGCGTTTTACGGTTAGTGGGCAAATGCAGTAATTGCAAATGGAATTATCTTCTCCGAGGAGGAGGTGCCTCTGTGTTATTCGCGTATGTCCAATTCGGAGACGTGTTAGTATTACCTGCTGTCTTCTTAAAGGTGGTGACTGCCGTTGAGTTTTGGGTTCTTGGAACAACTCAATACATTTATCGTACAAAGCTTATATATCCACCGCATAAAACAGTTCAAAAGTAGTTAGTTTATATTTGCTTAAATTTTCTTTAATATCGATTAAACGATGCTCTGTAATGGTAATGGTAATGGTAATTTTAGTTAACGTCGTACTAGAGCAACACAACGGGCAATTGACGACGGTCCGTGATCAGCCCCTTAAGGAAAAGATCCGAAGACAACACCTCGTCATTTTGAACCACGGTCAGGTGACGAAGCAACACCTGAGCTGGCACCCCACTCTCCAAACTTCCACGCCAACCCAACGTGAGGACTTTTGGCCACGACAGATTTAAGGTGCACCAGCCGCCTCTACACCATACGCTTACAAACATCCATGCCCGGACCCGGATTCGAACCAGGAACCTTCCGATCTAGAGGCTAACACCTTAACCACTATACCGGTTGGTCGGCACGATGCTCTGTATGAGTAACAAGAATGCAACAAATAATATCCTTGTTAGTTCTTGTTTCCCATACAGCAAATGATTTCATAATCGGAATTTCCGCCATGCTGTCAAATAATTTAATATCCCTTACTACTCCAAAAAAACATAAATAATTTTCCAAAAAAAAATATCACTTTAGTAATTTTCTATTATTAATTTATCATTTTAATAATACACGAAGAAAAAAATATTATATACCTGCTCATCGATTTGAAAAAAACACGTAATTCTTTGGGGATTGCAAATGTTTTTTTGGCGACGCATTAAAATATTCATCATCAAATGGTGATTGAGTGTTGTGGGATTCTGTATAGGAATTGGATTCCCAGGAGGTATCCCAGGTTTCGTGACAAAACAAATCATTCACATTATCAACTGGTTCTTCTTCAGATGATGAGGCCGACCAACAGGTATAGTGGTTAAGGCCTCTGGATCGGAAAGTTCCTGGTTCGAATCCGGGTTCGGACATGGATGTTTGTAAACGTATGGTGTAGAGGCGGCTGGTGCACCTTAAATCTGTCGTGGTCGAAAGTCCTCACGTTGGGTTGGCGTGGAAGTTTGGAGAGTGGGGTGCCAGCTCAGGTGTTGCTTCGTCATCTGACGTGGTTCAAAATTACGAGGTGTTGTCCTCGGATCTTTCCCTTAAGGGACTGATCCCGGACCGTCGTCAATAGCCCTATGTGTTGCTCTAGTACGACGTTAACTAAAAATTACCAATTACCAATTTTATCTTCAGATGATGAATGCACGTTAAACATAGGTCCTTTCTTGTAACTTTTTCAAGCTTGGTTAGCGAACGTGGAAAAAACAGGAAGCAGCGTGCCTGGGCACACGGTAATCAACCAATCAGGAAGTGCGCCGAATGCGCGTGTTTAATCCCGGACTGTCTCCAATAGCCCGTTGTGTTGCTCCAGTACGACGTTAATTAAAAAAACCTACCTTCATATTCACCCTCTGATAATATTGTGGTTCAAAATTAGATGGTGTTGTACTTGGATCTTATCTTTGGGGGATTGATCCTAGACCGTCGTGAATAGCCCGTTGTGTTTCTCCAGTAAAACATTAATTAAAAATACCAATATATTCCGATACCCTCTGTAATCTTGTCTTTAAAATAATATCATGACATTCCTCTTCGTGGTTACAGATGGTAAGTGCGTAATTAAAGATATATTCGCAAATCTCTCTGTGTATGCGTTTAGCGTTTATATAAGTATAACAGTTGAGGGTGTAGGCACAGAATAACTATTAAATCAAGGTACAACAAAGTGGTCAGGACTTGCAATCCCGTTACCCAGACAGTTCTGCGGTCAGGGAAAATCGCATATCCTGTCACATGTTTTTGAACTTGAGTCCTTCATTTTTACGGTGTACCACTTGTCACGTTGAATTGCATTTTCAGACACAAAAATAAATATCAAGCCTTAAATCCCCGCAAGGGACTGTCAAACTAGTAGGAGCTTAAGCAGTCAAAAGTTGTAAGGATATCTAAAGATTACACACCCCATAAGTTAAATATACAAAAACGCCAACTCACGTGGAAAGTTGCTTAATTGTCTATTACTTCGCCAAGTGCGCTAGACACCAAGACAACTACTACATCAACTACTGGTAATACATACCGAAAGTTCGTGATGAACGAGAATAGGATTTATTTCGTACATATTTTGGACGGCGGTGGCAAAATTTGAAAAGTAACGGATTAGCAACCGGAACTAATAATTACCGTCGCGTGCAAAGGGGACTGGTGCACGTTAAATCTGTCGTGACCTCAAATGTTCTCCCGTTGGCGTGATGTGGAAGTTTGGAGAGTGGGATGCCTGCTCAGGTGTCCCCTCGTCACCTGACCGTGGTTTCAAATTACGTGGTGTTGTCCAAAAATCTTTCCCTTTGTGCTTTGATCCCGGACTGCCACCAATACCCCGTTTTGTTCCTCCAGCGAGGTTATAATTAAATACCTACCTACGACATTGTTTTATAGAATAAATATAGGTAATATGTAATTAACGTCGTACTAGAGTAACACAACGGCTATTCACGACGGTCCGGGATCAATCCCCTAAGGTAATCTCCGAGAATAACATCATGTAATTTTGAACCACGGTCAGATGACGAGGTTACACCTGAGCTGGCATCCCACTCTCCGAACTTCCACACCAACCCATCGTGAGGACTTTCGTCCACGACACATTTAAGGTGCACCGGCCGCATCTACACCAGACTTTTACAAACATCCAAGCTCGGACCCGGATTCGTACCATGAACCTTCCGATCTAGGTAAGGTAAGGTAATTTTAGTTAACGTCGTACTAGAGCAACACAACGGGCAATTGACGACGGTCCGGGATCCGTCCCTTAAGGGAAAGATCCGAGGACAATACCTCGTAATTTTGAACCACGGTCAGATGACGAAGCAACACCTGAGCTGGCACCCCACTCTCCAAACTTCCACACCAACCCAACGTGAGGACTTTCGGCCACGACAGATGTAAGGTGCACCAGCCGCCTCTACATCAAACGCTTACAAACATCCATGCCCGAACCACCCGGATTAGAACCAGGGACCTTCCGATCTAGAGGCTAACACCTTAACCACTATACCGGTTGGTCGGCCCTTCCGATCTAGAGGCTAACACCTTAACCACTATACCGGTTGGTCGGCCCTTCCGATCTAGAGGCTAACACCTTAACCACTATACCGGTTGGTCGGCCCTTCCGATCTAGAGGCTAACACCTTAACCACTATACCGGTTGGTCGGCCCTTCCGATCTAGAGGCTAACACCTTAACCACTATACCGGTTGGTCGGCCCTTCCGATCTAGAGGCTAACACCTTAACCACTATACCGGTCGGTCGGCCCTTCCGATCTAGAGGCTAACACCTTAACCACTATACCGGTTGGTCGGCCCTTCCGATCTAGAGGCTAACACCTTAACCACTATACCGGTTGGTCGGCCCTTCCGATCTAGAGGCTAACACCTTAACCACTATACCGGTTGGTCGGCCCTTCCGATCTAGAGGCTAACACCTTAACCACTATACCGGTTGGTCGGCCCTTCCGATCTAGAGGCTAACACCTTAACCACTATACCGGTCGGTCGGCCCTTCCGATCTAGAGGCTAACACCTTAACCACTATACCGGTTGGTCGGCCCTTCCGATCTAGAGGCTAACACCTTAACCACTATACCGGTCGGTCGGCCCTTCCGATCTAGAGGCTAACACCTTAACCACTATACCGGTTGGTCGGCCCTTCCGATCTAGAGGCTAACACCTTAACCACTATACCGGTTGGTCGGCCCTTCCGATCTAGAGGCTAACACCTTAACCACTATACCGGTCGGTCGGCCCTTCCGATCTAGAGGCTAACACCTTAACCACTATACCGGTTGGTCGGCCCTTCCGATCTAGAGGCTAACACCTTAACCACTATACCGGTCGGTCGGCCAGAATAAATATAGGAGAGACTTGCAATGCACACAAACAAACAAGACGGAATAACAAGATCTTACTCATAATACATATAGAGATAACCATAGAATTCAGTTTGTTACAATGATCAATCAACAATCATGAATGCATTCGGTATAACTGCTTTGAAACTTTTATATATCATATAAATATCTTTTATATCTTTTAAATCATATTCTAAAATACAAGTCAAGTGACATCTAGAAGTTTGGAGAGTGGAGTGCCAGCTCAGATGTGACCTTTTCATCAGACCCTGGTTCAAAATGACGAGGAGTCCTCGAATTTTTCTCCTTCGGGTTTGGTTTGGAGAGTGGGGTGCCAGCTCAGGTGTTGCTTCGTCATCTGACCGTGGTTCAAAATTACGAGGTGTTGTCCTCGGATCTTTCCCTTAAGGGACTGATCCCGGACCGTCGTCAATAGCCCGTTGTGTTGCTCCAGTTCGACGTTAATTAAAAAATAAAAATTCCTGGACTCTTTCGGAATATGTATATGAAATACGTTCAGACCCCAGAAGCAACACCACCTATAATTGGTTTGACAGAATACGCCTCGTACAACAGGCCTCGAAATAGATATTTTAATACAGGTGCACCTAATTTTTTAAATTAGGTTCACAGGTTATATTTTAGGTGCATATTAAAAAAAATATCATAATATAAAGTTTTAATATAATGATATAATGTAAACTACTTTATAAGTTGGATATGTTTATGTAGGTTAGGTAGTAGATAAAAATATTTAAACATCTCAATTCTCCCTTCTCTGGTTCACGGCTGTCGCTACAGTCGCTTCAACAGAGCCATCAGGAAAATGTCTCGATCATCGGAAAGTTCTGTCGGCAGTGGCACAAGTAAACCTTCCTCCTGTTTAAACCCGTTACGGCCCAGCGATTTTGTTTTCGCATAGTGTGTATTTAGGAATTTTAATTACGTTCTCTTAGAGCAAGAGAGATCGATACTAATAGTTTGTTCAAGCATGAAAATAACATAAAACACGTTCCCTTCCCCCTTTTTTAACGTTAGGTGAACGCAGTGTGTGCACCTATTGGGAAAAAACTAGGTGCACAATTTTATTTGCATATGCACAGTGCACCCGGGTATTTCGAGCCTTGTCGTACAAAATATATGAATTGAGAAATACGCCAGTAAGACTTGAGTCAGTCATGTGAACAACAGGAAACGCATCCAGTACCATTATTACATCATCTACTGTATCTCAGAGCTCGAAATACCCGGGTGCACTTGAAAATAAAATTGTGCACCTAAATTTTTCCAGCTAGGTGCATGCCGTGCACATAACGTTAAAAAACGCTAGGGAACGTTTTATGTTACTTTGATGTTTGAACAAACTATTAGTATCGACCTCTCTCGCTCTAAAGGAATGTAATTAAAATTCCTAAATACACACTATGCGAAAACAAAATATCTGGGCCGTAACGGGTTTATATAGGAGGAAGGTTTACTTGTGTCACTACCACCAAACTTTCCGATGATCGAAACATTTTCCAGATGACTCTGATGAAGAGACTCGCTACAGCCGTGCGCAGGAGAAGGGAGAATTTAGATGTTTAAATATTTTTATTTACTATCTACTATACTCTAACCTATCTAAACATACCCAACTAATAAAGTAGTTTACATTATATCAATGCTCTTATAAAACGTTTTTTTTACTGTGCACCAAAAATATAACCTGTGCACCTAATTTAAAAACTTAGGTGCACCTCGTGCACCTGTATTAAAAAATCTATTTCGAGGGCTGCTGTATCTAGACCCTAACAACAGCAAAATCGTTGTCAGCAGGCCAGCCATTGGGTAAAATGAACCAATGATGAACCAACCAGCCCTCGTGGCGAAAACACCTACGCTATTCCTATACTATAGCTGATACTATACTACACTATAGCTGATTCCAAAAAATCTATTTCGAGGGCTGCTGTATCTAGACCCTAACAACAGCAAAATCGTTGTCAGCAGGCCAGCCATTGGGTAAAATGAACCAATGATGAACCAACCAGCCCTCGTGGCGAAAACACCTACGCTGGAGAAGGATCAAAGTCAGAGAAAGAAGAAAATAGCGATGATTTAGTTAGCAGAAACTTCGAATTAATTAATTATTTTCATTATGGTTGTAAATACCATTAATATATCTCTAAATTGTCAAATCTCAACGAAAACTGCTTAAGATGACGAGAAATCTCGTCTCCGATCCATCAAAACCAAGGGACTGAGCAACTTGCCCATGATACATTTTTGAAAAGAGCAATTCAAAAACTATTGCCAAGTCAAGTATGTGTATTCTTGTTAACATAGCTGATTCCAAGGAAATCAAGATTTATTCACTTGGGATACGACGTTCAAATTCACACGCAATCTAGCAGTAGATGTCTAGTCGTAGACTATACAGTCGATGTCTAAAATTCAGTTTCCGAAACCCTATGAGAAATATTTGTGAATGTTTCCTCGTAAGAAAAGCGTGTATCACAAGATTAAATTCCAGAATACAGCAAAAACTGATACCAGACAGACAGAATTTGAACTGAAATGCGCGTATTATTTTCATTCTGTAGTTTTCCAAAAACACAGCTCCATCCTTTTCCTGTTCAGATTTATTTATTCCGATTTTCTTTCGTCAGAATATAGGAGAATTCTAGTTTCAGATCCCTGTCATACTCACGAAACTGTGTCCAAAACTTTGGAAGCGATACCTGCAAGAAAAAACCGATATATATCTATTGAGATGAGATCTGTCGGTCGCAAAGAAAGTATTCCGTATCCTTTCCTTCGTAGGTGGTTTTGTTCTATTCGTATAGGTGAAGCTACACTTCTGGAGACTTAGGAAAAAAAAGTTTTAGGTCGCCCTTTCCGAAATACAATTTTACGTTTTTAGAATGATTATGGTAAGGTAGGGCAATTTTAATTAACGTCATACTAGAGCAACACAACGTGCTACTGACGACTGTTCGTGGTAATGGTAATTTTTTTGTTTACGTCGTACTAGAGCTACACAACGGGCTATTGACGACGGTCCGGGATCAGTCCCTTAAGGGAGAGATCCGAGGACAACACCTCGTAATATTGAACCACGGTCAGATGACGAAGCAACACCTGAGATGGCACCCCACTCTCCGAACTTCCACACTGACCCAACGTGAGGACTTTCGGCCACGACAGATTTAAGGTGCACCAGCCGCCTCTACACCATACCCTTACAAACATCCATGCTCGGACCTCGTTTCGAACCAGGAACCTTCCGATCTAGAGGCTAACACCTTAACCACTATACCGACAACTGTTCGTGATTAATCCCATAAGGGAAAGATCCGAGCACAACACCACGTTATTTTGAACCACGGTCAGATGACGATGCAACACATGAGCTGGCACCTCACTCTCCAAAGTTCCACACCAAACCAACGTGAGGACATTCGGCCAAGGCAGATTTAAGGTGCACCAGCCGCTTTTACACCATATTCCAACAAATATCCATACACTGCTCTGGATTCGAACCAGGATCCTTCCGATCTAACACCTTAACAACCAGACTGATTGGTCGGCAGAATGATTATGGAATGTTTTAACATAATGAGTGTGTACTGTAGCAGAACACCAGTATTTTTCTTTTCTCCACTACAGTTGCAACTGTTTATCAGCTGTTTCCAAGGTAATGGTAATTTTAGTTAACGTTGTTGTTGAATTTTCAAAAGCAGAAATCCACAAACTTTGGTTGAAAAGTAGGTAAGGTTTTACTTACCTATTTTCCGAATTCGTTCTAAAGGTCGAATTCTGGGCTGAGCTTGATTATCTATTGTTTTTAATAAATCAAAATAAAAATATAATCCAAAATGATCGAATAGTCTGCCTTCAAAATAAAATGAGTTTAATAATGATTGAATTGATACATCTGCGCCGAATCTATTGGCATGGATTGAAGCATGAGTTAATATACTCAAAAAGAGCGACGACAGCGCCGCTTATAATTTGCATGCATATTCGGGAGGCCGTTTTCGACACTCCCCACTTTGAGTTTTGCATCTGAAATCAAGAAAACAAACTCAATAATAGTCAAAAGTCACATTAGCGAGTCTCCCAACTTGCCCGTAGAGGGATGGTCGAGGTTCCAGAGGTTGAGGTCCATCTGGTCCAGCAGGATCAAGAACATCAGGTGGCGAACGAAGTGGTCGGAGGTCGTCTCCAGGTCAATTCCACTGCCAGGATCATCGGAACAGGGCTGGACTGAAGTGGGGTTCACATCTGGGTGTTCTACTGGATCAGAGGCTAAATTACTGGGTAAAGAATCTCTTCCATTAGCATCTGAAATTGGAGGAGAGTTAGTAGGGCACATACTAGATAATGTGTATTTCTCTTTCACTTCTACTGGTCGCAGAACAGAGCAAATTTGGTTTTAACAAGATCTACCCTAACTCTGTTGTCCTTTCCAGAGCAGAGCTTCAAAATCCTCCCCAAATTCCAGTTCCGTCTTTTGGTGTGGTCTTCTCCCACCAAAACTATGTTCTTCTACTTCATACTTCTCTTAAGGCAATTTCCCTTTTAACATTATGCAATTCTCTTAATTGTCCCAAATATTCGGTTCTGAAAGCTTTCTCAGATCTTTTTGTACTCTGTTTCGGTATGTTAATCTCTTCTTCAACTTATTTGATCCAACTCCGGCACTCCAACTTCTCTAAAGTCGTGCAAGAACATTGCTGAAGTCAAAGGTATCAGGTCGTCAACATCATCTGAAACGTAAGTCAAAGGCCTTGAGTTAATCAGGCTTTCACAATCACAAAGAACTGTATTCATTTCTTCATAATTCAATGAGGTTTTCTCCACAGTTTTTCTTAAAATCTTCTTCATAAGTCCAATAAGGCTCTCCCCAAAACCTCCCCACCAGAGAGCAGAAGGAGGTATGAATTTCCACAAAATTGTGGTTAATTCAACTAGTTTTGCAAGTTGTTTTCTCCAAATTTCAAATTTTTTTTCAATATCTACAGGTGATTTAGAGTACCAAGAAGCTTCCATCTTCCAACACTCTTGTAAAAGCAATTTGGGAATCAATGAGATAGGGCACGTGAATCCTATCGGATCGAAAATTCGGTGCGCCAAGGAAATGATTATTCTTTTAGTGACGAGCTCTTCTTTAAGATCTGCTTCTTTGTAAGAGATGGACAGGGTATCTTCTGCTACATTCCACAAAAGCCCAAGTACTTGTACTTCTGGTGGATCGAGTTCCTGTTGGCCAACTCTAACGTCAAAGTTTGGTCCACCTCTATCATTATGGCGCCAACCACGTAAGTCGAATTTCCCCAATGTTAACAAATGTTTGGAGTCTCGTTAAAAAGATTCGAGTTCTTCGGATGAATTCACACTGGTCACGCAGTTGTCAACGTACATAGAGTCTTTCAGTTTTTCAGCTACATTTCTCAGATGGTCAGGGACTTGTTTCAAGTGATGGTTTAATACTGCAGCTAGTAGAAAAGGACGAAATTCCGAAAAAAGACTCTGCAATGTCTATAGACAACAACCTTCTTAGGGTTGCCACATTCCCACCACAAGAAACGTAGAAAGTTCATGTCATTTTTGTGTAAAGCGATTTCCAAGAAAACTTTTCGAATATCAGATATGTCCCCGATTTTTCCTAAGCGGAACCGATTCAAAATTTCGGGTATCATTTCAATAAAATTGGGACCTTGATCTATGCAATCGTTTAGCGAACAAAAATTTCCATGACGAGCTGACCCATCAAAAACTGGGCGAATCTTTTTTAGTCGTGGAATTTTCCTTAAATACTGGTCGGTGTGGTAAATAGTGAAATTTCCCACTGTTATGTTTATCCGTGGCGACCTTTTCAATAATTCCCTCACTTTCCCAGTCCACAAACACCTGTTCGTACTCTGATAGTTTTTCTGCAGTTTCCAAAGATCTTACGGTATTCTTGAGTCTCTTTTCGGCTAAGTTTAAACTGTCTCCGAGTTTTTCATGTCCCTCTATCCACGGAATACGAACAAGGTATCTACCATCGGCTTCTCGTGATACAGTATTCTCAAAATGTTTCAAAGCAAGGTCTTGCAACTCTAATTTCGATCTTTTTTCACTAGGATCGGTTATACCTAACGAGTCTAATTCCCATAGTTCTGATATTTTCGTCTGGTTTGTAAGCAAAGAATGAACAAACTGCGAATTGTTGGGTTCAAAATTAGATTCATGGTTAGATTTCCCCATAACCGTCCATCTAAACGAGTATTTACTGCTGTGCCCTCCAGTTGCAACAGTTGTTTTATCTCACCAGTAAATACTTTTCCTACAATGTCAGATCCTAATAAAAAACGAATTTCACTAGCATTTGTTTCGAAAAGGCAAAGTTTTTCATTCACAGGAGTGTCACTTAATTTATATATAAGTCTTTTGAGTTCTAGTATAATACGATAGTCATTAATTCTAGATACCCAATCAAATGTTCTTCTGATCATTTACTTCCATAGTAAAATTAAATTTCCCATCAAGATTACGCAATTTGATCGAATATCTGTTGTGAACTTCAGTCATTTGTTGACCTCCAAAAAGTCCATGCGTTATTGTTTCCTTCCCGATACTTTTCAAACCCATACATATGGCAACATATTTCGAACGTAACTTTTTTGCGATCCCGTGTCACAAATTGCCCTCACCAATTGCCTGGAGGTTTAATTTTCTATGTAAACAGTTAAAGTTTGCAGAAAAACCTCTCCTTTGCATTGATTATTCAGCTTATAATTTACATGCATATTCGGGAGGTTGTTTTCGACAGTCGTACTAGAGCAACACAACGGGCTATTAACGAAGGTCTGGGATCAGTCCCTTAAGAGAAAGATCCGAGGACAACACTTCGTAATTTTGAACCACGGTCAGATGACGAGGCAACACATGAGCTGGCAGCCCACTCTCCAAACTTCCACACCAACCCAACGTGAGGACTTTCGGCCACGACAGATTTAAGGTGCACCAGCCGCCTCTACACCATATTCCTATAAATATCCATGCACTGTGCCGGATTCGAATCAGGATCCTTCCGATTTAACACCTTAACAACCAAAGTGATTGGTCGGCAGAATGAATGTAGCAGAACACAAGTATTTTTCTTACCACCACTCTAATCGGAACTGTTTATCAGCTGTTTCCAAGGAAGCATGTTTGTGTTCTCTTCTGCGCATATGTCTCGATTGAAAGTGCTAGCGTCTGTTTCTGTAAAGAAGCGAGAGTGCAATCGCCGTGTTGTCCATTTGGAGATGTGTATTGTATTTGATCCTTTTCTGTAATTGGTGCTGTGTTTCGACATGAGATTTGATGTTTCTATAGTTTTTTATTTCCAATGGCAAGGCTGGGTACAGATTGCAAAGACAAATACAATACATGATACCATACAGAAATACAATACAGTACAGAATCGACAGAAGTCATTGTAGCCTTATACAAGGCCAGAAGTGATGGTCACTTGTGAAGGGGCACCTAATGGGTGGACCATCATTGTCCCTAACAAAGGACAGCACAATTTACATCCATGCCCTGACCCGGATTCGAACCAGGTACCTTCCGATACAGAGGCCAACACTTTGACCACTAGACCGGTTGGTCGGCTATGTTTCTGTAGCTGGTCTGATAAATTGCTATTGTGCCATAATTATTTGTTAAACCCCTTTTTGGGTCACCGGAGGGTTCGAGTTCGAAACTCGGTCCAATTAAAGACCAGCGAGTGCATAGGGGATTGGTGCACGTTAAATCTGTCGTGGCCTCAAATGTTCTCAAGTTGGTGGGGCACAGAAGTTTAGAGAGTGAGGTGCCAGTACTCGTCATCGGACAGTGGTTCAAAATGACGAGCTTCGTCCTTGAATTTTTTCCCAGGATTGATCCCGGACGGTCACCAAGAGACCTTTGTGTTGCCTCAGTTCTACGTTTAGAAACTACCTGTTAGTTAGATCTTGAAGAGTGATCACGTCAATAACAAAACTGACCAGATCTTGTCATTATCAAAAGATCTGCAGGTGACGAGTGTAAGATTTCATGGACGAAATGTCTGGTCGAAACTACTTGGAGAGTTAATGAATTATTGTTCACAGGTTTTTTCCTCATTATGGTTTTATATACATTTGAGGGCTTTGGCATTTCAGACGCTAGGGCCATATTTGGCAAAGCCACGTCACGCAAGACTGGAAACATCATGTACAAAATGTAAAAAATAAAAATGAAAATAATTTTTGGAATAGATTAATAGGTAGTTAGGTTGGTAATTTAACTAACGTTGCACTGGAGAATATAATGGTATATTGATGACGATATACACAGTCCAGTCACATTAATAGGATCACCTGTCAAAGGCCAGAATAACCACCTTTGGCCGAGCGGACCGCTGCGAGATGTGCATGAGGAGAGTCAATTAGGTTTCTGAAGGTGTTCACTGGGATGTTGAGCCATGCCGACTCCAGTGCCGTGGCCAGCTGCGCTAGATTACCTCCCTCCTCCAGCCTCGATTCTTCCGGCAATTGTTGCAGGGTGTTTGCTTTCAGACGTTTCACGCTGTATACGCCAACGTCCATCTGTCCGAAGGAGCATAAAACGTGATTCATCGGAAAAAGCCACCAGTCTCCACTCTGTGGACGTCCAGTTGCGGTACTGGCGTGCAAATTCAAGCCTTCGTCGCCGATGAACAGCAGTCAGCATAGGTGCATTTACCAGGCGTCTGCTGCGGAGGCCCATGCGCAGAAACGTTCGCTGAACCGTTGTTGAGAACACACTCTTGGTAGCCCCCTGGTTCATCTGAGCGGTCAGTTGCTCAACAGTTGCACGTCTATTCGCCCGAACGCATCTCCGTAGCCTTCGTTGGTCTCTGTAATCTATAGCCCGTGGTGCACCACATGTGCCACGCCGCTAATTTTGGAAAAGTGCCATTTTGCCATGCGCGGTATACTTTTACCACGGCGGCACGCGAACAGTTCACAAAATGAGCCGTTTCCGAAATGCTTCCACCCTTGGCCCGAAAGCCAATAATCATGCCCTTTTGGACGTCGGATAAATCGTTACGTTTCCGCATTACGCCAACGATTGAAATGCTTTCCGATGTCCTAGGACATCCTTTATATACACTCCACTGCAATGTGCTGCCACCTGCCTTTTGTGATTGGTTATTTTACGTTGACGTCGAAAGTAGGTGGTAGTCACATTAAGGTGACTAGACTCTGTATCTATACCAAAGGGAAAGGTCCGAGGACGTTATCGAAATTTTGAGCAGAAGTGAGATAACGGATCTCGGCTGGCACCTCACTCTAAAACCCCACCGCACGCCAATACGGGGACATTTCTCCTCCCTCCAGTTGCAAATCCATTACCTCGGCCTAATAGAGTAATCCTACTTTCCGAGCCAGTAGAGTAGTGGGATGAATTGAGGAAAGGATCGTGTGGGTATACCCTGAGGGCGACCCCATTGTTCACTAAAGACATTCCCTATGGGAAAAGAAATGATTTGCGTGCTTCGGGTACGTGAAGCCCTTGCATATCCGAAGTAAACATATCCATGTGGGCGTTTTAAATAAATTGAAGTCTTTATAAGACAACTTTTACGCTGCGGCTTTTAAATTTTTTTCAATCGTCTCACAGAACGGCCTTTTTCTTGATTCTCCGAGCCTCCATACCTAATTACTTAATTTGAGCGATAGGGCCGTGAGTGCTATTTACGACTGGCACTTTCCTTCCATAGTATTGTTTGGCGTGAGAAGAGATATCACCTGACAAATTTCTGCTATCCGCAAAGCATTCACACCTCACGGTCGGCAGCGTAGGTGCCAACGAACAAAAGAAGGGATCCTCTAGAAGGTTAGTCACTGACAACTTGTAAATGGTGATCGATAGTTGCGGTTGCTGAATAGGGGGATAGCAACCACCGCTACCACGCCGCTGATGTAAGCGATATTTTAGTGGTAACAAAAGTCAATCTAAAGCATCGTAAAAGTTAAGGTGAATAAGGTTGATGCCGCCATATGTCTAAAAAAAAATTAAGGTATTTAAAATGGTGATGAAGTTTATTTGAAGAGTGATTCTAAAGGAAACTAATTAGTACCGCATATTCATTTGTTAATGAAGTTTTTTAAACAATTTGTATTATTCATTACAGTTTGTTTGGTGGATTAATGTATAAGCTATAATTTGTGGTATCTCGATCAAATAAGACTGATGCTCCAGTCTGTCGAAAACTAATTATGCTACTTAAAGTGATCACAAAGTACATTTAAGTAATGAGAATAAAATATATATTAATTAGTACCATATGTGTGCGTTTGTTATTTTGGCCACGGTGGCTCGGTTGGAAGAGTGTCAACATGAGAGTTCCAAGTTCGAATCCGACAAACACCGTCGTGTAAATAGGGCCTGGGCCACTTTAAATCTGTCGCGGCTTCAAATGCTCTAACTTTGGTGCGGTGTGAAAGTTTGGAGAGTGGGATGCCACATCAAGTGTTATCTCGTCAGTTTTAAATACTTGAAAAATTCCGAGCTTTGTTCAGCGAGTTGAAATCATAATAGGAAAATTAACGTAGAATGAGCTATTGAGAGCAGATTGAATCAGGTAACGAACGCTTGTTTCCATTGGCAGGCCAAAGTATGCTAAGGGCCATGTTACTCCTAGTTTTAGTCATGTGATCCTGGTTTTATATAAGGTTACCATTACTCACTCTGTTTTTATTTTTACTTATATTTCCTCTATGGTTGTAAGCTTCTCAGGTTCAATTACCCCCTGGGTGAAATACTTCAGGTAACGAACGCTTGTTTCCATTGGCAGGCCAAAGTATGCTAAGGGTCATGTTACTCCTAGTTTTAGTCATGTGATCCTGGTTTTATATAAGGTTACCATTACTCACTCTGTTTTTATTTTTACTTATATTTCCTCTATGGTTGTGAGCTTCTCAGGTTCAATTACCCCCTGGGTGAAATACTTCAGGTAACGAACGCTTGTTTCCATTGGCAGGCCAAAGTATGCTAAGGGTTATGTTACTCCTAGTTTTAGTCACGTGATCCTGGTTTTATATAAGGTTACCATTACTCACTCTGTTTTTATTTTTACTTATATTTCCTCTATGGTTGTGAGCTTCTCAGGTTAAATTCCCCCCTGGGTGAAATACTTCAGGTAACGAAAGCTTGTTTCCATTGGCAGGCCAAAGTATGCTAAGGGTCATGTTACTCCTAGTTTTAGTCATGTGATCCTGGTTTTATATAAGGTTACCATTACTCACTCTGTTTTTATTTTTACTTATATTTCCTCTATGGTTGTGAGCTTCTCAGGTTCAATTACCCCCTGGGTGAAATACTTCAGGTAACGAACGCTTGTTTCCATTGGCAGGCCAAAGTATGCTAAGGGTCATGTTACTCCTAGTTTTAGTCATGTGATCCTGGTTTTATATAAGGTTACCATTACTCACTCTGTTTTTATTTTTACTTATATTTCCTCTATGGTTGTGAGCTTCTCAGGTTCAATTACCCCCTGGGTGAAATACTTCAGGTAACGAACGCTTGTTTCCATTGGCAGGCCAAAGTATGCTAAGGGTCATGTTACTCCTAGTTTTAGTCACGTGATCCTGGTTTTATATAAGGTTACCATTACTCACTCTGTTTTTATTTTTACTTATATTTCCTCTATGGTTGTGAGCTTCTCAGGTTAAATTCCCCCCTGGGTGAAATACTTCAGGTAACGAAAGCTTGCTTCCATTGGCAGGCCAAAGTATGCTAAGGGTCATGTTACTCCTAGTTTTAATCATGTGATCCTGGTTTTATATAAGGTTACCATTACTCACTCTGTTTTTATTTTTACTTATATTTCCTCTATGGTTGTGAGCTTCTCAGGTTCAATTACCCCCTGGGTGAAATACTTCAGGTAACGAACGCTTGTTTCCATTGGCAGGCCAAAGTATGCCAAGGGTCATGTTACTCCTAGTTTTAGTCATGTGATCCTGGTTTTATATAAGGTTACCATTACTCACTCTGTTTTTATTTTTACTTATATTTCCTCTATGGTTGTAAGCTTCTCAGGTTCAATTCCCTTTCTGGGTGAAATACTTCAGGTAACGAAAGCTTGTTTCCATTGGCAGGCCAAAGTATGCTAAGGGTCATGTTACTCCTAGTTTTAGTCATGTGATCCTGGTTTTATATAAGGTTACCATTACTCACTCTGTTTTTATTTTTATTTATATTTCCTCTATGGTTGTAAGCTGCTCAGGTTCAATTCCCCCCTGGGTGAACTGCGTCCGGAAGACGTCACCTTTTCTTGTATGCCCAACTTGACGTTATATGAAGCAGATCTGACAATCTGCTCATTGTACGCCAACCTCAACCTACTACAGTTAACAGTTCACTACTCCAAATATCAAACACAATTTGTTTTAGCGACTTTAACATAGAAAAGACAACTTCTTATATAACTTAGTTTCAAAGATGTTTACTATAACTATCAGTAAGTTAATATACGTTATACGCGTCGAAAAAAAAATGTTATTCCATTTCAGAAGTGGGCGGGGTTTAGTTCCGTGTGTGGTGAAGTAGAAAGAAAATGGCTGCTAAGTTAATAAATGCACTCAGGCGTAGGAGAAATAAATGTGTTTGGTGAACACAGTTGAGGCCGAAACTTCCATTTATTTCTCTCGAAAACTTCCCTGTCACTTTAGATTAAGTGTTATTTTGCTTCCCTGCCACTTCCTCGCCAGAATTACAGATTAAAGGGAAAATCGAAAATGCTATCTGCTATCTTTTAGGGCGAAAAAACGGCATGTTCTTTGCCTTTTTGTGTTTCTTCCATTGTCAGTCTGTGTGCTCCGTTTCACGTTAATGAAAAGGACTAATCAAGTAATGCGTTTGATGTAAAGTCGAAGTTCCTTTGCTATTTGTGTACGTTCCTGTTAATCAGCGCTTCGCGGCAGGGATACAAAATGGCGTTAAATTCCATCATTGGTGATGGAATTCTCTTTATGAGTAGTTTGAATGTTTTTTATTGGAGATTGAGAGCCTTCGGCCCTAGGTTCTACCACCAAAACTCTTCTATAGATGTTGTTGTAACATTTGGCTTTATTGGAATTAAATCCATGAAAATACAGAAATCTCATCACTGGCAAAGTCAAATAAGGCATAAAAGATTCACAACAAACAAAATAACACAGAGAAAATATCTAAAGAGTCCAAGGGATTAGGAGGTGAAGAGGGGGCAGACATTTATCAGTCCATCATAGTTCTTGCATCCCAGTGCAGTTTGAAGATATCGCCCTGTTGCTGGACAACTCCGTTCAGCCTTGAAAAACAGAGAAGGTGTTCTGAGTTCAATTTTCCAGCATTACATATTGGGCAGATGTTCGTTTTGAGAATACCTATGCAATTGAAGTGTTCCCCAAAACACTCATGACTAGGAAAACTTTATTGTTGCAGTAAAAATGGGAAAATTTGCATTTATCATTTCCTAAAGTTGCATTTATGGAAATAAAGTTGCATTTATTTTTGATACACTAAATTATAAAATAAATTATTCGTAAAAAATGAAAAAAAATTCAAAATATATTGACACTTTTAGTCGTGTACAACAGTATTATAATACATACTGAAATACAGAAGAACGTTGAATAGCCGATCCTTGACCAGTAATATCTTTAACATTAAAAACCTGCGCCAGCCGCAGTCATATTATGTGCTGTATCGGATAGGAGAAGAGCAAAATCATTTCTCTCAACATTCAGAGATTTTAAAACGTCATCTACAAGGCGAACAACATATTGGTGATCGACACTCACCTCGCTAACTCTGCAGTCGATTACGCAAGATTCCTCTCAATTATCAAGAGTGCCAACCAATGTGTTAAACTACTTCTTGCCCTTTCTTTCACTTTCGTCTTAAGACGAACACCTTCTTACCATGAACGTGTTTGATCCGCAATACTTCGGAGTTTGCAAGATCAGACACACGTGATCGTTGCAGGTGGTTGTATTTATGCAGAAAGTTGCATTTGAATTGCAATTATAACTCACTTACTATACATCCCATGTAGGAGGAATTTTGGTTTTAGTACTTTACATACAGCGCAGAAGCGTGAAAAAAAGTTGTATTTGTTGCAAACAGTTGCCCTACACATGACCTGTCGTCAATCTAAAATAGGAAACTGCTTCTTTACGTGGTGTTTCGTTAAATATTGTCCAGCTGTTATGAATATTGTGCCACTTTTTGTCTTTGGATTTATTAGTTATATTTTCTTTGTAAGATTTTAAGAGTCAGAGTTTACTCTAGACTTAATGTACTTTGTAAAAAGAACCAATCGGGGCCTCGGGGAAGATCAACGGATTAGCAACCGGAGGGTTACGAGTTAGAATCCAACCTAAGACGTTAAATCTGTCGTGGCCTCAAATGTCCTCACGTTAGCATGGTGTGGAAGTTAGGCGAGTAGAGTGCCAGCTCAGGTGTGACCTCGTCATCTGACCCTAGTTCAAAATTAAAAGGCGTTTTCGTCCTCGGACCTCTCCTTTCGGGATTGACAGTTGCCAGCTTGTTTGAGTGTACTTAATCTTTTGCAAAGGAAACGCTGAGGTACACATGCCGTTACGCCGCCATCGAAGATAATATGAGCAGCTGTCAGAGTTCGAGAGGCTAAGAGTCATCGGGATGACGGAAACTGGGTGGTCAGCTCGGCGAGTAGCTCGTCAAATAGGCCGTTCTGATTTTACTGTGAGGAAGTGTTGGAATCAGTGGACAGAAGAAACGTCATTTACACGGCGACCAGGCTCAGGACGCCCTCAACAGACAAAACCAGAATCTAGCGCAGCTGGCCACGGCATTGGAGTCGGCATGGCGCAACATCCCAGTGAACACCTTCAGAAACCTAACTGACTCTCTTCCTGCACGTCTCGCAGCGGTCCGCTCTTCCGAAGGTGGTTATTCTGGCTTTTGACAGGTGGTCACATTAATGTGACTGTACTGTGTATATAGATATAGTATATATTGATGGTTATTGTGGGTATATATATTGATAATATAGCCATGACTACTTCCTCCTTGTCTGAAGGAAGTCCTCCAAGTTACCAAGTCCTGCTTGTTTCTTGAGCAGTTTCATTGCGTTTCCGAACAGTTTTTGAGTACTGTCCGTTTTACTCGGATGCGTTTTTCTTTAATGTTTTCGTCCTATTGATGATTTCGTGACAGCCTTTGACTTTTTGTGTTGATTAGAGTTTTATTACAAATTGGTCTCTTCAGTAATGTTCTATCTTAAACTCTACTTCTATCGTTTTAATGGCCAGAAATAGTCAGCCGAAAACAGTCGCGTTCGCTTTGAAATTACAGACTGCTGTACAAATTTCTGACTTGAGATTTCAACGTCCTAGAGCAGGGATGGGCAAACTTTTTCGGTTGCGGGCCAAAAATCGAAAAAAAAAAAAGTTTGGCGGGCCAAGATAAAATTTTTTCTAAAATTTTAAAAACAATATACAAGTATTACAATTTAAATATGTTAATGAGATGAATGAAATTGCGATTTCATTTTTAAAAGTTCCTTATATTGAGGTTCGAAGTGATATGTACTGATTCTAAGGAACGAGGCTAAATGCTCATCTGTCAGTCTACTTCTGAAATAATTCTTTCTAAGGTTCATAGTTGAAAACACTTGTTCACATATATAAGAGGAAGCAAACATAGCACTGATTTTCTGGGCGTGAGATATTAAATTTGGGAAACTTACTTTCGATAATGATTTGTACAACTCTAACTTTGGCATATTTAGAAACATCTGCTTGAGATGATTATTAGATTGCAACTCAATTAATTCAAGCTGCAAATGTGACCTCACTGCTTCACAATTTACGTTGAAAGGCATGGTAAAAATATCCATTTCTGTTTGAATGGCACTGAAATCTTGAAATCTACGTTTGAACTCAAAATGCAGTTTTTTCAAGACATCTTCATGATTCTTAAGCTTCTCTTCATTTACTGAGGGTATTGAATTCAACCTCGAGAAATGAGACAAATCGTTCTTAGCTAGCTGCACAGCAAACAGATTAAGTTTTAGTTTAAAAGCTTTAAGATGGGCCCAGATATCATCGATAAATTGATTTTTCCCTTGCATCTTGACATTCAAGTTGCTTATATGACAAAGAAGATCTGTGAAAACTGCAAAATCCGAAAGCCATTCTGTATCTTCTAACATTTCTCACTCCGCAGAACACTGTTTCTCATGGAAGAACGACACAATGTCGTCTTTCAGCTGCCAAACTCGCTCGAAAAGACATCCTGCACTAAGCCACCTTACTTTCGTGTAATACAGTACATCAGAGTATTCAGATTGCACGGACTGAAGAAAATCTCGAAATTGCCTGTGAGTAAGCCCACGAGATCGAATAGTATTTACAAGCTTCACGACTGCATCAAGCACGGGTTTCATATTCAATGCAGATTTACACAGAGCATCTTGATGCATAACACAATGTAGAGAAACAACATTGTTCCCGGGATAGTTTTGATTAAAGAGTCCAAGAAATCCAGATTTTTTTCCTGTCATATTTGGTGCTCCATCGGTCGTAATATTACATATATTTGTTATAGGCACTTTCAAAGTTAAAAGCCCTTCCGGAAATTCACGAAAAATATCACATCCCGTTGTAGTTCCCTTTAAAGAACGCATGCGCGCCAGTTTCTCGGTAATTTCAAAGTTCTCATCAACACCTCTTATAAATAATACTAATTAAGCAGTATCATTTATATCAGTGCTTTCATCCATAGCTATGGAGCAAAATTTAAATTGGCCAATCTTTGACTCTTAATTGTGATGTCAAATTTTTATCGATGGCTTCGATTCTAGAAGTCACCGTTTTTCGAGATAAGCTTACAGTCTCAAAATTATTTTTCTTGTCTGGACATAAAACATCACAAACTTGGAGCATGCATTGTTGAACGAACTCCCCATCACTGAGAGCTTTATTATTTTTAGCAATATTGTATGCTACAATGTAACTTGCATGTGTAGCTACTTCTTGGATAGTGTTTATCTTCTTGAAAAAATTTGGTCGGCCTGATAATTTTTTGCAAAGACTTCAACATTTTGTTTTCATTCATATTCAGACATTGCTTCGTAATTGGAATTCTTATGCCTGGATGTGAAATGACGGGAAATGTTATATTCCTTGAAGACTGTTACAGCTTCATTGCAGATGAGACACGCTGGTTTATCTTCAACAACTGTAAAAAAATATTTCCAGGTCCATTCATCATTAAAAGCACGGCAATCTGAATCAACTTTACGTTTTTTAGTAGCCATTTTGGGGTTGAAATATTTTACGAATAACCCAAACAGGCACTAGCTACGCTATAATTTTAATACTTTCACCACTATTCACAATAATGCTATATGTCCGCAATCTTTCCATACGCAATCAACAATATTAAAACTCGCACCAAAAGAAAAAGCCGCTGACTGGAGCTTAAAACGAGCAGTCTGCCACATGTGAGGTCTAATTCACCTATATTGGATTCCCATATGTCTACTCCCCGAGAAAGAGATAACGCCAGTCTACCGCTATAACTAACAAAGAACTTCCGTTTTTAGCACTTTACCGATTGAAAGCTGTCTGTGCTTGCTATTTCCGTCGATTTATGTTTTGTAGAACAAAAATAGAGAAAGTAAAAAGATCACCAGTTCTTTGTAAAAAGGAAGAAAAAAAAATATTTAAACAAAGTAGAAAGGAGATGGATATATAATATATAATTAATATTTTCTTTTAATTTCCGTCGGACCGGCAAATTAAAATTCTATCCGCGGGCCGGATGAAACCTTCCGGCGGGCCGTAGTTGGCCCATCCCTGTCCTAGAGTGTTTACTGCTCCAGACAAATTAAACCGTGTCTCTATTTCTCCAGAAGTTTCATTGCGTAGAATAACAGCTTCTTGAACTTTGTCGCTTGTGCTTTTACCCTTTCCTCCTCCAATTGCTCGGCAGGTAACAGCATCCGACGTTTTGTGTTGCTTGATCTCTTATTGCGCAGTTTCTGTTTCTAAGAGTTTATATATGTGGGATATTTTTGGAATATGCTTAGCTGCTTTGGTGCAAATTAGTTAATTTAATAGTTTAAATGGATTTATTTTAGTAACATGTGTTTAACTAATATTTATCTAAAGTAATACACAGTGGACCCATCAATCAGTTTTTGCTAATTTATCACAAATTTTGACCACATGTTATGTAATAACTTCATCAAAACTTGATATTTTGGTGGAGTGGTCGTTCACGGTAAGAATGCGATTTGTCGCCAAATATGGTAACCTTCACCTTTTGCGTATTTTCTTCAGATCTGCAGTTTTTGTTATGGCAACCCTATCTGATGTTACGGAATTCGGCCACCATCTTGATTTGGCGACAAAAATTAGTTGGCGACAAACGTCTTACCGCGAACGACCACTCCACCATATCTTTAACATTTCAAACTGCGCCTTCCCATCTTTTAACGGATTACCAATATTCTGTAAATTCCATCACCATAAAATTGGGACTTTTGAGACTTAAATTAAACCTTAAGGCCGGGGTAGTCCGTTTGGAAGAGTAGCTGATTATGCCACCGGAGGATTGCGAGTGCGAAGCACTGTCATGTACAAAAGGGATTGCTGTTAAGCGTGCTGCGGAAATTTGTAGATTGTCGTGCCAGCTCTGGTGTTGACCTCGTCGTCTGACCGTTGTTCAAAATTACGTGGTTTTATCTTCAGATCTTTCCCCTCGGGTTTGTTCCGGACCGTCTCAATAGCCCGTTGTATTGTTTCAGTGCGACACTAATTAAAAGTACATACCTGCATACCAATTCTCCCTTTAGCGTTGGAGAGTGGGGTGCCAGCTCAGGTGTTGCTTCGTCATCTGACCGTAGATCAAAATTACAAGGTGTTGTCTTCCCCTTGATGACTGATCACGGACAGTTGTCAATAGAGTGTTGTGTTGCTCTAGAACGACGTTAACTAAAATTACCATTACCATACCCCCTTTAGCGATATTTAGATTAAGATTTTGTCTGTTTTTTCTTCTTTTTCTCTTTTCTCATGTGTTGCAGTTACTATAGTCTGACGTTTCAATAAAATCATAGCGGCTTATCATATAATTACAGCAGCGCTGACACACACATATCTCTGTAATATATGCATTAATAAAATCAACTGTATCAATTAATAAACATTTGGGATGTCTTTCTTTATTTAATTGATGATAATAACGAGGTTACGGAACACACTTTCAACAATAATGCCAATTGAGCTTGTGCTTTCTTCTGAAATTGCGCTAGCGGGAAAAACAATGAGTAATTGACTTCGTCTTCTTGTTTTTGACTGTCTCAAGGATTCAGATTCACGTTAAAAATCTGCTCTCAGACATAAAATGCCACAAAAGGATGTTACGTAAAAACTAGTCATTGAATTGAAGTATACAGCAGGCCTCGAAATACATTTTTTAACACAGGTGCACTTTGTGCACCTAAGTTTTTAAATTAGGTGCACAGGTTATATTTTAGGTGCACATTTAAAAAAACGTAATATAAGAGCATTAATATAATGTAAATTATTATACTAGTTGTGTGGGTATGTTTAGATATATATATATATATAGACGTTTAGATATATATATATATATAGACGTTTAGATATATATATATATATATATATATATATATAGTGGATATTAAATAAAAATATTTAAACATCTAAATTCTCCCTTCTACGGCGCACGGCTGTCGCTTCAACAGAGCCTTCTGGAAAATGTTTCGATCATCGGAAAGTTCTGTTGGCAGTGGCACAAGTAAACCTTCCTTATGTATAAACCCGTTACGGACCAGCGATTTTGTTTTAACATAGTGTGTATTTAGGAATTTTAATTACGTTCCCTTAGAACAAGAGAGATCGATACTAATAGTTTGTTCAAGCATAAAAATAACATAAAACACGTTCCCTTCCCCCTTTTTTAACGTTAGGTGCACGGCGTGCACCTAGCGGGAAAAAAAATTAGGTGCACAAGTTTATTTTCATGTGCACAGTGCACCTGTGCACCCGGGTATTTCGAGCCCTGGTATACAGTAATGTAATCTACTAGATTTCTTATTTTTTAAAATCACTTAGTATTTTATTATAGTTTACACGTACGATTACAGTTACGAATTTAACTTCAGAATGTACGCTAAATCTTATGTCTTCATACGCTTTAACCACTCCAATTTATTTGTAGACGACCAATCGGTCTGATGGTTAAAGTGTTAGCCTGTAGATAGGAAGGCTCCTGGTTTGAATCCGGGTCAGTGCATCGATGTTTCTAAGTGTTTGGTGTAGAGGGGGCTAGTGCACCTTAACTCTGTCGTGGCCGAAAGTCATCACTTTGGTTTGGTGAGGAAGTTTGAAGAGTGGGGTGCCAACTCAGGTGTTACCTCGTCATCTGACCGTGGTTCAAATATACGTGATATTATCCTCGGAGATTACCTTGGGGGTTTGATTCTGGACCGTCTTCAATGACCCTATATGTTACTCTAGTACGACGTTAATTAGAAAATAACTAATTACGAAATGATTTCGATGTTAAGATCTGAAGCAATTTTCTTATGAGGAGATAGGGAGGTACATTCATTGCCATAAAAATTTCCGCAACAAGAAATAATTGTGGAATCGTACCGAAACTTGGCATGAAGATACATGTCGGCCAGATATGCAAATGATTAGAAATGCAGCGTGATTGCGCATCGCGTAATGCCACTAGAGGGCGTTGAACTTCGTTCTCCTTGGAGTCTAAAACAGGTAAGCAGAGCTTGTTTGAGTGTATTTAATCTTTTGCAAAGGAAACGCTGAGGTAGACATGCCGTTACGCCGCCATCGAAGACAATATGAACAACTGTCAGAGTTCGAGAGGGGAAGTATTATCAGCATGATGGAAGCTGGGTGGTCAGCTCGGCGAGTAGCTCGTCAAGTAGGCCATTCTGATTTTACTGTGAGGAGGTGTTTGAACCAGTGGACAGAAGAGACGTCATTTACACGGCGACCAGGCTCAGGACACCCTCGACATACCAGTCGTCGAGAAGACCGTTACATTATACGAAACGCACGCGTAGAGCCAACTGCCTCATTGGCCGCTATCCAGACAAAGACAGCACCTTCACTACGGGCCCCTGTGTCTTCCCGAACCATCGCAAGGTGCATGGCTGAAGGAAATCTGGTATCACGGAGCCCATTACGTGTGCTGCCAATGACACCTACCCACCGACGTCTCCGTTTGGAGTGGTGTCGTGCACGACGGGATTGGACTGCAAAGGAATGGAACCAGGTCGAATCAGCGACGAATCTAGATTCAATTTGAGCAGTGATGACAATCCTGTTCGTGTGTGGAGGCCCCGTGGGGAACACCTCAATCCTGCCTGCGCTTTACAGCGACACACCGCTCCCACAGCTGGTGTGATGGTATGGGCTGCATCTACATTTATTACGATACACTGTCACCCCTAATATTGATCCATGGCACAAATGCTCGGCCACACACAGCAATGATGTCACAAGACTGCCTCCACCACATTACAACCCTTCCCTGACCTGCTTGATCCTCAGATTTGTCACCAATCGAGCAAATCTGGGATCATTTGGGACGGCAAGTTGGATACCCTATGAGTTTGGTCGAACTAGAGGCGCGTTTACAGCAACTGTGGAACGAGATGTCTCAGGACATCATACGGAACTTGAATGCCTCAATGCCCGCTCGTATTGCATCGTGCATTCGCGCTAGAGGGAGTCCAATAGAGTACTAAAACTTCCGTTCATTTGTATTTTTTTCTGCAGTAATTGATCCTTTTTCTTTGATTTTCCAATCACTTACTTATATCAAAATAGTACTTACATGTGTAAAATTTCTTTTCACTTTGACGACTTTTTCTTGGTGCGCAAATTTTTATGGCAATGAGTGTATTTTTGATCATCATCGCAATAGAGCAAGAAAACGTGCTATTGGCGATGGTGCGGGATCAATCTAAAAAGGGAAAGTTCCGAGGACAATACCATGTACATTTGAACCATGCTCAGATGACGAGGTCACACTTGAGTTGACACCCCGCACTCCAAACCAACGAGATCACATTTGATGCCATGACAGATTTAACATGCACCAGCATACTTTGTACAGGACGAACCTCGGTTGGATTCGAACTAGCAGCCTTGCGGTTGCTAATCCGCTACTAAACAGGCTACTGTAGCCCCTTCATTTGAGAAAACATGCGTCTTTGTAGTACATCTGTCACATCTATCTACGATGCGATTTGCGTTGTTCAATGTATTACCGTGTAAAATGATCGCAACTTTGAGATTGTTTTTTTTCTATCTTTAGCAATGGTCTCCAAAGTGGTCGATATCAACCCACAGTGATCTATATAACATTGTTAGGGGTCGATTAGGGCTTAGTGGTCGACAGAACAATATATTCAAAACTTTCTAAAGTGGTACTCCCTTTTTGGTTGCGTTTCAAACACGTACGTATTTGAAGTTGCTTTCAACCAGGTTATTTCCACTTTAAGAAAGCGAATAAATAAGCTAGATATAAAATTCAATGGCGATTTATGGCTGAAACGTACTTCATTTTACATCCAACATAGCTAATCTTGTCGAGAGTCAAGAAGCACACCCATCACATTGACAACGTTAGTAAACGGTACATTAAGGTAATGAAAGTCTTATTGTCATATACACGCCCAACAATAATGGACCGGACAGTAAGATGTGATGGTATAAGGGAAAGACTTCATGCTTTAATGGGGGGATGGTCCCCCACGCGCTGCAATTACACTAGCAATCCTTCTATCCATACATTCAACAAGGTTTTGATACACAGCTATCTGTATTTGTGTCCATTCCTGCTGCAAGAATTTTGCCAGCTCATCTGTAGATTTCGGACGTGGTTCCCTGGTCAGTAAGGGTCGGTCTAACTGGTCCCACAAATGTTTTATGGGGCTTCGGTCGGGACTATGAGCAGGCAAAGGAAGAGGTTTTACATCCATATCTCGATACCACTGCTTGACAGAGGCTGCAACATGACATGCAGTGCTGTCGGCCTGGAAGTAACAATCGTCCAAGGGGGTCGTACACAAGCTGCCAGCTGTCAGTGTCTTCAGGGAGCTTGGGACCGGACTGTACAGTTGGGTAGTGCATACAGGGGGTCCCCAAAATCACTAGACTATTTAAAAATATATTAACTTTTATGGATAACAAATTCATATTTTTTCTCTTATATATAATCCATATAATATAAATTATTTTTGTAGGTTGTAACTGTCGCTTGTTTAGAGGGTGGTTGTCTGATCCCAAGATAACCAATGCAGGTACTTTGGGTTGACAAAACGTATCGTAGATTTTGAAGATAAAATTGCATTATTTTGACTCCTTGATTTGTGATGAATGTTTCGTAATTATTTTCCAAGGATTGAATATAAAAATTTTTTAAGATTAATATGGATTATTAATAAGATTATATGGATATTATGATTAATACTGATTACCACATGTGAGAAACTGCAATTGTAATGAAAGGAAGGTTAATAATTACGTACATTTGTTAGTTTTAAATGATAACAGTTATTCAAATGTATTTTGAATGTTCAACCCAAATTTGCAATTGCGCAGTATTAACCCGTAGTATTGGAGTAGCCGTAGAAGTAGTATTGTATAATGAAATTTTGAATACAAAGGCCTTTACAATAGAAAACACTTTTATTAAATATATTAATGCAGTTTTCACAACATATTTACTGATTTTCTTTTTTCATTCAGCTATTAAAATCATGAAACGAACCGATAGTTTATATCAACAGTGACAATATACCCTTACGTCGTTGTTTCAGTCCATTTCAACGCACAATGTTTAATAGAGACGTTTCAAACAGTATTTGCATCGTTGCTGCACTTAAGGGATATCCAACATCATAACCTGAATCACAACTAACACTTGTGTCGGTCTTCTAAAGAATGATAACAAACAGTTGAAAGTTGAACATTAACACAATGCTACACCCTACAATAATGGTACAATTACCCTACAATAATGGTAGGTAATAGGAAATTTAGGTAATTTTTAGTTAACGTCGTACTAGAGCAACACAATTGGCTATTGTCGACGGTCCGGGATCAATCCCTTAAGGGAAAGATCCAAGGACAACACCTCGTAATTTTGAACCACGGTCAGATGACGAGGCAACACCTGATGGACGCCAAAGGATTTGCATAAAATCCAACTACTTGTATGGGGGATGTTTTTCGTGGTATGACCTCGGATCTTTGCATATTGTTCCAGGTCAATTGAACGCCGAAGCCTACATGAAAATTTTAGACCATCAGGTTCTTCCTAAGCTTTGGTAATTTTATGGAATGGACGAATGTTACTTCCAGGAAGACAATGCTCCATGTCATGTTGCAGCCTCTGTCAAACAGTGGTATCAAGATAGGGATGTAAAACGTCATCCGTGGCCCGCTCAGAGTCCCGACCTAAACCCCATAGAACATTTGTGGACGACGAGTTAGAGTGACGCTTACAGACCATGGAAACACGTCCGAAGTCTACATTTGAGCTGGCGACATTTTTGCATCAGGAATGGACACAAATACCCATATTTGTGTATCAAAACTTTGTTGAAAGTATGCGCAGAAGGGTTGATAGTGTCATTGCAGCACGCAGGGGGGACCATCCCCCTATTAAAGCATTTATTATTTCTCTTATACCATCACATATTGCTGTCCGGTCCATTATTGTTGGGTAGTGCATTGTGGAACTGAGTGTTATTACAGTTCTGCCCTTCAAGAAATGGAGGAATTAATAACGTCAAATGCAATTGGGACACATTAAACGTAAAATACCCATATTTTGCACTTGCATCATTGTTCCTCTGAAACATTGATACGTCAATTCTAATCTATATAAATAAGAATGGAGTGTTTGTTTGTACATTCAATATTTTCGACCCATTTCAAGTTTTCTATCCGTTTTGGACATTTCTGATGCCGAATCCGCCTTTTTCTCGTTTGGTGTCTGTCTGTCTGTCTGTCTGTCTGTCTGTATGTTGTGCCCTATACACGTCCACGCGGTTTGAGATATTTTCATGAAAATTTGCATACAGTGAGTACTTATCTTCATTTAGTGAGTGGCATTGGTTGCGAAAAACTGTCTGTCCGTCTTTCTGTTCTATGCTCGATTTTGTGTTTGTGTGTTTGTGTAGACATCACATGAATTGTATTCCAGATATTTAATTGCATTGTACTTTATTTTATACATTATCTATTAGTTTAGTGAATGCAATATTAAACATTTCTTTATTGTTATATTTAGTTGAGTTTCATGCTAAAACACCTGGGTAAGTATACTTAAATCAACCATAATTTGGTAGTTTTGGAAAAATTGATTCGATTGCTTTACCAGTACTGCTAAAAAAGTAATTATTCTTCAAAATTTTTGTTTTTTTTATGGAATTTTATCTCTGATACGTCATTTATTTCGAGTCTTATTTTTATTCTTTGCGCAATGAAAACGATTTCCGAATATTTGTGACAGACGATATTTTTCAATGAAACGAGAATGAACACGATCGCGCGAGCAGTGATATTTTTTCTGGTTCTTTCGCTCTGAATTAATTTCACATTTCTAAATTTTGTACACTTTTAGTTGTAAGTTGTGGCAACTGTGCGAGATCAAGAGATAAAATTGAATCACAAATTAATATCTTTGGAACAATTTTTTACGACATCTTTTATTTTGTTTTACTTCGCTGTTTCCTGTTTTAAATATTTATTATTTTAATAAATGTGTTTTCCTTCTCATCACACGCAACAGCACCACAAAGTATTAGACTTAAAAATGTTAGGTAAGTCAGTATAAATTTTCAGTAAATTTTAAGTGTAGTTATGAGATTATTGAAAGAATAATGCCGTTATTGAAAGAATAATGCCGTTATTGAAAGAATAATGCCGTTATTGAAAGAATAATGCCGTTATTTAAAGAATAATGCCGTTATTTAAACAATAATGCCGTTATTTAAACAATAATGCCGTTATTTAAAGAATAATGTCGTTATTGAAAGAATAATAATGTTTAAAAATCCAAACTATAACTTTTTCCTACATTAAAAAATTCGTTGTAGTAATGACAGGAGAAGATTGCAAAATTTTACAATGTAACATACCGGAGGCAAGAGTGCCACAAGTAAAAAAATATTGTTTTGTTGACTATGAGTGCGAGAGCACTCGCCGTAAATCGTAATTTTAATTAATTGAGTTGCACATGAAAAGAACTTAAGAAAGGGAATTCCAAATCTTCCTATAAATCGTCTTTTATAGTAGTAACCTTAGTATCACCTTTCGTCTTTTTGTAGCTTTGTCATACAGCAATTGTGCGATGTATGTGAAATGTATTACATGAATGGATATGCATGTGTAGGATTTGTGTCCAAAGTAAGTTGTAGAAAATATAAAGATGGCGAAAGGTGTTAAATCAAATTTTTATTCTACAAAAAACGTAAGTCATTATATATTTTGATTATCTCTTCAATCTAGAGTAAACGAATTCAAACCGAGTAAGGTCGGGTATTTTGCTATAACTAATAAAAACGTTTTCGGTTTTCTATTTGAGTCACAACCCTCAAACGTTTTTTATTCGTACTTGTTCCATTGAATGAAAAAATCATGCCCAAGACCAATTGACGCATTGAATTTAAAATATCCATATTTTGAACTTACGTCACTGTTAATCAGGAACAGTGATATGTCAATTCTACTGAATAATAAATCTTAATGGTTTCTGTATTTTGTTTTAAGTTAGCAAACCGCAAGATTCTCTAGCAAATTCACTGCGTCACTCAAACATTATCACTAAACTTTTGATTGCTTTTAGATGGAGTCGAATGTATGTCAAAACTACCTCCAACTCTTCAGAGTACTTTGTCCAAAGTGGTTTTTACAGGCACACAAACTCACATCAAAATTTAAAGTAAATGGAAAATATAATTACGGTTTGAATACATTTTCTTTTATTCCATCTTTGCCACGGAACGTTCTCCTTAAGCCTTTTCTCTTTCCATTTAATGTTATTTTAATTTAAAGAATTCGAAAAACCACCTAGATTATTCAAATGGTGGTGTAATTTTATAAAGGACATCTTGTTTGATTTTAAATGTATTCATGTGGGAAGGGGGAACCAGCAATTTTCTTGACAAATGTTTTAAGTGCATGTCGAAATGTAAATTTTCAGAATAAACTAGTACATGCCCAATGACATTAGCGAGAGTCAATTTACGAAATACAATTTTAAATACGAAAGAAGCAATTAATCCGGCGATCGCGAACTGGAGTGGTATATGTGTATTTGGAGTGTATTTTTGTCCATATAGTGTATATGGAAACATGGTACCTACAATTGTACTAAGATGAATCCTCCTCCGAATTTCTGCAGTGTCCAAATATTTTTGTCCATATAGTGTATATGGAAACATGGTACTTAAAATTGTTTCCATATACACTATATGGACAAAAATATTTGGATACTGCAGAAATTCGGAGGAGGATTCATCTTAGTATTGGGCTGTTTTCCTGGTAAGGACTTGGTCCATTGATTTATGTACCTGGTACGATGAATGCTGACGTGTACATCTACGTTCTGGATAATTCGGACTTGCCTACACTAATGCAATACTACGACGATGAGGGTTGTTTCTTCCAACAGGATCGAGCTTCATGTCATTGTGCAAAACATGTGCTGGATTGGTTTCCTGAAAATGTGGTGAATTTGCATGACTGGCCTGTTCAGAGCCTCGATCTCAATCCAATAGACTACTTGTGAGATAAACGTGAGCGACGAGTATGACACAGCACGCCCATCTTGGCAACTATTTCTTCTCATAGACTTGCAAGAGCCATGGCGAGCTATACCTGACCAGACTTGCATAGAACTTGTGGAAAGTATAATGTAGCGCCTGTAATGCAAGCAAAAGGAAGACCTACCCGTTACTAAATAGAATAATAAAGCACTTTTTCGAAAAAAAATGATGCATTCCAAATACTTTTGTCCATATAGTATAGTTAAAAGTAATTATCTCCATAGTGATTAAGTGTTTAGTTAAGCATACATTTATGTGATGAAATAGTATTGGGATTTTTTAGCTACTGTGGCATCGGATAGTTACATATGGGGTCTAATATGTATAAAAGAAGGTAAGTAGATAAATGTTTTAATTAACGTCGAACTCATGAAGCACAAATGGCTATTGACGTAAGTCCAGGATCAATCCCCAAGGGAAAGATTCGAGAAAATCACCACGTAATTTTGAGCCACGGTCAATTAATAAAGCGCTTTTTCGGAAAAAAATGCAGTCGAAATCCTTTTGTCCATATCGTATAGTTAAAAGTAATTATTTCCATAGTGATTAAGTGTTTTGTTAAGCATACATTTATGTGATGAAATAGTATTGGGATTTTTTAGCTACTGTGGCATCGGATAGTTACATATGGGTGCTAATATATATAACAGAAGGTAAATAGGTAAATGTTTTAATTAACGTAGAACTCGTGAAATACAAATGGCTATTGACGTAAGTCCAGGATCAATCCCCCAAGGGAAGGATCCGAGGAAATCACCACGTAATTTTGAGCCACCGTCAAATGACAAGACAGCACCTGAGCTAACATCCCAAATTTTCACACCACACCAACGTGAGGACATTTGAGGCAACGATCGATTCAACATGCAGCCATGCCCTTTGTTCACGAAGGTTTTTGGTAGGATTGGAATTTGATTGCTAATCCATTACTCTTCCAACCGCACTACCGCGTCCCTATAATAAAAGAATTTTGCAGAGAAAAAATGTTATTTTACAACATAAATCTCATGTTCCCAAAAACTCAATTCACTATGACAAATATTTCATTTATTCCTTAGCATGGACGTGTGAAAGACTGTATATTTTTATCTACCAACATAGTACTTCAGGTGGAATTGGGAAACAACTATATACAATGAAGTGACCAAAATTCTGATACACCATTCTAAGACTTCATAACCCACCCAAAGGAGCTTAGAACTGCAGAAATGCGGTTTGGTTGTGCGTTCAGAACTCGATACAACCAAAGACAGTCATGTTCATGGAACTGTTGCACGTTAAATCTGTCGTGGCTCCAAATGACCTAACGTTGGGGTGATGAGGGAGTATGGAGAGGTACCAGGTCATGTGTTGACCTCGTTATCTGACCTGGCTTCAAAATGACGAAGAGTTGTCCTCGTATCTTTCCTCTCGGGACAGATACCGGACTATCAACATTAATTTGATGCGTTGCTATATATCAATGGATCTAACCTTTAGACTACGGCTGGCACAGCTGTTGTACCATGATCGTGCCAATAGAGAATTTAGATAAAGGCCAGTACATCAGTCTTACCTTTGAAAGCTATAAGAATCGCGCCAAGAAAGAGTCTACACTACGGCCGTTACAGCAGTTGTACCTTGAAAGTTATAAGAATCGCGACAAGAAAGAATCACGTTTGTTACATCTATAGCCGTAGTGAAGAGGTTAGCCTGGGCTGCGAGAAGCATTTCGGTTACGAGAGAAGTTCCCTAAATATTCGACTTTCCTCAACCACTGATAATAAGCTGGAGTAAACGATGCTGCTTCGAAGACGGCACCAAAATGCACCAGACTAGAAAAACATATTGACTTGAAACCTATTATAAAATATTTTCTTTTGAATAAATGATCACCATTCTTGTGTTGTATTAATCATATATTAAACGAATAAAATTCATCATTATGTTTCTAATAGGAATTATAATCAAGATCAGGATTTTCATCACTTTTGCACATAAAAACAAAGTCAAAAATTGCTAATGCAAGTTATGACTTACGCCTGGCTCTTTCAAAAAAGTAGCCTCTCTTTATAAGTTTTAAAATGGATAAACAAGGTAGCCATTAAAAATTTAGATATTGCTTTTCCGGTACACTACTCTACAATAACGGACAGGACAGCAAAATGTTATGGTTTAAGGGAAATAATACATGCTTTAATAGGGGGATGGTCCCCTACGTGTTGCAATTACACTAGCAACCTTTCTGGGCATATTTGGTACAAGGTTTTGATACACAGCTATTTGTGTCCATTCCTGCAGCAGTAATGTCGCCAGCTCAGCTGTAGATTTCGGACTTGGTTCCCTGATCTTAAATCCTTACGATGCGGCAAATTGACTTTTATTACCACTAAAATATCACACCAGCGGCATTGTAGCGATGGATGTTATCCCCCTTTTAAGTGACCGCTGGCATCGATCACCATTTACGACCTGTCAGCAACTGACCTTCTATAGAATCACTTATTTTGTTCATTGGCCACCTACCCTACCCTGCCGATCGTGAGGTATGAACGCTTTGGAGGTAGCAGAAAATCGTCAGGTGATATCTCTTCTCACGCCAAACAATACTATGAAAGGAAATACCAGTCGTAAATGCTACTCTTGGCCATGTCTTCAAGATTGGTAATTAGGTTTGGGGGCTTGGATAATCAGGAGAAAAGCCGTTATGTGAGACGATTGAAAATATCCAAGCATCGCAGCGAAAATGTTAAGCGTCGCTCTAACGTGTCCCGCAAATGTCCTTTGGGATTTAGGTTGGGACTCTGAGCATGCCAAGGAAGAGGTTTTACATCCATAGCTTATACCGCTGCTTGACAGAGGCTGTAACAAGACATGAACCGTTGTCGTCCTGGAAAAAAACATTCGTCCATTCCATAAAATTACCAGACCGTAGGAAGAACCTGTCTGTCCAAAATGTTCATGTAGGCCTCGGCGTTGAATTTACAACTAACACCATGCAAAAGTCCTAGGCCATACCACGAAAAATACCCCAAACAAGTTGACGGATTTTATGCAAATCCGCTGGCGTCCGGTCCATTATTGTAGGGTAGTGCATATGTAAATAGATGTGTTTATTTTCCATTTTCTTGCAATAGCTGTAATTTCCTAAATAAGGAAATCGAAACACAAAGAAAAGGTTAAAAGAACCACTGTTCTAGACTGACGTCAATTCAACTATCAACCTGTCATAAAATCAAATTCAATTTAATTTTAACGTTCTGTACTTACGAGATTCTTCCCAGGTTCCTTGGGGTGCGTAAATGTCGTCCACTGGATTGTTGTTTATCTTGCTTCCAAGAAATTCGCGATAAATCAATTTTAAAATTTTGCCAATCCTTGCATGGTAAAACGAGATATGCAAGATCTCAACATTCATTTGTATCTTCTACAGAATACGACATTTCTAATCAGAAATGCAAACGTCTCAAGAAAATATATTCAGAAGTCTTATTATTTTTTTTCTTCCCTAAGGATTAAGCGATGAAGATGGAAAAGAGGAAACGTTTTGAGCAATGGCTCATTTTGTGTCAAGTTCCCATTTGTGTCGAGAGTTAAGAACCTTAAATATGAGGGATTTAAAGCATAAACTTAAAAGTCAGACTTCACTTATGTCGAAAGTGCAATGACCCGTACCCCCCTGTTTACATTCTGGACTGATTTAGACGCAGCTACTGAGGCCCCAAATAGATTACTTATTTTAATTACTTCGTCCTGTTAATTCACCTTTTAGTATATGCAATAGGTGGTAGAGACACAATAGAAATAGTTCCCTTATTTTCTTGAGAACTCATTGGGTATACCATATATGTATTTTAACTAACGTTGATCTGGTATCAACACAAACTGGCTATGTTGACGACGGGGAGTGATCAAAAACGAAGAGGAAGATCCGAGGACAACAATACGCAATTGTGAACCACTGTCAGGTGGCGAGGTAACACCTCAGCTTGAATCCCACTCTCCAAACTACCACAACGCGTGAGAACTCATTTGGAAAATAATGTGAAAGCAATGAAACAAATGCTCATTTTTAGTTTCATTAGGAATTATTTGCATATGGTTAACTCTATTGGTGGTTGTTTCTAAGAGGCAACTCGTCTTAGGTAGAAAACTGAGCATATCTTGATGGACGATATATCACGCCATTATATAAAAAAAAAACACCAGAAATATATCGTGATCACCTAATTGATTTATTCTTTCGCCAACTCAAAGTAGCTGTCGTTTATCCCTGTGAAATATTTTGTATTTGTATTTCAACATGTCTGGGGTGTCGCAAAAGGAACGGTAACGCAACCGGTCATAGAATGTCGTCTACGCACCGCTGTGCTGTAAGTGTGCCAGGAATGACTACCAAAGGGGTCGGGCAAACAAAGGAGATGGCACACCTGGCCATAACGCCCTGTTGGGGACATGTGTGGCGTGAGGTAGTAATGGCAGGTTCCCACGCTGCCATGGTCGTCTCCAGTCACGTCTGCGGTTGTCGTCAGGTCACAGTTGGAAACGGGACTCCATCATTACAGACTACACGTCCCTATTCAGCGCCGTTCCAAGGTGATCGAGCCCGGCACAACTCCTTCTTGGTGCGACGATTTTCTTTTGTTATATAGTATATAACTGGCTTAAAGCAGAAACTGACAGATGGTGAAATTTACATAATGGACCAGCGATAAGTTTTAATGTCAAAAATCAAAATTTTTATAATTTTGATGGTGGTATACTTTCTTTCATACCAAATACAGAGGCTGTTCACACATTTTTTAGACAATGTATCTTGTATTCACAAAACTAAATTACATAAAATTCTTGTGTTTTAAATGTTCTATTTGATAGCCCTTATTCTGAACTATCTTTCGACACCGTAATTTCCAGGATAATAATGCCTTTTGAAGCATCAGAAGAGGTATTCTATCCCATTCCTCCTGAACAGCTTTCCAGAGTCCTGTAAGGGTTGTGGGACGACGTTTGGATAATGCAGATTTTAAAAGTCCCAAAACACAAAAATCCATAGGTGATACATCGGGAGATTTAGTAGGGATATCAGTGAAGGGTATGGCCTTGATACCGGTTTTTTGTTCCATTTCGTTTTGGAAGTTTACAGTGGATTTTGATGTGTGACTGCTAGCTTTGTCTTGATGGAGTTCCACAGATGGATGGCACTGTGGGTAAAGCGATGGTATTTCATTCAGAAAAATTGGCGATAAAATATGTTCTTGATAGTATTTGGAGTTAATCTTGATATTTTTTTCCACTCTCTTTATTTTTAACTTGCCATTGTATGAAAAACCAGTAACAATCATGAATCCCTTCGAAAAACTTTCTTTCGATTCTGCGAACCATGTACTTCGATTTTTTTCTCTTCTTTTATGATAATAAATGGCTCCTTTTTTTTTTGCTGCAATCGTTTAAATGCACCCATGATTCATCTATTGTGACAATTTTTTTCCATTTTTCTTTGGATAAGTGTTTTTCATATAGAATTCGGCAGCGTGTCGTGCGTTCTGCGATATGCTTTGGAGAAAGACGCTGCACATTGCGTTTTTTCGCTTTCTTAAGATTTAAATCAACGTTTATCATATTGTTTACCGTGGAAACCGAGCATTTTTATGATTTTGCAACTGTCCTTTGACTAGCGGGATTTTCTTTTAACATTAAACAACGTACCTTTGCAATAGTCGAAGATGTCCGTTTCTTCCTTGGATACTTGTTTTTAATTTTTATCCCACTTGAGGCTCCTATTTGACGTTTTTTTTTTCCTTTCTTGTTGACGATATTACCTATCGAAGCTTTAGATATCACAAAACCATGACTCTCACATCGTTTTTGGATAAAGGAATATGAATATTTCTCTTCGGAAAAAAGCATAAATATAGCCTTCGATCCACTGCTTCGTTAAAAACGCCATTTTGAATCAAAACAAACCTCTCAAGCCGCAGACGATAATTTTGACTTTTAAAAACATAGTACAACTGCAATTATTTCTTTTGCAGCAAACTATTTTTTATTACCGCTAGCCAAAATCGTCTAAAAAATGTGCGAACAGTTCTGTAAAATATAACAATTTGTTTCTCATCGTCACGAAAATAATCATTTAGTGTGTAAAAATGCCTTTCCTAGAAACGTCAGTTTTGAGTTTCTGTTCTAAACCGAAGATACAATCTTTTCCACACTTACTTCTGAACTCCATCAACATTACCAGTGTTCTTACAAAGGTTGGTAGGTAGGTTGGTTAAATAACGTCACACTGGAGCAACGTAACGGGCTATAGACGACTGTCCAATATCCATCCCGAAGGAAAAATCTGAAAACAACACTTAAATCCTAGGTCGGATGACGAGGTCAACACCTCTAATGGAACCGCACTTTCCCAACTTCACTACACTAACAGAAAATATCATGATACCCAGTGTTAATTTCTATAGTTAGGTTTAATTAGTTATATCAAACAGTATCCATGGTATGCAATCGTATACAAAATTCGTTCTTCATTTAACAAATTTTGCAATGATGTAGGTAGGTTATTAACGTCGCATTGTGGAACAAACACAATGGGCTATTAACGACGTCCCGGGATTAATCCCGAAGGAAAGGAATCGAGGACAACGCATCGTAATTTTTGAACCACGGTCAGATGACGAGTTCAACACCTGCTCTAGCACCCCAATCACAAAACCTTCCACACTACTCCCAGTTCTTACGAAGCATTGAATGGCCATGATTGTTTTAAAAAAAGCATTCATTGTTTGTTGTATTAAAAATTAGATCCTACAGGCACAAAATGAGAAAAAAATATCTTAGATTAAAAGTAAATCATTTTCGATGAAACTAAATTGATTTAAAGTCTCCGAAAAAGAAAATAATATATTTGGTCAAACATTTTCTGATAACCTGTTTGAGCAGAAAAATAAAAGAACTGATTCCAATTGGTTAGATCAGTGGTCCTTAACCTTATCAGAATCATTACGTTGGGGAGGTACGTTAGAATGGTGGTAAGGCAGTGGATCACCGCACAAACAGACACAGGGGTGTAATAGGAAAATTCAATTATTAACGACATTTAAAGGTTACAACAAAGGTTAAAGGAAATGCAAGTTCAACAGTTACGAAGAAGGGAACATGACACAACCATTAGGCAATGACAATGGCAATTTTTAGTTAACGTCGTACTAGAGCAACACAACGGGCTATTGACGACGGTCCGGGATCAGTCCCCTAAGGGAGAGATCCGAGGACAACACCTCGTAATTTTGAACCACGGTCAGATGACGAAGACACACAATCATTAGGATACCAGCTAAGAGACCAATATAAACAAGACATGAGCATTATGGGATACATGAAAATCTCACAAGAGGTCGCTACTGTCACGCAGGACAGTCGATGATCTAGGAAGGGTAGTGGGTGGAAATTGCAACACTTAATAATCCCAACCAAGAACAATATTTTGAAAGTGGTGATCCTGTTTCAAGGTACATTAGAAAGTTGTTGAGGATTAGCTCAACTACTTTTAAACACCCGTACAAAGAACATATCAGTTCTGCAATGAAAATGGTATAATTTGCTTACTTACTGCTCCCGTAGCGGGAAGACGAAGGTAAGTACTTTCTGAAATGTAATCCTCCAACTAATAGTACAACAATTTTGTTTAAGTATATCGAAATCAATTAATTTTTGATTAAGGCTCATATTATTTTGAGGGCCTAGAAGTTTATTAGATTTTTATATATTGTTTCTGATGTTAACACATTAACAATTTTTAAAGACTATTAGGTTGTATTGTACCAATAATATTTTACTGATTATTATTTTATTTACATAAACTTTGGATTGTAACTAGTAATAAGTAACGACCTATTTTTAAACAACAAATTTTGATTTGTATACTTTAATTTTTAGTACAATGACTGCTATTCTGTTTGATTTTAGTCACCTTAAATTTTGTGAAACTGATAATGTGTTTATACTTTTGTCAAGACATTTTATGTCATGTGCTAACACCAAGGCAGAATTATCTCAAACTTCCCAGACGTATGAAGTTGTGGAGTCTTTTCGAAAATGTTTTGATTTGGGTTTATCAGTAGATAAAAAAAGAACACGATTAAAAAGTTTAAAGATATTTTAAAAAATGACATTGATGTTTACATATTGAAGATGAATGTAACCATTTATTTAATATTTCTTAAAAAAAACAGGGACACCTTAAAAACCACACCAAACATCTATCGAGCAGCAAAAAATAGGTTTAGAACATTTCCTAATATTGAAATATTATTGAAATTTTTTTTAAACAATTCCCTTATCTAATGCGGCAGGAGAAAGATCGTTTTCTGTTTAAAAACGTGGAAAAATTAAATTATTTAAGGAGTACTATCAGAGAAGAAACATTAATTAATATAGACATTCTGTATATAGAGCAACATATTTTAAACCGAATTGACACTACCAAAATAACTGACAAATATGCAAGAAATATATCAAGACGGAAATTTATTTTAAAAAAAAGTTTTCTAATACATTTATTTAATGTGTTAGGGTATGAAATTTTTGATTACTTTTATTTTGTTAATACTTAATGAGAGTTTTGTTTAAATTTTTTTCCAACTTGCGTTTGAGTGGCCCGAAAATTTTACCTCATTCTGCCCCTACTTGACTTGATCCACCACTGCAATTTTGATAAGATGACTCAATGAAAAATTGAGCACAAATTCCTTTTCGGAAAAAATTACTGAAACAGTACACATAAAACTAACTTTGAATCAAGAATAGTCTATAACGAATCGAATTCTCTATTTAAAACTATTTAATACCAACGAAAATACACATCGGACAATAATCTTCAAACGGATAACTTCGCAAACTCTGAAATGAACTTTCCACAACATTCCAGCTTGGAACTGTTTATTTATTTAAGGGTACCAATTACATGAGAGAAAAAATATAGTCCTACAACAACATTAACACCTGCACTGACCTAGTTTATTTTTTGATCCCCAGTAGATGTCAAGTGTATAAACATGTTTGCATCCGTGTTTGCGTGACTGGTTTATATAAACCCCCGTCTACTTTCCACCTCCCAGCGCAAGATGGCGTAAGTTTCCCAGATGTATTCCGAAGTATTGATTCGTGGTTGGCTACAAGTGCTTATAAATCGACGCGACGTTTGTGCCGTCAGCACGTGATTTGTACTAGGGATCAATTGGATGTAACGAAAAAATTCTGCAAGCGACGTTTGTTTAATTCGATATTGAGCTGGTACACCCCTGAGCTGGTACTCCACGCTCCATATTTTACACACTGAGCCAACATGATGACAGTTGAAGCCACGGCGAATTTAACGTGCACCAGTCACCATGTACACGACCATTCTTTTGTTGGACTTGGTTTCAAACTTGCAACCCTCTGATTGTTAATCCGTTGCTCTTCCATTTGTAGAAATGCGACCCTTAGTAAATACTAGGGATGCGACATGGATGTCGATATTTAAAAAAAAACATCGGTGTATTGTAGTCGATGTTTTTGTAACATCGAAGTTTATACTTGTCGATGTTTTATTTTTAAATGAAAAAAGTACCGTTACAAAAATTTAAAAAATAACCAAGTAGCATAATTTTTATAACCAGCAAATTAAACATACTTTTAGACCAATGTGGCCAAGGGTGAAGGATCTGAAAAGTAGGGATGCGACATCGATGTCGATGTTTTTCAAAACATTGATGTTTTGTAAAAAACATAGATGTATTGGAGCCGATGTCGCATCACTAGTTGCTAAACCAGTTTTAAGAAATGGGGGAAAAAAAGTTTAAATACACTGAATTTTAAAAACATCGATGGTTTGAGGGCGATGTATTATCAACATCATCGATGTTTTGCTGTCTATGTCGCATCACTACTCTATTCGCCATATTTACACATTGCGCCAACATAATGACATTTGAGGTCACGACGAATTTAACGTGCACCAGTCACCATGTACACGACCATTCTTTTGTTGGACCTAGTTTCAAACTTGCAACCCTCTGATTTCTAATCCATTGATACAAACATCCGATTTCTTCCATTTGTACAAACGCGATCCTTAGTAAATGCTAGCCACTGCGTGGCCAGTACGGCGTTGTCCGTGACAGTTCTTTTGATGGGGTCAGGTGTGACCACTGCTCGCTGACTCTCACCAATCCCGGTGATTGATGCGCATTCACATTTGGTTTGCTTCGCTAACGAACTACACGGGCTCCGTGATGGACTATATGTGGTTATTATCAACAACGTAAATTAAGACACACTAGAATCGGAAAACAAGGCATGGTTCCAAAGGCAATTCGGGCGAAAAACGCTTGTGACGTCAGCGGTCGAAAATAGCAAAATCGGCTCGGTTCTTCTTTCTGACGTCATATTTCGGAGGAGAGAAAGAATTGGAAAAATTAATAAATTCATTTAAGGGGTTCCGGGACACATTAAAAATTTTTTTATTAATTAATTTAGAATTTTGAATTTTTTGTACTGATTACCCATCTAACTAATAAGCGAAATTACAACACAAAATGTTTCCAAAAGTTTTTTAAAAATTTTTAATTAAAATTTTTTGAAAAAAAAAATAGAGGGGTCATTTTTTTGCTTTTGAATAAATTGCTAAGACTAAAAATATTCTTGATCCATTTTCAAAATTCTTGCAGTAAATTATTCACAAATTTATAAACTTTAATTTTGATTCGGCAATTAAAAAAATATTGATTTTATAAAAAATAAAGAATATTTGAATGAAAATTTTTGAAAATCTTAAGGTACTTAAAAAAATCATATTTTTAAATGTAAATATTTGTTTTAAATTTGCTGAATCAAAATTAAAGTATAATGTTTGAAAAATATATATTCCAAATTTCAACCCTTAAACTTTATCGGTTTTCGATAGTAATTTGAATACAGGAAATCTTAAAAAAATGTATCATGGATAAAAACGCATTTAAAGTTTTAAAGACAGATGTTGTTGCCATGACAACAACTGTCAAGAGTGTTAGATTTTCAAAACAACGCACCACAAAAATTACTATATCTCTAGTTCTAATTAATATAGAAACATGATTAAGACGTCATTTTAAGCAGAAAAACATAGAGAATTTCTTAAAATCATAAAAAAAAAATTTCGAAAATTTGACGATTTTTGTGTCCCGGACCCCCTTAAAAATGTTCTAGATGAAATTTTAAAATGCAGGCGCGATAGAAAAATTGCAAAAATTTGGACTACCTGTGTGCCAAACTTCATTATTGTTAGTACCACAGAGGCGTCAGGATTCAACGCACAGTACACAGACACTTCCTTTTATAATACTAGGGAAGATTAGGTAATGGCTATAAAGATGTTCCGCGTGAGGGTGTTTCATAACTTCATGTACACACTTTCAAGGAATGCAGGAAAGACAAACTTGACGTGATAGGCGGGCAGGTTTACATTATACTTAAATATTTAAATGTACCGCTTCGTCATAGAGTAACTTTTTCTGTGAACACTAGCCTCTAGTAATTTCCACGAATCGGAATAAAACATGATTTGGAAATTCTAAGGTATGTTCTCGAGAATTACGTAAATAACAAGATTCGAGCTTTGAATGTTAAGGATACAGTTAACATATTTTGAAAATTTTTGATGTTTATGGTATCGTAATGGGATCTGGACAGCGGGGGAAAATACGAGGGTAAACACATTCCTAACTCAACTTTAAGATTTGGCTCGTGAATAATTTTGGGCGGAATACCTGGTAGGAGGGTCGCTGGTGAAATGAAGAAGGATGGGTATTTGTTATAATTTTGTTCGTTTTGAACTATTTAAATCTCTTTACTTTCCCTATTCCGCAATTGAACTTTAGTGAACTATTTTGGCTTCTTAATACAGTGGAGCGGTTGCCTAGCAGCCGTGATACGTCATGATGCAGCGGGCATAACTAGGCTTAATATAGACCAGAGGTGTTAACTTAGACGGACAGAATACGGTGGAGAACTGAGCAATACAGACGGCTGTCGTGGTTTATTTTATTTGAGAAACGAAACAAGTGGCTTGTTTATTCTCTAGTGCAAGTTTATAACTTCGGGATCGTTGAAGATAGAGTGAAACTTTCAACGGTTTTCAAATCAGCGTAAAATTCTACGCCAGATCGAAACCAAAAGCAGATTTGTCATTGAATTATTTACCAATTGATTATTTAATTATTTATTTAAAGAAAATCACATTTACGGTATCGATCTGGTGTAAAATTTTCCGCAGATTTCAAATTCGTTGAAATTTTCAATCTGTCTTTAACGATCCCGATTTTACAGAAACAAACTAAACAATATCAGTTAAAAATTTTTGTTTGTTTTACTTCCCTGCGCTCGAATCGTATGGCGCAGGAAATGATATGCTGCCGCTACAAAAGAAAAACGTTCCCCAACTGTTTGAGACCGTTAAGACGATCGTCATGCAAATGGCGGCTCCGATAATATTCGTTACGGTCACAAACAACGCTCTCTAGAAAATCAACGCCATCTGTTTTTATAAACAACGTTATAGTGACGTCATCCACAGCTACATTACAGCTGCTAGATAACGGCTCCGCTTTCTTAGGAAACCGTAGCTTAAGCGTGGGAAGGAGATCCGCCAGATCGATACCAAAAACAGATTTATTATTCAATTATTTACCATTTTATCATTTAATTATTTTTATTGAATCAATAATTATTCATGTAAATAAAACCACAATAAATGATCAATCTGGTGTAAAATTTTCCGTAGATTTCAAATATGTTGAAATTTTCAATCTATCTTTAGCGATACCGTTTTTGCATAAACGAACTACACAATGCCAGTCAAAAATTTTGTACGTTTTGCTTCCCTCCGCTCAAAACGTTTGGAGCAGGTAATGAAACGTTGCGGCTACAATAGAAAAAACGTCCCACAACTGTTCGTGACCGCTATGACGATCGTCCTGCAAATGGCGGCTCCGCTAATTGTCGTTACGCTCACAAACAACGCTCTCTAGTAAACCAACGCCATCTGTTTTTATAAACAACGTTTTAGTGTCTTCATTCACAGCTACATTACGGCTGCTAGATACGGCACCGCTTTCTTTGGAAACCGTAGCTGAAGTGAAATCGACGCATCATCACTTTCCATACCGCGTAATTTTCACACCAATGGTGTAAGCTGTAACTAGTCAAATCAGATTGTAGAACTCACTTCAATTTAAGCACATTCGCCACGACTCGTCGCGTCGTATAGAAATGAAGTTACGGCGATTAAAGAGTCCAGCGTATGTCCGAAATCTGACTAATTCCCCCCCCCCCCCACTACCACCATGCGGTGCAAAGGTCATCAATCATCTCCAGAGTGGATTTGTAGCCGACCTTCTTCCACACGATGGTTGATCATTTATCTCCATAGGCTGATTCTCCATGGAGTTATTGGTTTTGAGGTATCGACATTTTCCGTGACAAATAAGTTTCTGCCGATGATCCCCCCCCCCCCCCCCATTGCTTGCCCCTTAGACCCCCAGACCGATTTCAATGATGTATTTACGTCAAAATGGTGTTGAAATACGGACTGTCGAGGATGGAAATAAAAAACCATAAAGTTTACCTCTATTACAAATGCTAGTGCCAATTGGTGTTTTGTGGCAGATTGTTTTATAATTTCTGCAAATTGCTTGCATTACAACTGATGCTTGTTACTTTTTCCCCCTTTTGTAGTTCATACTCTTCTCCTTCGATAGACCTCTGACATTGTTCTTTTTAGAAATGAAGATATGATTCCGACGCCATTTTTGGTTTTAACGTCTGCCGACTTCTCGATAAATAAAAAAAGGCGTTGCTGTTCTCGAAATTTTCGGAAATTACTTCATCCCAAACTTTTAGAATGTAATGTTGTAACGTATTACATATATAAACATGCACTGGGAAAACGATTAGAATTATGGACAATATACAGTTCATTGAAGTATTCCAAATGGAATGATACATGATCTCGAAAGTTATGATTTTATAATAAATTAACTGAATTACCCGATGTTTCTCGGGTTTCAAATATGACCTCTACAGCTAAAATAGGACCTCGACGTCTCCCTGTGTTAACTCAAATACACAAACCCTGTAGAACGTGTTTCCTACCGCGGCGGTTAAAATAGGACCACGACATTTCCCTCTGTTAACTCAAATAGACAAGCCCTGTAGATCGTGTTTCCTTGTCAATTATTGTATGAAAATTGACAAGGAATTTATTGCATGAAAACAAACTTTAGATTTTAAAATTGGGGATTCGAGAGGGCACTTATCAGACTACCTGTGTGCCACTTTTCATGGCTACAGATTGGCGTGAAGACAGAAGAGAAATAGCCTATGTTTCCCACAGTGTTCTAAAGTGTGAGTGTACCCAACTCTGGAAATACTGATACATTAGGGGCGTGGCTCTAAAAATGAAACCCCTATCGAGATTTCAATACGCCTACCAGCCTGGGAAATCTACAGAGACTGCCCTTTACGACCCAGTTACGGTCCTTGACAAGGCGGTTAATGGAAATGAGATTGCTTTGGCAGCCTTTCTAGACATTGAGTTCCAACAAATATATAATCATTGATGCCCTCATCAGCCGAAGAGTTAATCCTTTGGTTCGCACCTGGATTAAAATTATTCCTGAGACAAGAATGGTTTAAGCCTCCTTACTGGGAGACACACTCAATGGGGGGAACTGTAAAGGCTGTCCACAGGGAGGTGTCTTATCCCCTTTACTATGGAGCCTAGTGGTCGATGGGCTTCTGAACAGAACTCAGACCTTCGGCCTGTACTGTCTAGGTTATGCTGATGATATAACACTGGTCATAAGAGGTAAGTTCCGAAACACGGTAACGAACCTCATGAACACTTCCCTAAAAAAGATTGAAATCTGGTGCAGAGAGGTGAACTTGTCGGTTAACCCCAGCAAGACTAGCTTAGTTCTCTTCACTCGGAAAAGGCTACGAGATATGCATTTGATAAAATACTTTGGAACACTACTTGCATACTCAGACGAGGTTAAGTATCGAGGAGTTATCTTTGATAAAACCATGACACTGAGTTTCCATCTCCAATACTGCATGAGCAAGGCCAAAAGAGTGTTATCGGCTTGTAGACGTACCATATAAAATAACTGGGGTCTAACACCAAAAATGGTACATTGGATATACAACGGAATTATCATTCCGATGGTATCTTATGGAGCTGTTTCCTGGTAGAACAGAACCCGTATTGAAACAGTGAAAAAGGAACTCACTAGTCTACAGAGAATGGCGACCATTGCAATTACTAGTGAAATGCGAACCACTCCCTCACAGAGTCTGGAACTGCTTCTGGGGCTACTACCACTGCATAAACAAGTGTAACTAGAGGTAATTTCTTGCTCACAACGCCTCATGGGTCTATGGAAGTCGTCCTGTGAAATGCCTATGTTCAAAAGTGTTGATCTGCACGTAAAAAAACATCACTATCGATTAATGAGATCAAATTGGATGTTAAAGCAGATTTGATTTCAAGCCAAATCTAACATTATATTTCCAACTAGAGAAAAATGGAGTTTTGTCTCCAGTCTCATAAGGGGAGGTGATGAGGTTTGGTACACAGATAGTTCAACAACATCTCATGGCACTGGTCCAGGTGCCTTTTGTCCTAACCGAAACATTTCGGCAATCGATCTTTAGTGGATCATCAAGGGCCTCAGTACTATAGACTGTTAGTCGCAGTGTTGGCACTCTTCAGAGTCACCCCCAAAATAAGTCATGTCATGTGTGTACCCAATTTGGTTTGGATTGGTCAAACGGTGTAGATTTGTATAGAGAATATCCTGTAGAGAGTATACTGTAGAGAATACCCTGTATTGGTGTACATTCGTAGAGAATAACACCACACATCCTTTTTTATGTATATAGACATAAAGCGAATCCAAAAATAATGAGGGACCGCCATAGCCTGGTTGGAAGAGTAACAGATTAGAAACCGGAGGGTTGCAAGAACGAATCCAACCAGAGACAGACCGTCATGTACAAAGGGGGATAGTGCACGTTAAATCTGTCTATGCCCCAAATGCCCTCACGTTGGCGTGGTGTGGATGGTTTGAGAGTGGGGTGCCATCTCAGGTGTTACCTCGTCATCTGTCCGTGGCTTAAAATTACATGATATTGACCTCGTCTCTTTCCCCTTGGAATTGGATTCCATAGCCCGTTGTGTTGCTCCAGTACGATATTAATTTCAATACCTACCTACCCAAACCTACCTCGCCAATAGCACGTTGAGTTTCTCCAGTGTGGCGTGAATAAAAATACATACATACCTAACCAAAAAGAAAAGAAAGAGGAAAACCGAAAAAGTTTGAAAAAGAATTGTCTTCGTAAATGTGAAAAGGAAGTGAGAAATTGCGAAAACAAAATCAGATATTATTTCAAAGGTAAAATTAAGGCTAAAATTTAAAGAAAAGTATTCAGAAAAAGAAACATGAAACGAAAAGAAATATAGATCGGAAATATATTTGAGAAATAGCGAAAAACGAATTGATTGAATCTATAAAACAGAAATGTCTAACAGATAAGACAAAAATCAGGTAAAAAAAATAAAAGGATTGAAGCAATAACGAGAGATATGAATTATAAAAATAACATGCTCTCCAAAAATGGCATAATGTGAAAAAATAAAAATAAATTCAAATCTAAAAATTATGAAAGCACTAGAAATAATGATCTAAAATACAGAACGATGCTTTTTTAAACCATAAAAGTAAAATTTCAGGAAAGAGGAAACTTAAACTTTTATGGAAATCTTAATGAACATGTGATTGAGGAATTCGTTGTGAGCTTTTGATCGATTCCAAAGTGTCTTTTTGCAACATGAAGAAACTAAACCGGCGAACTTTGTATTTATATTCCTTACTCGGTACATTTAATTCTAAATGTATTCTTTATCTTATAATGTTTCAGACGAAATTTGAGTGAATAGATGTTTCAAGGTATCGAACCTTTTCTCTGAATTCGCCATTTCCATTTCCTAAATTGAAAAAGTTTTCATTCCACGATAAGACCCACCCAAAAGTTTTTGTTTTCTACTTATCGGTTAAAAGTTTTCAGTTAGGAAATAATAGATACATCTCTTTGTCTTGCGCTTTTTTAAATTTAAAAACGTTCCTGGATACTACGTTACTCTGATTACGTTCAATATGCACTGTCGTGCAAAACTTGAAGAACGTCTTTGGCTGCTACTTCGCAGTAGATTGACAGGGTGCGGGAAGGTGGTACAAATAAGGGGAGGGATGGGTAGACTAACTGAACGATTAAAGTGCAGAGTGATATTAATATTGAAGGACAAATTTATTTAATAGTATTTGTATGTAGTGACGAGGACGCAAAATGTAGAATAATATGATCTGATGTTTTTTTTTCTTATGGCGGGCACATTTGACCTAAGTCATTGGCCACTACAAGGCCGGGAGTGATGGCCACTTGTGAAGGAGCACCCAGTGGGAGGACCATCATTGCCCCTGACAATTTATACTTCGTAATTGATCTGATGGTTAAATTGTGGAATAAATGAAGCATACTTAGTAAATTTAAACGATTGTTTAATGTAAACAATCAACCCTTAATTCACAATTTGAACGATTAAAGTGCAGATTAATGATAATATTGACGAACAATTTTATTGAGTTGTAGTTGTATGAAGTGTCGGGGACACAAAATGTTGAATACTATGACATGATGTTTGATTTACAATAAATGATGGTAATGGTAATGGTAATTTTAGTTAACGTCGTAATAGAGCAACACAACGGGCTATTGACGACGGTCCGGAATCAATCCCTTAAGGGAAAGATTCGAGGACAACACCTCGTAATTTTGAACCACGGTCAGATGACGAAGCAACACCTGAGCTGGCACCCCACTCTCCAAACTTCCACGCCAACCCAACGTGAGGACTTTCGGCCACGACAGATTTAAGGTGCACCAGCCGCCTCTACACCATACGCTTACAAACATCCATGCCCGGACCCGGATTCGAACCAGGAACCTTCCGATCTAGAGGCTAACACCTTAACCACTATACCGGTTGGTCGGCTACAATAAATGAAGCAGACTTAGTAAGTTTGAACGATTGTTTATTGTTGTTTGAACGATTAAAGTGCAGCGATATTAATATTGAAGGACAATTTTATTGTGTAGTATTTGTATGTAGTGACGAGGAAACGAAACGTAGTGTAATATGATCTTATGTTAGATTGTGGAATAAATGAAGCAGATTTAGTAAGTTTGAACCATGGTTTATTGTAAATATTCAACACTTAATTCACAGTTTGAACAATTTTAGTGCAGATTGATTCTAATATTGAAGGAGGCTATTGTGATGAATATTGATTAAATATATTGAATATTGATTAAAGGCGTCTGAGGTCGGTGTAGTTTGGTAGCTTTCGAATAACACACCTCGTATCCAGTTCTCACTCCAGGCAATCTAAAGTTAGACTGGCCCAAGGTTCGCACAGCACCACAGAATTTCAACCCATTGCGGACCCCACCCCCGTGCTCAGTGCGCCTGCGCACTCGGTTGAAGGGTCATGTACAGTACGAATGTTAGATTGTGCAACTCAACGCTGTATTTATCTTCTGGATAATTCTTCAGATTTTGAAATCGAAGAGAAAACAGTTGTGGTGCATATTTGTAACACTGAACTTTTCATGCATGCCCACAAGTCTGCATCGATTTTTGCGAAATATACACCAAACAACTGAAGTGTTGACGCTGCACTGAGTGCTATGAGACAGAAGGGTAACTCTAAACGCTAAAAAGAGAGTTGAAGCTGTCCTTCGTAGGCTGTTTGACTGATGTAAACATTATACCGCGTTTTCATACATAGAATGAAGGTGATATACGTATATATTTAATAAAGAATTTACCTATCGATGTTCAAATTATACGACAAACAGGCTAAAAGTACAAACTGTTAGTCAGAAATATTACTTTCCTGGAAAAGTTTTCATAAATTTACATATTTAGTACTGGTAATTGGCTTCGTTATTATATGCCTACATTCCTTTCAAAATGTAGTTGTAAACAACAACCCAACGAGACTTAATTTATATTAAAGTGGCAAAAGTACACGGACTTCTCATACTTTAAAAAAATACTTTTTCCATTGCTTATTAAATTCAAAATAATGGTCTAGTCAAAAATTAAGCATAAATGTTCCGCTTCAAACCTTCAGCTAGTTAGTTCTAAAGCTGAATCAACTCGACTTAAAAATAACATATGGACAATTTTAAAACTATTCGACATTTTTTATGTGAACGAGCTTCGGGAAAATAAATAAAAAACATTTTGTCTGGGTACACTTGCTTAACTATATAAGATGATAGGTTAGTATTTTAATTAACGCCACCCTGGAGCATCATAACGGGGTATAAACTATTCAAGAATGTTGAAGGGAAGAAAGTTGGATTTAATAATAAATGGGTCTTATTCTGCAAAGGCAAGCACAAAATTAACTATATAACTTTTTTTATAATGCCCTACTTCGCATACCGTTGATAGACAAGATGTTAAAATAAAGCTTATTATTTTCATCGTCATAAATGTGTTGGACAGTGTTAACGTTATTTAAATATTTTAATATCGCATAGTTTTTATATCTAATATGCCACTCACTATATCTAATAGTTTTATATCTAACATGCCTCTCACTATATCTAATACTTTTATATCGAATGCCACTTAAAAGCAGAAAGAATTTCAAGCTTCAAAATCCAATTTTACTTTGATTGAACTCTATACTTTTTATCTAAGTATTTTTTATTTAAATCCAAACATTTTATTTCATATTCCCTCTGCACTTCTTATGTTTTAGCTTAGAGGTGCGTAAAGGCTTTATAAACCCGGGATACCCAAGCTATCTTTTTTTTTGTTTTCATCCCACAACTGTATTTCCCACTCCTTAATTTTCCCTTTCACATTTTCTACTTGATATTTTGTGTTTGACACAGCTTGGTCAAGTATCACCAATGTGCCACATAACCTAAAAACAGCCAATCCATCTACGTTCTAGTGTTGGGATCAATAATCCTGGGTGGGTCTTGCAAGTAAGCAACACATGTGGAGTTTTCTTGTGAGGGGACTTTCGAAGGCATAGAACATTCGTGTTTCCCCTAACCCACACACACATTGTCTGGTCTGAGGTAATCCGAAGCATTGATACATGGCCCGTTACACACTGAAATAGGCGTCGATATTTGATTCGGGGACCCATGTATTTAATTAGCGTAGCATTGAAGCAACGCAATAGCCTATTGAGGACGGTCCGGCTTCAAACCCGAAAGACAAGATACTAGGACAATACCACATAATTTTGAACCACGGTCAGATGACGAGGTCACACCTGAGATGACAAACTCCTTCCCTCCAAATGTTCTCACTAGGCTCCTAACTCTCACTCTCCCCGTGTCCTCTATAGTCTCCTATTCTCTCACCCTACCGTGTCCTTCCTAGTCTATTATTATCTCACCCCATGCCCTTCTTAGGCCCCTATTCACATCATACTTTTTTTCCAACCTAAGACCTTATAATCTCACTCTTCCCATGTCCTCCTTATGGCCCTGATCTCTAACTCTCCTTATGTCCTCCCTAGGCCTCTATTCTGTCACATTCCGTATGTCCTCTATGAGCCCCTACGTCTTTTATAGGCCCCTATTCTCTCGCCTTCCCTATGTAGGTCTATTGCATAAATAAGCCTCCAAACATCACACTTCAAGACGCACTAGAGACCACATTCTTCAGCTGTGGGAGAATTCAACACAGATGACCCAGGCCGCTCAACATACAATCTCTTCCTAAGCGTTTACATAAATAGCTACCTGGTACAAAATCCTGTCCCAAACACTCACCATTTCTCAGCAAGAGACAGTTTGTTTTTCTTTCATGTGTCTTCATTCCTCGTTGCACACAGGCCGCTCAACATACAATCTCTTCCTAAGCGTTTCCATAAATACCTACCTGGTATAAAAACCTGTCCCAAACCCTCACCAGGTCTTGGCAAGGGACAGTTTTTTTTCTTTCTTGTATCTTCATTACTTGTTGAACACAGGCCGCTTAACATAAAATATCTTCCTAAGCGTTTCCATAATTACCTACAAAATTATGTCCCAAATTCTCACCAGTTCTTGGTAAAGAACAGTTTGTTTTTCTTTCTTCGATCTTCATTCCTCGTTGGACACTGGCCGCTCAACATACAATCTCTTCCTAAGCGTTTCCATAAATACCTACCTCGTACAAAAACCTGTTCCAAACTGTCAGCAGTTCTTGTCAAATGACAGTTTGTTTTCTTTCTTGGATCTTCATTCCTCGTTGAACACATGCCGCTCAACATGCAATCTCTTCCTAAGTGTTTCCATAAATACCTACATGGTACAAAAGCTTGTCCCAAACTCTCACCAGTTCTCGGCCATGAACAGTTTGTTTTTCTTTCTTGGATGTTCATTCCTCGTTGGACACTGGCCGCTCAACATACAATCTCTTCCTAAGCGTTTCCATAAATACCTACCTCGTACAAAAACCTGTTCCAAACTGTCAGCAGTTCTTGTCAAATGACAGTTTGTTTTCTTTCTTGGATCTTCATTCCTCGTTGAACACAGGCCGCTCAACATGCAATCTCTTCCTAAGTGTTTCCATAAATACCTACATGGTACAAAAGCTTGTCCCAAACTCTCACCAGTTCTCGGCCATGAACAGTTTGTTTTTCTTTCTTGGATGTTCATTCCTCGTTGGACACAGGCCGTTCAACATGCAATCTCTTCCTAAGCCTTTCCATAAATACCTACATGGTACAAAAGCCTGTCCCAAACTCTCACCAGTTCTCGGCCATGAACAGTTTGTTTCTCTTTTTTGGATCTTCAATCCTCGTTGGAGCAATAGGACAGTTTTACTTCAACCAGATAATTCGTCCTTTAGCAAAATAGACCAGATATTTCTCTGAATCACTTGGAGGGTTAAGCAAGTCATATTCCGTGAGTAACTTGGCTCATCATCTACTAATAAACAACAGCACTCATACTTGCTTAAACAGTGTCTACTTGAAGTCATTCATAGTTTACCCAGCAGCTCACTTCATATATTTTCACTGATGCTTGTCAACAAAAATCAGGTAGAACCTCTGGCAGTGTAGTTTTTAATTTTTATGTAATTCTCGTAGATAGAAAGATTGGATTTATCTGATGCATCAATATAAAGATATTTTGTATAGTAGTTATTTAAAAAAATAATACGTGATTGATACGTAGGAAATACCATTTTTCCTGTATTTATAGAGGTTTAAAAAATGACTTTAATTTGTCAATGAGTATTATGTTGAATTCTAAAAAGAAACACCCTAGTTTTATTTAGAGAAGAAAAACACGGCATGTGTCAGAAAAAATGCAGGTAGGTAATTGAAATTACGTCGAACTGGAACAACACAGCGTCAGAGTAGAAGGGAAAGCCCTATTAATATGTCTGAGCAGGAAAATAATTCGATTTAAATGTTCATGAATAAGGAAAACCTCCGAATTTTTTCTAGTATTTCCACCTACTCATGGTCTTTTCTAAGCATGATTCCATTCGAATTATGATTATATATATATATATTCGAATGCAATCATTCGAATTATGAAAATTAGAGAAAATAAATCTCAATTCTTCTCTTGAAAGCCAGGATGCACAGACGTGTTGTGAACAAGGGTGTTTATACTTATTTTATATTTTGTATTTTGCCGACCAACCTGTCTAGTGGTCAAGGTGTTGGTCTCTGAATCGGAAGGTTCCAGGTTCGAATCCGGGGTTAGGGCATGGATGTAAACTGTGCTGTCCTTTGTTAGGGACAATGATGGTCCACCCACTGGGTGCCCCTTCACAAGTGACCATCACTTCTGACCTTGTATAAGGCTAAAATGACCTCGGTCAACTTTGTATTGATTTGTATTTGTCCTCGCAATTGTACTGCCTTGCCATTGGAAAAAAAATATATATATTTTGTATTTTATAGTTTGTGTATATTTCATATTATTTGCATTTGGTATCTCTCTATATTAAAAAAAAGTTACCGCCGCCGCCGCAGGTTTGAAAACTGTGCTGTTTAGCTCGATTCTTAAACGATTTCCCGATTTTTTTCCGATGCGGCTATTAGTTTAGGGTTTATTAAGTGTCAAAATTGAAGAAGCAAAATTTCTTCCGCGAGTGAGCAAAACACATACAAATTTTCAGTCTTCAGCCGTGAGTTTTTTTTAAGAGTACCTCTCAAAGTAAATTTTTGCAGCTTGTCGAGTTTTTTTTTAAATTTCAATTTGGTTCTTGATAATATTTTTTTGAAATTCCGGAAAAATCAGGACATTTTTGTTACTTTTTTTAAACTGCCGTATCTATATTTTATTACTATTATTTTTTAATTTTTAAAATATCGCAGTATACCTCAGAATGTACTCTTTCTTACGGTACTGTTATTTTTGAAATCGGTTAATAATTAAATCGGATGCGATCAAAAGTTGGTCATACAAAATTCAGAATCTTTGGATATTTTCGCTACTTTTTGTTACAACCGTTAACTAAAACTGTCATATTTATATCGTATTACTGTAATTTTTTTATTTTGAGAATAGCGCAGTATACCTCAGACTGTACTCTTTCTTACGGTACCATTATTTTTTAAATTGGTTCATGAACAAATTCGATGCAATCAAAAGTTGGTGACACAAATTTCGTACTTTTTATTTCGCGGAGCATTGTATTCGCGGACGGTTGTATTTTTGACTATCGGGTTTGCCAGATATCAAATTTATCGCAGCAACAATTGCCATAAAAACGATTTCTTTTTATTTGGCGAGGAAAAAGGCTCGCTTTTTTCCCTCTGTTTTCAGACGGTTTACCGAGAAAGTAGAAAGTACACATAATAAAGTTTGGAGATCAACAGGGTTTACTTAAAATTGTACAGGGAACAAGATGCAGAAGATTTTTTACTCATGCGGCTATTAGTTTAGGGTGCAATAAGTGTTAAAGCAAAAAAGAGTGAAATCACTTGCGTAAGAGGTATTGGTTTGCGAAGCAAACCAAACGGGATTGAGTAGCAATTTCCGGGGGGTCGTTTAGCGTAAGCGAGCAGGTTGCGAAGCCCTCGCTGTGACGTCATGGACCGGAAAGTGAAATTAGGATAATACGAATTATTCAGATAGTTTCACTCTGCGAAAGGAATGTTGGTTTGTGAAGCAAACCAAATGCCATACGTAAAAGGAGTGTTGGTTTGAGAAGCAAACCAAATGGAATTGCGTAGCAATCCCCGGGGGTTGGCGAGCGTAAGCGAGTAGGGGGCGGAGCCCCCTAGTTGTCACAAAAAAAGAGGAAGTTAATAAGAGTAAATGTAGAATTTAATTTGATGTGTGTCATTGCATTGATTTTACAATTGAAGAATTGACGTTGAAAGGGAGGTAAGAGCCCAAAACTAAATTTTACGGGACAAGCACGTTGAAGGTTGCACTTACCTCCTTTGTGGAGCCAAGAGTGATCAAGTTTCCATTGGTGATATCTTGTGGCTTTTTCGTAACTGTACTTCGTGAGTTACGGACTTTCTTCTTCTCCGTGTTACTGGCATTAAAACATAGGGTAATTTCAATTTTTTCAAAATTTGGTGCTAACCTCCTTTTTAGTGTTACCAGCATTGAAACCTAGTATAATATCAACTTTTTCAAAATTTGGTGCTTATCTCCTTTTTAGTTTTTCTGCCATTAAAAAATAGGATACTTTCAATTTTTTCAAAATTTAGCTCTTACCTCCTTTTTTGTGTTACTGGCATTAAAACATAGGATCATTTAAATTTTTTCAAAATTTGGCATTTACTTTTTAGTATTACAGGCATTAGAACATAGGATTATTTCAATTTTTCAAAATTGGGCGCTTGCCTTCTTTTTAATGTCAACGCCTAGTTTAAATTTAAATTTATACTAAATTTTCTTTAGTGTGTCAACTAGGTGCTACATTTGGATTTGTTAAAAAAAATGAAAAAGTTTTTCAACAGATATGTTTCATAGGTATACCAAAGGAGGCTTTAGCACGATGTTTGCTACCAAATAAACGGAGGGTTGCATAAGGCCTGTGGTCTGCAGACTGTGCATCCCTGCTTTGAAGCATGATTATAAGAAATTGAATTGACATCCAAAGGATACACAACCAGCAACTATCATTTGTTATTTTCTTTCTAAAAAAATATTTTATTCTATGTTAAATAGTAGTCTTCTTTGATGACCGACTCTTTAGTATGAAGTTCTTCTACTTATCCAAACAGAGCACCAGTCGATGATCACACATAAAACCTAGCACAATTGTCATCAACCATTCTTCTGTGGACCGTTGTAATCCGCTGGCGTTTCTAAGGTATACTGGCATACTAGTCAATAAGACTAATTTGGACATAATAACGTGGCCCTTAGATTACTTTCTTTAGTTGGGAATTCATCATCTTTTGTTCGACGAGACATATTTAAAAACTTTGTTCAATTGGATCATTTTTGTCACCATACTATAGAAATGCGCATATACACATCTACCCTGTCGTAACATGTTTTTCTCCAAATGAAGCTATAAAATGCCAAATCAGTTAGCCCAATCACACAGTGTTTTTCACAGAGCAGTCACGTGAGTACTAGTCGACATGTTGGTCACACATTTTAGAATCTCCTCTCAATACCAATTCTCAGTTTACTTATATTTCATGACTATGGCCACTGCGATGGTTCAACAGTTGGTCGGGACACACATCTTTCAAACTCAATTAACCCTCTAAATAGTGCAGATTTATTTATCTTTTCATGTAATGTTTTTGGTAGAAGCAAAACCTCATCTGATTTCAAAATAAGGTATAAAAACCTTGCTTTAAAAAATTTAGGATTGCGATATTTTTCTCAAACAAAATTGTATATAATCCAAGATGGCGTCAAAAATAGCTGCTGTTATGCAGTACTTTATTGGAAAGTATGAAAAAATTAAACAACTAGTGTCTAAATAAATATTGTCTGGCTCATAACAACTAAGAGGAAATAAAAAAGTCACAAACTTATTAAAAGATATTATTTGGTAATTTATTATCCTTAAGGTACAGATTACCCATGTAAAACATTTATTCTTTGTTTTATTGTACAAATCAATCTACAATCCAATACATGCAAAAATTTATTCTTTGTTTTATTGTACAGATCAATCTACAATACAATCCATGCAAAAGATTTATTCTTTGTTTTATTTTACAAATCAATCTACAATACAATCCATGCAAAACATTTATTCTTTGTTATATTGTACAAATCAATCTACAATACAATCCATGCAAAATATATATTCTTTGTTTTATTGTACAAATCACAATCCGCAATACAATCCATGCAAAACATTTATTCTTTATTTCATTGTACAAATCACAATCTGCAATACAATCCATGCAAAACTTGTATTCTTTGTTTTATTGTACAAATCAATCTACAATCCAGTCCATGCAAAACATTTATTCTTTGTTTTATTGTACAAATCAATCTGCAATACAATACATGCAAAACATTTATTCTTATTTTTATTGTACAGATCAATCTACAATACAATACATGCAAAACATTTATTCTTTGTTATATTGTACAAATCAATCTGCAATGTAATCCATGCAAAACATTTATTCTTTGTTTTATTGTACAAATCAATCTACAATACAATCCATGCAAAACTTGTATTCTTTGTTTTATTGTACAAATCAATCTACAATCCAATTCATGCAAAACATTTATTCTTTGTTTTATTGTACAGATCATTCTACAATACAATCTATGCAAAACATTTATTCTTTTTTTATTGTACAGATCAATGTACAATACAATCCATGCAAAACATTTATTCTTTGTTATATTGAACAAATCAATCTACAATCCAATCCATGCAAAACATTTATTCTTTGTTTTATTGTACAAATCAATTTACAATCCAATCCATGCAAAACATTTATTCTTTGTTTTATTGTACAAATCAATCTTCAGTACAATCCATGCAAAACATTTATTCTTTGTTTTATTGTACAAATCAATCTACAGTACAATCCATGCAAAACATTTATGAAATATATAAAGTCTGTCCAATATATGTCTTTTTATAAGCATTAAAACAATCTAATGGAAGTAGTATTTTTTTCATCAAAATCCTCAGATAACCTTTCTTGGCTAGGTTTATTGTTGCAACTGAAAACCTAGCATCCACAAACAGGGTTAATTTTGTTAACGAAGGGATACCTCATAGAGACAACCACGAGGAAAAGAAATAAAATATGAGAGTGATAATTTATTGAAACTATCTTACTTATCTCTCCTAGCGTTTTCTACTAGATATTTTTCCTAATTATATCTGATCAATTTTGCTAATGACGAAATACATCGTCATCAGGATACTGCCGATTATTTTGTATGATGACAAGATCAAGACCAGTTTCTAACGACGAGATATCTCGTCCATCAAGATCAGAGGAATACTTTTTGTAAGGACGAGACATCTCGTCCATCAAGATTTGGTCAACGTTTTTTCTAAGGACGAGTTATCTCGTCCATGAAGATAGGGTTACTTTCGCTAATGACGATATACGTCGTCAAGTCTACCACCTGGTTAAGTTTCAGGTTAGATTGTTTAACGGAAAGAACGCATGGAATCTTTAGATTTTGAGCAATGTGATGATATTCAACGTTCGTGTCTCTTCACACTTGAAAAAGAAGCTGAGGAAATAAGAGCCAACGTCAGACATTTCACGTCCGATGACTTTGCACAAATTCAATGGTCACGAAGCAATTTCGACAATTTCTCATCTCGATTTCCTTTGCAAGGAGATGAGTATTATTTCATACAATGGGGGGCTCACCATCATAATTAGGTCTGGAAGCCATTCAAATTCCGTCAGCTTTCCTATGATAATTAACTTCACGAAGTAGAACCGACCTCGGTCTAATTGTCTATAATTTGGGTATCATCTCGGTCTAAAATTGCAAAATAATCCCATTTGGTTTCTAAAAGGAATGCTAGAGGAAAGCATTTAAAAAAAATACCTACTTTCGAGAAATGCGATAGCCTGTTTTTTTTTATTTTAGTGGAAATAAAACTATCTTCCAATATTTAACTAATGTAAATGGCACAGAAATTGACGTTATTTGTTTGCTGTTGAACAGTAACACCGTATATAAGCAATATTTTTTTAAATTTCCAATGGAAAGGCTGGGTACATATTGCAAAGACAAATGCAATACATAATACAATACAGTACAGAATTGACCGAAGTCATTGTAGCCTTATACAAGGACAGAAATGATGGTCACTTGTGAAGGGGCACCCAGTGGGTGGACCATCATTGTCTCTAACAAAGGATAGCACAATATGCATCCATGCCCTGACCCGGATTCGAACCAGGAACCTTCCGATCCAGAGGCCAGCACCTTGACCATTAGATCGGTTGGTCGGCATATAAGCAATATAAGGAGCCACGTTAGCATGGTTAGAAAAATAGCGGATTAATAATCAGACGGTTGAGAGATCGGAACTAGATCCAAACGTCGTGTATGTGAGGGGAGGGTGATTGTGAAATCTGTCGGAACCTTAAATGTCCTCTCATTGGCGTGATGTGGACGTTTGCAGAATGTCCTACTAGCTCAGGTGTTGCCATCATCATCTGATAATTTTTTTTATGAATTCCTACATAAATGTAGACTATTAGAGCGTGTCTGTGCAAGTTTTGCAGTTTTTTAATTGACAAGCTTAAATAAAGTATTTTGTGTAATGGGCCTGATCGGAAAACCGGGATAGGAAAACAATGAAATACTGTCACGACTAAGAGAAATTAGTAACCAACACATTGACATTTAAGAACTGCAAATAAAACCACGTGTTGTATAAAGGGTAGGGAAATACCACCAAAATCAATTTTTCTATTCTACTTTTGCAGAGTTTTAGATAATTTGTGAATTCGAATAAAGTCAGACAGTGTGACTGACACACATCTATTTGAGGATATATCAGTTTTACCACCTCCAGATTTCCCTCCATGACTTGTAACTAGTTTTGATCTTCATCAAGACACTTTCTAGGATTCTTTCAGTCAATACATGCGGCTATTTAGTCAGTAATCCAACTGATGGTTGTCTCGGCAATTACTTTAATTTATTACATAAAGATCTGCTATTTCAGAGATTATTCGAGGAGACAATTACCAGGAGGGTTGAGGATTTGACCAGATCTCGAAATCCTCAAAAAATCCGCTTATCTGAGCTATCTCGTCCATCAACATCTGACCAATCTTGCTAATGACGTACCTCGTCATGACGGTATTACCGATTTGGTGACCATGACGAGATCAAGATCGTGTCAAATTTCATCTCATGACGAGATATCTCGTCCATAAACATCTGCTACTTTAGAGATACCTCGATGAGACAATTACAGGAGGGTTGATGATTTTACCAGATCTCAAAATCATCAAAATATCCGTTATATCTTGTTGACGATACATCTTGTTATTAGCAAAATTGGTCAGATTGCGATGATCTAATCCCGTAGAATTCAATAGGAGGGTGGAATTAATGTGATATACTGGTTAAAGCTATACAACACTACTTGAAAATCTAGTTACGCTGAAGGCTAAAATACAAAGGTTCCGAAACAGAAATTACGCCAAGCGGTATTAATTTAATATGAATATGATCAGGAAACAGTATTAAGAGGTGTATAAAGCCATGCCTTTCTCACAAATATCAGGTAAGATAAATATCTGGAAGAGTTTACACAAGTCCATGTTCAAAAATACTTCCATTACGGACAAAATAACAGAAGCGCGAAGTCTGGAAAGTAAAGGAAGGAACAATGCAAGTATGGAAAAATATTTTAGGGAGCAGAAGCGATATTTGTACTGAATAATTCACATAAAAACTCGAAAGGAATAATGTTTTATATCGTAACTCTATAAAATGGAAATATCTTAGCAACTGAGTTTACATTCAAACTTCACTGAACTTATATTTATTTATTGACTTTAGACTGTGGTCGTAGAACACAGAGCATATAGACAATGCATGGGGAAATTTCTAAGGAAGAAAGTAGCGAAAAAATTCTAGCCACACTTTCATTTTTTTAAACTATGCCGACCGTATCTTTCGTCTTGGATTTCCATATCTATTCTAATATGAGAGAGATTTCTTTCGAAGTTCAGAGTTTATCGAAGCCGAAAACTAAGACTGAAGAGAATTGGTCAGGATAAATGGCCTCAGATTTATATAGTTGAATATATGTGCTAACATACCATGAGTTCGTAACAATTCGCAATTTCCAACGGCTGTAACGTGCTGTCATAATTGTGTTTTACTGTCTTCTTTCTTATCGCAGCGTAAGAGAAGAAATTACTCTGTCATTGAGTATGCAAAAAAGGTTTTGGGGCAATGTCAGAGGGGTCTTTAAAAATGTCTCCATGCATGGATCCAATGCAATTCAGGATGTGTGAGGGAGAGGATGGTAATGAGCTGCATTTGATACAGGTGGAAAATGATTTCTGGTCATCAGAGAATATCATCTTTTTTCAAATGGCCAGATCGGCTTGGTGTGGAAGTTTGGAGAGTGGGGTTCCAGCTCAGATGTGACCTCGTCATTTGAGTATATTTTGTTACTTGGGTTTTATCGATATGCTGAATGCAGAAATCAAATCTATTCCCAGGCATGAAATCGTTCAAAACGAGTCAATATTGATTCATGCCCCTACTATTGATTATGCTCTTGAAGGTCCCGGAAGATTTACTTCGAATTGTTTGCAGCGATTAGCGTGGATAGATTTATTTTTGCACAAAACGGGGGATTCTAATCCTGGTTCACACTAGGGATGCGACACCGATGTCAATGTTTTTAAAACATCGATTTTTTAAAAAAAACTTTGATATATTTAACATCGATGTTTTTGTAACATCGATGTTTATACTTGTCGATGTTTTTACGTTGTCGATGTTTTATTTTTAAATGAAAAAAATTTAAAAAATAACATAACTTTTATAATTAGCGAATTGAACATACTTTTAGACCAAAGTGACCAAGAATGAAGGACCTGAAAAGTAGGGATGCGATATCGATGTTTTCTAAACATTGATGTTTTAAAAAAAACATCGATGTATTGGAGCCGATGTCGCATCACTAGTTGCTAAACCAGCTTTAAGAAATGGGAAAAAAAGTTTAAATACACTGAATTTTAAAAACATCGATGTTTTTAGGTCGATGTATTATCAACATTGATGTTTCAATTTTGAACATTGATGTTTCAAAACATCGATGTTTTCCTATCGATGTCGCATCCCTAGTTCACACTCGAACAGTCAGTATACTCCATCAGTATGACCATTCCAACATCAACAGTCAGTATGACCATTGACGTCAATGGTCGTTCCATGTATATTTAACTGTAGCATATCTCTAAATTGAGCTACACAAATAAATTTTGTGCTGTGTGTTTACGAAGTAAACGTGATAGCCTTCCGAGGTAGCCCGGTTGGAAGAGGAACGAATTATCTACCGTAAGGTAGCGAGGTCGAATCCAACCAAAGACCTTCGTGTAGATATCAAATGTTCTCACGTTGACGTGGTGCGGACGTTTGGAGAGAGTGGTGCTAAGGTGTTACCTCGTCATCTGACAATGGCTCAAAGTTTCGCGGTGTACGTTGCGTTTGATCCCGGATAGTCGCCAATAGTTCGTTGTGTTGCTCCAGTTCGCCGCCAATTAAAATACCTTCCTTCATCAGACCATTTTACTATCCATCCAGAGCTGGGTTTTGTGGGCCTCGTCTCATGGAAAAATAGACGCTGTGAAGTTTTATCCGTGCCAAATCTCGTAATGAGTAACAAAGTATTTTATAATACCATAAATCAAATATCGTGGCACTTTTGGCGGGATTTCAGCCACCATCACTTGACACGAAGAATAGCTAGTGAAATTAAACTACCAATGGAGAAACACAATGGATATTGGCAGCGATTTGGGATTAATATGGAAGGGATAGAACCGAGGACAATAGCTCGAATTCTGAACTATATTACGAGGTTCACCAATTGAGCGCTATCACCCCATTTTTGCAAACTTCCATATCACGCCACTGTGAGGCTATTCAAATTGTATATTGCAGTGATGTGATTATATTTAGTAAATTACTATACAGATTTTCAAAACCATTTAATGATGGTGTCCAGTTTATAGGCAAATCAGCTTTACCTGGTGATCTGCTTAATTGTAGCAAGAAGCAGCTTTCTGTCAGATGAGCAGTGGATATTCCCCCTCAGGTACCTGTAGTCTTCTCACCTGAGTATGGATATCAGCATGGACGCTGGCTAGCGTTCGGAGTTAATGTTTTGGTCACTTGTGACTCTTGGGAACAGACCAGTTCTGTCCTCCCCTGCTGGCTGTCTTTCCTCCCTTCCTTAGGGTAAGGCAGAAAAGTAATCAACTCACCCCTTATCGTTAGGACAAGAACCCACTTTCACCTCTATTCTCGTCAATCCAGCGGAAATCTCAAGATCTGCTTATAGATAAGATGAAGCCCAGGGTCATCTAAGATTATAACATAACAATATCAATCTGTCACCCATAAAAATTCCAAAGAAAATTCAGAATTTATGTATATAAGGTGGAGCTGGGAACAAGGAAATTTAGTACGAGACACAGATTAGTGTTATAACTGACACCAAATTTATTTAAAACACTTACTCAACGAATACAACTGATAGAATACTTGCTAGAATGCATTAATTGCTGCGAAGTTTGTTTTTGTAGACTATGTTGCCAGTTATAAAATATTACATTTTACTTTAATATTTACAAAATTGCGAACATTGCATGTATGATAGGCGTTAAGTTAACAACCATTACATAAAAGGCCAGAAGAACTGCGATAGTCGAGTTTTACGGTAATCTTGGCATGCATCATTGCGAGAGAATCTCTGGTAACGGGAAGTCACATTCCCGCCTTCCAGATTCCTGGTTTGTTTGAAAGCGCCGAATCACCCTCTCTCATACATCACTTGGTGGGCGTAAGTCACGTGATTTGCGTTCTGAACGCTTTCTAATGGGCATCCATAAAAAAAAGAAGTCGCAATGTTTTCTTTTTTGAAGACTAATTTTGTCGTTTTGGTGGGCCTGAATTTCTCCGGCGTTATTAAGACTGTTGGCTCGATGCCCATTTTCTTTTGTTAGTAAATTAAATTGCCATGTTACGTGATGTCTTTGTGGTGGGACAATGCGGTGTCGTCCAACCGACCCTGATTCGACACTCCCAAATAAAGCAGTAATGTCGCAAACGTGATTAGACTTCTGACATGATGTGCCTGAACTGCTGCAATGTCCAAAGTGATTGCCACGTCTGTTAGCATTGTACTTCGTTCGCGCTCAGCTTTCAGTGTTCCTTGGTTTTACAAATGCATTTAACCCTAAAAGTATTTCGACGAGATATCTCGTCCAAGATCCGACCAATTTTGATTTGGACGAAATATCTCGTCGAGACAAAACTGCTCTATTACTTCAAGAAGAACTAAGATCAAAGTAGGCAAAATTAACTGTCCCCAGGCGGGAAATGATTGAATGCCACGTCTGTTACCACTTCGTTCGCACTCAGGTTTCAGTGTTCCTTGGTCACACAAATGCATTTCACCCTACAGGTATTTAGACGAAATATCTCGTCCAAGATCCGACCAATTTTGCTAAGGACGAAATATCTCGTCGAGACAAAACTGCTCTATTACTTCAAGAGGAATTAAGATCAAAGTAAGCAAAATGAACAGTCCCCAGCCGGGAAATGATTGAATGCCACGTCTGTTACCACTTCGTTCGCGCTCAGGTTTAAGTGTTCCTTGGTCACACAAATGCATTTCACCCTACAGGTATTTAGACGAAATATCTCGTCCAAGATCCGACCAATTTTGCTAAGGACGAAATATCTCGTCGAGACAAAACTGCTCTATTACTTCAAGAGGAATTAAGATCAAAGTAAGCAAAATGAACAGTCCCCAGCCGGGAAATGATTGAATGCCACGTCTGTTACCACTTTGTTCGCGCTCAGGTTTAAGTGTTCCTTGGTCACACAAATGCATTTCACCCTACAGGTATTTCGACGAGATATCTCGTCCAAGATCCGACCAATTTTGTTTTGGACGAAATATCTCGTCGAGAGAAAACTGCTCTATTACTTCAAGAGGAACTAAGATCAAAGTAGGCAAAATGAACTGTCCCCAGGCGGGAAATGATTGAATGCCACGTCTGTTACTACTTCGTTCGCGCTCAGGTTTCAGTGTTACTTGGTCACACAAATGCATTTCACCCTACAGGTATTTCAACGAAATATCTCGTCCAAGATACGACCAATTTTGCTAAAGACGAGATAGATCGCCGTATCGAAATTGCTCTATTACTCCAAGAGGAACGAACGAAGATCAAAGTAGGCAAAATTAATTGTCACTAGGTCGGAAATGATGACAGTTTGGAACAGGTTTATGCAATAGCGGAAGCTCATTATTTATCAGTATTTTGACAGCCGGTTGGAAAGGCGACGGATTACCAACTAAAGGGTTGCGAGTTTGAATCCAAACAAAGACCGTCCTGTACAAATGGGACTGATGTACGTTAAATCTTACGTGATCTCAAATTTCTTCATGGTGGCGTGATGTGGAAGTTAGAAGAGTGGGATGCTAGCTCAGGTATGATCTCTTCATCTCACTGCAGTTTAAAATTACGTAGTGTCATCCTCGTATCTTTCCCCCTGGGGATTGATCCCGGACCATCACCAATAGAACGTCGTGTTGCTTCAATGCGACGTTTATTAATTACCTACCTACCTTCGAAGCGAAGATAAGCCACCCGTAGGGTTGGTGGGTAATTGAATAAAGGTCGCACCGGAACATCGTTCTATTAGACAGTCTATTGTTTCTGTTTGATCTAATTCTTATCTTATAGTACGACCATTGCATTTCATGTGTATAGGACATACCATGGAATTGAAGCAAGTAGGTAAATAAAGTTGTTTATAGGTATAATATCTACTTTATATATATTATTGATTAAACATGGTGTGAGATGTAGGTAGTTAAGTAATGTGTCATTGAATTAACACGACGGATTATGGGGGAACATTCGTGATCATTCCCGAAAGGAAACATCCTAGGACAGAACCTGAGATGACAACCTAATCTCCCATCGTCCACACCACAGCAACGTAAGGACATTTGAGACCTCGACTGATTTAATATGCACTTGCACGTACACGACGGTTTTAGGTCGATGATCCTTTCGTTTTCCAACAGGATTACAGTGTACCACCCACCAAGAGGCTTAAACAAGTGCGTAATTATCTACTTCACATGAGAGGTTGTGAAGCTATAGATGGTGGTCATGTTTTCTGTGTCAAAGGATATTTCCTGTACGAATGAGAGTGATTTCCTTTTTCTTGTTTTTCGATTATGATTTCAGCAGTGTGATAATCAAAATTGGAAAGAAAAAAATGTTTTACTAATTGGTGCGTAACAGTTGATTGATCAAGTCAATTAAACACCAAGCGTCGTCAAAGCAGCCATAAACTGCATGTTGAGGTAATCCGATATGTATCATTCTAGAGCATGTGTGTAACATGAAAAATCTTCGTTTTCCGTCAGGTTTGTTTGTTTACACTGAAAATCCCTCTCAGGAACATTAATTGCATTATCATATTATAAGTTTAGGAATTTTCAACCATCAAATATATCTTCAAACAGGTCACCGTATAATCACTACAATTGCTTTTTTACAACACAATTCTACTTTTTATAAGATTTTAGTATTTTGATGTTCTGAAAATGCAAAACTTATTCTGCAAAATAAACTTAAACAAGAACGAAAATATCGTCATTCTTACTGAAAATAATATTTTAAAAGCATTTAAGGCATCTTTAACAATTAAGAATATCCGACAACTAAGAGGCCATCTGCCTAAAAAGTCATGGGCCGTCTGCCCAACTGCTAGCTTCGGTGTCTGGGGGAACATCTGTCTCATTGCTGCGGTCGCTTCCTCTAGGTGGCGTTACTGCTGCGGACGTATCAGGCTTTGGCGCGCTCGTCGCACAATCCCTCATATACAGGGTGGTCCCGAATTCATGGTACAAACTTTAATGGTAGGTACAGGACATTGTAACAATGATTTATTGTATAGGAATGTATAGTCGCAAGTGACGCGGTGAGGCGAAAACAGGGGAAATAACGGCCGAAAGGAAAAACAAAGATTTTATTGAAAGCGTTGTTGACAAGTGTCATGTTTACAGTAATTGTTCAAAATTGCTTCCACCAGTATCGATACATGCTTGACAGCGTCGGTGGAGCGATTGGCGTACACGTTCAAAGATGCCTGGTATTTCACGCACACCTGCAGCAGCTACAGATAAGCGAGCGACGAGATCCTCATCTGAGTCAACTGGAGTCTCATAAACAAGATGCTTTAGATGTCCCCATAAAAAGTAATCGAGGCTCGATAAATCGGGAGATCGGGGTGGCCAAGGGACTGGTCCACCACGCCCAATCCATCGAGTACCAAACGTGGCATTCAGGTAATTCCGTACATCAATGCTGAAGTGTGCTGGCGCCCCATCGTGCTGAAACCACATGCGGTTACGAATGGCGATCGGAACATCATGCAGCAGTTGTGGTAACACTTCTTTCAGAAAAATAAGATAGCTTCCGCCAGTGAGCCGCGTGGGTAGTAAGTATGGGCCAATCAAAAAGTCGTTCACAATACCAGCCCACACATTAATACTGAAACGTTGTTGAAACGCATGTCGACGCGTTGCATGTGGATTATCGGTTGCCCACACATGGGAATTGTGCGCATTAAAGACACCCTCGCGTGAAAATGTCGCTTCATCTGTAAATAGCACATAATCTACGAAATCCGGCTGCAACGCACATTGCTGCATCACCCACAGGCAGAAGTTCACGCGGCGAGGATAATCTGCCGGATTCAATGCTTGTACTTTCTGAAAATGGAAGGGGTGTAAGCGATTTTCGTTTAACACTCTGCATTCAGTCTGATGACTCACACCTACGTCACGCGCAACAGTTCTTGTGCTTGACTCGGGTCTATCAGCCACAATGTTCAAGATTCTTTCTTCCAGCCTTGGAGTGCGTACAGCTCTTACTCGACCAGCGCCATGTCTGTTGACGTCGAACGCACCTGTTTCACAAAGTTGACGATGTAACCGTTGAAAAATTCTATGATCCGGCATTCGTCGATCAGGATACTCCGCGCGATACATTCGTAACGCAGCTCTGCCGTTACCATTTGCACGGCCGTACATGTAATGCATGTCTGCTTTTTCTGCATACGTAAAGTCACCCATCGTCTACGGCAGCACAATTGTGAATGGCGCTTTTCCCTACTGCGATGCATCATGTTCAACAGCGGCTAGACATCTACTGCCCTCTACCGGCAATGATACCAACCGATCACTCCATTTCTCTTTCCTTTTATTTCCCCTGTTTACGCCTCACCGCGTCACTTGCGACTATACATTCCTATACAATAAATCATTGTTACAATGTCCTGTACCTACCATTAAAGTTTGTACCATGAATTCGGGACCACCCTGTATATCAGGCCTCGAAATAGATTTTATAATACATGTGCACCTAAGTTTTTAAATTAGGTGAACATGTTGTATTTTAGGTGCACATTAAAAAAAACTTATTATAAGAGCATTAATGTAATGTAAAGTACTTTATTAGTTATGTATGTTTATATAGGTTAGTAGTAGATAGTAAATAAATATATATTTAAATGCCTAAATTCTCCCTTCTCTAGCTCACGGTTGTCGCAAGAGTCGCGCGAGAGTTCAATCGAGCCATCTGGAAAATGTTTCGATCATCGGAAAGTTCTTGTTGCAGGGGCACGAGTAAATCTTCTTCCTGTATAAACCGCTTACGGCTCAACTATTTTGTTTTCGCATAGTGTTTATTTACGAATTTTAATTACGTTCCTTTAGAGCAAGAGAGGTCGATTTTGATATTTTGTTCAAACATCAAAATAACTAAAAACACGTCCCCTCCCCCTTTTTTTTAACGTTATGTACACTGCGTGCACCTAGCGGGAAAAAATAGGTGTACAATTTTATTTTCATGTGCAAAGTTCACCTATGCACCCGGGTATTTCTAGCCCTGATTAAAAAAATATATATATATATATATATATATATATATATATATATATACCACAATTTAACTCATACGTAAAACATTATATAAAATCCGCTTTTCTAGTCTGTTTCTTTTTTCAAATTTTAAATCAGTATATTGGAGAATAAAGATATTTTTTTAAAAGAGTTTTAGAAAATTTGCAGAAAAATTCAATAAGACGGAGGGGTTTGAATGGTATAATTTGTTGTAATGTACATTCGTATGGAATTATAGGAATTATGCTGATTTATATGGATTGCGTTCCCGAAGGAATAAATCGTCATCTGCCCGAGGTTCAAAATCGATCTTTCGGATCTTTCATTAGGGGGGGGGGGGTTCATGCCGGACCATCTGCAATAGACTGCTGTGTTGCTCAAGTGCAACGTTAATGAAATACATACCTTCTCGAATGAATAAAACAAATTAAAAATCGTAAAATCAAAGTCACCAAATATTTGCTCAAAATTTAAGAAACCAGTTTAGTGCTTTTTTTTTATGTTTTACTTAAATTATACTGATACCAAAATGAATTAGTAGAGATCGTAATAAATATAATATAAATCTTGAATAATTCACGAATTGAGTTAATATTCGCAAAAGTATAGGAATACAGTGAAAAGTGCCATCTAAATTTACTAGACTCTTCGACCGTGAAGAAGTGGTTGAATTCCATTAATTAAAAACGTAAAAGTTAACTAAACGGTTCGTACAAATACATCCCAGTCTATGTTCATCACATTAAACACATTAAAGTAAGGATATGCAAAATGAAATTAGATTAACCAAGCTATTCAGAATTCAACTGAAATTAATTTTACCTTAACAATCATTCTTATTACTAAGACATCGAAAACACCCTTCTGAAATTTAAAAATAAGGCTTTAATATGAACAACTCATTTCTCTAATATATTTAACTAACTTCTAATATATTTAGAAAATGTATTAGATAATCCAAATCAGGACAATAGCTTTACTGTTGATGTACAGACACGCGTAATTTGGAATCGTAAACAAACATTTAAATTATCTGAAGTGAGGAAATTTAATTGGGTTCTTTATCCTTTCATAAAATGGTGAAGCAATTAGTTGCTCAAAATGATGTAACAACTGTTGCAATTTACATTGTTCATTTAACTGCATAACGTAGTATTTCATGAAATAATGCAGTGAAATACAAATGAATAATATAAATAAAATTATAACAACTCACACTTAACTTGTTTTGAAATAAGTCACCAAAAGTAATTTTAAAATAATACATCATCAACAGTTTTCCATGCTAATTAACAAGGCAACTGTTTCAAAGTACCGTTAGCTTATTGTTTGTGTATAAATTTAAAAGTAATTTGAATGCACCTTTGCTGTTACATAGAATTTAAGGGCACTACCTAATGTCTTAACCCTTAACTGCTGTGTCACAAACGGTCTCGTAACTAGTGTGGAGGGGTCTCTCAGACCTCGCTCACTAAAGTATGTACAATGTTGATTAATATACTATATTAATGAAATATTGTTTAGATAATTATTATTTATATATTTTAAATTTAAATAATTCAATTTTTTACATGAAATATATTTTATATTGCTATATAAGTTAAGTAGATTCCTTGTCTCTCTCTAGGCTCTGCTTTCGGACCTAATTCTGCAGGGCGTATTAACCCTGGAAACTGTAAAAGTATGTTGTGTTTTGGTGTTCTAACGGCACGATTAGGTTCCACCTAGACATCCCATTTGAAGTTATTTTTTCCCATCGAAATATTCTTCTTGTGAAGACGCATTTGAAACGTCTTCATCTTCATATGCATAAATTTCCGAATCCGTTTCGTGTTCGCTTTCAATAATATCCGAAATTTCGCTGTCCAGTACTCAATTTCCGACCCATTACCAACAATATCCTGAATTTCTTTTTGTGTAAGATTCACGGGTCGTTTCTTAGTAAAGTTTGTCTCCATTTTAGACACTCTGCCGAAATTCCCTACTCAAACATAGACGATTTCATTCAACAAGAACGGTAACGCAAATGCTGTGAAGGGGTCTAAAAGACCACGCTGGAAATGCAAATAGTTTGGAATACGAAATAGTTGGGGCAGCCAAACCAGTTTTGGAATGTGGCTTCTGTTGGACGTCGTAGGAAGGTACTGAATAGGACAGGGACCAATATTCACTTTAAGGGGTGGAAACGATCTGTCAAAAATGACTCCGGGTCGGTGAGACCCGTGACAGCAGTTAAATGTTAATTAATTAAGTAGCAAGTTTATAACGTATCGAATTAATAAAGTTATTTTAATAAAAATCCTCTTAGAAGTGATTATGTAAAAAAGTTTCAATTCATAGAGTAACATTAAAATTAGAACATTGCGATCAAAATTGTGAATGCGAAACTGGATAAATTTAAGAAGTAACCGAAATAATTATTTTGTACTATCATATCAGGACTGTGGTAGCCTAACTGGAAGAGTGCCAGATCATTTGACCGTGGATTAAAAATACGGGATTGGTCCTCGGTTCTTTCCCAGAGGAATTGATCTCGGACCATCAAAAGCATCACTTTGTATTTATAGATCAAATACAAAAGCAGAGTGAGCAGTGGTAACCTTTAAATGTGCTCTGGATCATGTGACCAAAACTAGTAGTAACGTGACCCTCATTCATCATTTGATTGGTTCACGGGAGGGGAGTAGACACATCTATTGATTCATCATATAATTGGTTCAGTGATTGACAATCTGATAGCAGTAGATTTGGTCGATTTCACTACTTTTGTCATCGCTCTGTAGACATGTGGTCATACACCTTCCCACAGCATGATAGGTTACATCCCCAAAAGAGACGATAAGATACCAATTTTTCAAATCTGTCACGTGACAACTAGTCCACTTGTTGGCCACACTTTACTTTTGAAGATCCTCTCAATAGCAATGCTCAGACTTCCTGCATTTCACACTTATGTTTGTGTTCCCCTAGTGCGACGAAAATTCAACTACCAATCTACTTACCTATCATAGTTTCCAAAAGTATGTGCTAATGCAGGGAGATTGCAGAACCTTAAGGTAGGGGAGAGAGCGTTGAAGTGCACGAATGGACAGTAGAAACATGCCAAAACGTATGTCCCCAAAAAGTGTTTTAAGCAAACCCTCATCCACTTGACCGTGCACACACATCCACTACATTGTGCATTGTCATTAATTCTATTAACTAAAAATTGGTAAGTAGGTATTTTAATTAACGCTGGTGCAACACAGCGGGATATTGACGACGGTCCGGGATCAAACCCAATGGAAAATTTCCGAGGCCAACACCACGTAATTTTTAACCACGGTCAGATGACGAGGTAACATCTGAGTTAGCACCCCACTTTTCAAACTTCAACGCCACGTCAACATGAGGACATTTAAGACCACGATAGATTTAACGTGCACCAGCTCTCCTTGTACACGGCAGTCTTTGGTTGGATCAGCAACCCTCCTATTGCTAATCCGTTATTCTTCCACTAAAAACAAGACTCTACTGCAAATATTTGACTGTAGAGATGTAAAGATGCTGCTAACGAAATTTATACACTAGATAGGTGTAAACACGCTACCCTTCAATAATGGACAGGACAGCAAAATGTGATGGTCAAAGAGAAAGAATGCATTCTTTAATAGGGGGATGGTCCCCCACGTGCTGCAATTACACTAGCAACCCTTCTGGGCATACTTTTAACAAGGTTTTATACACAGCTATGGGTATTTGTGTCATTTCCTGTTGCAAGAATGTCACCAGCTCAGCTGTAGATTTCGGATGTGGATCCCTGGTCCGTAAGCGTTGTTTTAACTCGTCCCAACAATGTTCGATGAGGTTTATGTCGGGACTCTGAGCAGGCCAGGGGAGACGTTTTACATCCATATCTTGATTCCACTGCTTGACAGAGGCTGCAACATGATATGGAGCGTTGTCGTCCTGGAAGTAACATTCGTCCATTCCATAAAATTGCCAGAGCGTAGGAAGATCCTGATTGTCCAAAATGTTCATGTAGGCGTCGACATTCAATATACCAGGAAAAACGTGCTAAGGCCCCAGGCCATACCACGAAAAACTTCACCAAACAAGTAGTCGGATTTTATGTAATTCCTCTGGCGTCCGGTCCATTATTGTAGGGGGTAGTTAGTGTATATATTAGATAGGTATAGACAAATTGGAAGAATATCAACACAGACACTTCTTGCTTATTAGTTAATATTTTTACATTTATTACAATTTATTAATTGGATGATATTACTTGTCAGTAATAATGAGTAATCTGATGTGTTTATGTTTAATTTATTTTTTATTACTTTATTTGAGTAAATAACCTTATAGAAATGAGTCAAAAATAATATTTGAAACTGTGCCATAAAAAATAGTATAGCCTCGTAAACTAAATTTGAATATACTTCTAATTTATGCGCACTAAGCAAAAAATAAATATTAAAAAAAAAATTTATAAACATGGTTTTTAAAAATGTAATATAAATTTATGATTAATCGATTGGGACCTTCACATAAAAAAGTTGTTTCTTCTGATAAACCGACTCTTCTTTCGTCTTTCATCGATTCAATAACAAATAAACTGTCAAGGACCACAAAGTTCTTTCAAAATATGCCAAATTTCCAACAATATTCTAGCAGTCATTTAAAGAAGTAATTATTGTCTTTTTAATGAACCTTTGTGTCATTAAAACTAGATGGCAGCACGATAGATTTGATTTTTTTTGTCTGACGTTGGACAAGTCGTAATTTCAACAAATCCGAAATGATTTTCTCTATGTTAAAAAGGTAAGGAATTGGTACTGTTATTATTTTCCCACTTGAGGATGAACACTTACAACTAATTTCGCAGTTATAAATAAAATTTAAAAAAAAATGGAAGTATAGTTTACTAGCTAATTAACCCGGCGTTGCTCTGGTTGAAATAGTTAAATGTTGATTGAAAAGTTAATTAGAATAATCATTTAAGTTGTACGGAAAATACCTTTTAACTCCATTTAAACTTTTTGATAGCTTCTACAATTTACTTCGAATGCAAATATAAACATCTAATTCCTGAATAATATATTGCAATTTGCAAAAGACTAAGAAAAACGAAATTCCGATGAAAAATTGCAGAATTCTGAATAACCAAAGTTGTGAAAAGTGTAGAATCTCGACTTGCTGAGATGATCGAGCAATTTGAAACAAGGCATTAGAAAAATGTTGATAAAGACGATAATGATTTATGAAATTTAGTGGTATTCAAATATGACCGCGACATTTCGCAGTGTTAACTCAAATTCACAAACACGGAATAATAAATCAAATTTATAAAATAGAACATGAATTATGGTTAGCCAGATCACAAATTGCAAAATTACGCTTTTATAATCAATAAGTTTTTCGTTTTACTTAAACGATGTTATTTATGACAAAGTTATGTTTATAGAGAAAAACTCGCGTTCATAACAACCATTATATTGCTGGTAGAAATGGTTAAACGTTGATTGAAAAGTGAATTAAAATAATCATATTTGTTACATAGAAAGATACGATCATTTAAGTTGCACGGAAGTTACTTTTTAACTTCAATGAACTGACTTCGTGAGCTGAAATGGAGCAATTCGAAAAAAGACACAAGAAAAATATTAATAAAGCGATAAATGAATTATGATATTTAGTAATGCTCAAATATCACCTCGACATTTCCCTGTGTTAAATCAAATATATAAACCCTGTAGAATGCGTTTCCTTGTCAAAATTAATTTATTGCAGAAAAACAAACTTTAAATTTTAAAATTGAGGCTTAGAGAGGCACTTTTAGGACTACGTGTGTGCCAATTTCATGGTCGTAAGTGCTACAAATGGGTATGAAGATAGGAAAGTAATAGCCCAGGCCTGGAAATCGATTTTTTAATGCAGGTGCACCTTAGTTTAGTTAAACATCTAAATTCTACGGCGCACGGCTGTCGCGACAGTCGCTGTTCAACAGAGCCATCTAGCAAACGTTTCGATCATCGGAAAGTTCTGGTGGCAGTGGCACAAGTAAACCTTCCTCCTGTATAAACCCGTTACGGCCCAGCGATTTTGTTTTCACATAGTGTGTATTTAGGAATTTTAATTACGTTCCTTTAGAGCTAGAGAGGTCAATATTAATATTTTGTTCAAACATCAAAATAACATAACACGTTTCACCCCTTTTTTTAACCTTAGGTGCACTGCGTGCATCTAGGGGGAAAAATTAGGTGCACAATTTTATTTTCATGTGCATAGTGCACCTGTGCACCCGGGTATTTCGAGCCCTGTAATAGCCTATGTTTTCCGCAGTGTTCAAAAGTATAAGTGTATCAAATTTGGTGCGGATTGGTCAAACGTTGTAGATGTGTATAGAAAATATACACTCACACATCCTTATAGATTCGATAATAACTGTCCCTCCTACAACTGCATTTCCAAAAAAAAAATTACTCTGCGATTTGTCCTAAAAGTAAAGTGTGAATTTACACTTATGGTAATTTGGTAATTTTAGTTAACGTCGTACTAGAGCAACACAACGGGCTATTGACGACGGTCCGGAATCAGTCCCTTAAGGGAAAGATTCGAGGACAACACCTTACACTTATGGAAAAAAGTAAAATGTTATAGAACAAGAAGAGATTGTTCGAAGGTATTGAAATATATAGAATTAATCCTTGTTGCATTTTCAGAATAACCTTCCGACATGAATTTAATTTTTATAAAGATCTTGAAAATCACAAATTTTAAAGCAACTAATGTAAATAAATTTGTTTTAATTTAACATCGGCTGACTGATTGAATTTTTTACTAATCTCATAAAATTTAGTATTGTTCTTTCGCAAATCTCTGCGCGAGTTAAAATTACATTTTTTATGAAAAGGCTTTCGATGACGTAAATGAAAGATAAACTTGTGAATTCCTAACTTCTGTAATCGTAGTCCACTTTTCGTAAACGGGCTGGACATTGAATGTACGGTTGTGTAAAGGACAAGTGATTTACAATTTAGACCTTTTGGCATAATGACTTTATGTTCAATTGACCGGGTAGTGTAAGAAATGTCCCATATTGTGTGAAAAAATTTTTAAGATTCTCCACATTCCCGCAAAGTTTAATTCTCATAATAAGGTATAAAAATGTCATTAATGCTTTAAAATATATATTTGCGTATTCTAAAGGGTCATGAATCGGAAAAATTCAAATGGAAAAGTTTCCCTTTCTGCGGGTAAAGAACGGATTTATCGAGTTCTCAATATCTTGTAACAAAAGTAATATGAAGTGTAATAAAAGAGATATAGAAGTAACCATAAATATTGGGTTAATGCAAAAGTTCGTCCCGTTTTTTGACAAAAAAAATTGAAGAAATATTATTTTATTTACTAAAAATTTAACTGACCAAATATAGTATGTTCCGTTCTGTTCTATTACCATTCCATATTTCTCCGGTAGCTGTATCATCCCGCGCTCATCGAAGTTCTGAGGTTTCTGGATAAAGAATTGATCCAGGAGACCAAACTTTCCGAACGTATTACGGCAAACGAAATCGTCAACCAGCATCCCTACCTTACACAACACATATTTTGTATCTGCGCAGCATTATTGCCTTTTCGGAAATAAAGAATGATAAATCGAAAATGCTCCATACTTTATGCCGTTTTGAATGCTTAAGGTACACGCTAGAAATCCTGAAAATCGAACAGAAAGTCAACCGGAATCAATCCCCTAAAGGAAACAACCGAAGACAACACCACGTAATTTTGAACCACGGTTAGATGACGAATAAACATATTGGACATAAGTAAAAAATCAATGTATAAGATTTAAATCTATATATATAATTCTCTTACGTGGCTCACGAAAAAGACGTTATTTGTAATCGCGTTTTGGTAACACTGTACGATTGTTTGTTTATCGCGAAGTCTCGCGCATCGATTGAATTTATAGCGTTATCGGATGAAATTTCATTGAAAAAAAGAAGGACATTTTAATGAGCTGTTGTAGTTAGTTTATAATAAAAATCAAAGAAAGCGGAGGATCTTTTCAGGGCCCTTTAAAAAACGGTCCTTTTCAGGGCCAACAATTATAGTTCAACAAGACGCTTGCACTACAACTTTCGGCAACAAACTCAATGAAAAAGTGTGGGTCGTTTCTGGGAAAATGTACACACAAACAACATGCTGGGTATTCAATTTCCAAAGCAACGCTCCCATTTCGAGTCAAAATTTGCACAAAGTTTTCATTTGAATTCTTATTTTAGAGATACTGTATATATTTTTTCTGTAATACAGCAAATTTAGATTTGAAAAACATTTTTTTGGTAACATATTTTGTAAACAATCCCTTCTGCTACGACACATGTCTTCATTGAGGCGAGCAAAGCGAGCATAGGTTCGCGCAGCGAACCAATGAGGATTGCCAAGCAATCCTCCGGGGGTTGGCGAGCGTTAGCGAGCAGGGGGCAGGCCCCCCTAGTATTATTAACTATGCTAAAATATATAAATCATAAACTACTAGGGGGCCTGCCCCCTGCTCGCTAACGCTCGCCAACCCCCGGAGGATTGCTTGGCAATCCTCATTGGTTCGCTGCGCGAACCTATGCTCGCTTTGCTCGCCTCAATGAAGACATGTGTCGTAGCAGAAGGGATTGTTTACAAAATATGTTACCAAAAAAATGTTTTTAAAATCTAAATTTGCTGTATTACAGAAAAAATATATACAGTATCTCTAAAATCAGAATTCAAATGAAAACTTTGTGCAAATTTTGACTCGAAATGGGAGCGTTGCTTTGGAAATTGAATACCCAGCATGTTGTTTGTGTGTACATTTTCCCAGAAACGACCCACACTTTTTCATTGAGTTTGTTGCCGAAAGTTGTAATGCAAGCGTCTTGTTGAACTATAATTGTTGGCCCTGAAAAGGACCGTTTTTTAAAGGGCCCTGAAAAGTTCCTCCGATTTCTTTGATTTATATTATAACCTAACTGCAACAGCTCATTAAAATGTCCTTCTTTTTTTTCAATAAAATTTCATCCGATAACGCTATAAATTCAATCGATGCGCGAGACTTTGCGATAAACAAACAATTGTACAGTGATTAAAAAACGCGATTACAAATAACGTCTTTTTTGCGTGCCACGTAAGAGAATTATATATACAGAGGTTGTTGTTGTCGTGTGAGCAGTGCAATAATTGAAAAAGGATGGGAGAGAGCCTAGTTAAATGGGTCCAAAAGCGTGTACTGCGTAGGCCACATCTACAGCTTTGTCCGTATAAAGGATCGCCCTGGAACAGTTCAAGTCGATCTTGAAGAGTGCTGCAATAATGGAAGGGCAGTTAAAGAGGTGCTTGGGGTTAATCTGCATGCCCGGACAGTGCCTGCATGCAAGGTATATTCTTGATCCATCTGGCAAAATCTTCATACCTCTGAGGTGTATCGTCCTCAGTCTGGCAATTGTTGTTGTTACTTCTCTGTCGTAGTTAAGCTCGGGAAGGGATGATTTTCTTCGGGCGTTAGCGCAGAGCTTTTGTTTTGCAACGGCATTGGCGTCGGAAGATGTTGTAATCAGGGGGGCTGGTTCGATGGTCCTCGCCTCCTTGGCCAGAGAGTTGGCCTCTTCGTTCCCCTTGAAGTCGACGTGTGCCGGGATCCATTGAAGCGTGCATAGCTTCTTCTTTGCATCTATTAAGAACAGGAGGGTATTGATCTTTTGGGGATGAGGTTAAATAATAAACTATACAAACAATAAATTGAGTTCTGTGAATTCATGTGACGCTGGGTCAAAAAACTGAGAAGGTGCGATTTAAACGTAAGAATTCTTTATTAAAAAATTTGTAATTTTTTTTGGTATTTATGAATTCTTGTGTCAGTATTAGATTACACACGAAATTAAAATTGTCAATATATAATGTGTCATCAGAAACTCTTTCCGTTAAAAAACAATTATGTATATTGAAAATCGCTCGAAAAAGCTTTTTTTACTCAAGTATTTAGTAGCTTTTGTTGATATTGAGCCGTTATTTTTGAAAGTGATATATGTCCATTTTTTCATATATCCAGATAATTAAGGGTTTGCGTTTAAATAAATTTATAAATATTGGCAAACGTTACTCAATTCGGATGATGTTCTTTACACTATAAACCTGTTAAATTTTACTATGCAATAATAATTATTAAAATTGTTAAAGAAAATTAACTAATTTTTTATGGTGTTTTTTTTTACTCATTCAAGTGGACTTATACCACTTTAAAAAATAACGGTTCTTTTGATGCATAATAACAAGCTCTTTCACTAATTAAAAACTCCATATTTAATTTTTAAAAATTCTGTGTTAATTGAGTATTTAAATAATTACGTCAATACATGATGTATCGATCAGAAAAATTTCTTCCGACTAATAAAAAATTCCATACTTAGGATCAAAGTTTTATTTTTTTCCTAAGTTCTTAAGTAGTTTTACATCATCATAAATTCCTTTCATGATGCCAAAATTCCAAATTTAAAAACAAAAAGCTTTTCCATTAACCAAATATTTCAATAGATGCTTCAATATAGGATGCATCATTCAAAAACTCTTTCATTGCTTAAAAAATTCCATACTTAAAATCAGAAAAGTGTTTTGATTAACCATAAACTGTTTAAGTAATTTTGTCCATGTTTGAAAAATTCCATAATTAGAATCAAAAGTTATTTTTTGGCAAGTACGTAAGTATATCACACACAATGATCCATCTTCAGAAATTCCTTTCGTGTTTCAAAAACTACACGTATTTAAAATAGAAAAGCTCTGTTGTTAGCTAAATATTTAAATAGTTTTGTAATTATAGAATACATCATCAGAAACTCTTTGAATGCATAAGAAATTCTATATTTAAAATCAAAAAGTCTTTTTTGTTAATCAAGTACTGTTTAAGTTTGTCGATATTTCAAAACTTCCATACATAGAATAAAAATTATATTTTTACCAAGTACTAAAGTCTTGAAAATTACTTTCATGTTTGAAAAATTCCATATTTAAAATCAAAGCGCTTTTTCGTTAACCAAGTATTTAAGTAGTTTCATCTCGTTACGATACATCATCAGAAACTTCTTACAGAATTCAAAAAATCTTTATTAAAAATCGATAAAGGCTTTTTTTTTGGTTCAGTAAATTAAATTTTTGAAAAGTTTAATACTACAATACATACTTTTAAAATAATGCACCATTTATAAATTATTTGTTAATGTCTGACAAGTTTATCACAGAATATAACGAAATTACTAAATCACTTATTTTGGTACATATAAGCCTTAAATGATTGAAATTAAATTTATTTAAAACAAAAAATCAAGTCCATGCACAACTAGTGAAGGACGCCCCGAACTTTCTTTTATGTTTTAAATTCCCTTGACCTCGTCGCTTACTAATATGCAAATGCTCGACCAAGATATGTCACTTTAATACATGACATTTAATTAAAATCGGTCTTTCGTGTGTTTATTCAAGGTTTATATTATCCCCTACCACGTAACTTAAAACTGGATATTAAAAATTTCCACGCCTTGACTCTAGTTAGTTAGGCGGAAAAGATTTTTACACCTGCTGCTCTTTATGGTACATTAAAACGAAATGAGATTTCAAGTTTGGAGTATTATTTCATGGCTTTTTAGAATATCAATAAAAACTGTCTAAATGCGAATGAAATAAAAGAATATGTCCTACTGTAAATGGTTACGTTTTCATTTTACATTGAGCTGTCACATACCCCATAATGGACTGAAATGAAATCCTCTTCGGGAATCCATTAACAAATCTAATGACATCCCTTTTTGTTGTAATGAAGCTTTCCTTAAGGTTACATGCGAATTGGACCTAGAGATAAATAATTTTGGTAGGTTTTTTATACTTTTAGATTTCGAGGTCCATGATTTCTTTGCTACATAGTTTTGTTTCCAGTTCAAACCAGCCTTTTTTATCGAGTCTCATTAAAGTATGGAAGAATATTTTCTAACTATCTCTTTGAAGTATGCATTTCAAAACTGGGAAACTATAGCGGTGGAGACAGTAAAAATTTGGAAACTGAAACTTCGAAATGAGAGTAGTAAGGATTAAAAGAGGCTGAAAGGGGTCGATAGCTATTTCGATGGAGCTAAAAGTCCGCCCTATTCACGATAGAATTAAGCAAGAATCGGCAAGCTGTAACTTTCGTTCTATGCAAGGTAGGGACAAAATTTAAACATATTTCGAAAGATAAAAAATCGGGATTTTATAATAGATAAAAATTGTAAACTCGCAATTTCTGCCCAAAATAGCCTTTTAAAGGTAGCCAGATGCCTTAAATTTGTTATTATAGATTAGTGTTACCCCGACTCGCTTTCTTAACTTTCTAAATGTCGCGAGATTCATGAGTAGTGTACTGTTGCTTTTACCTCATAACATACCTTAATGATTAGATAAACATTGTTTAATGATTAGATAAACATTGTTTAATGATTAGATAAACATCTTTCCAAAGAATCCATGTATTCTTTCAGCTTTTAGAGAGATTACATTAGACCCTCACTTGTAATATAATATTTAAAACTATTCTATTAGAACATTCTATAGAATATAATCGTTTGGGAAGGTACCAATGGTCCTTTCCATCGATTAGAATAATTTTGAAAAATTATTTGATCCTTTCCTTAGAAAAGAAATGGTTCGTTCTACAGCTCCATTTCTATGTTAATGATAAAATTGTCTTCCAAGAGTAGAATTATTTGGAAAGATTTTATTGCTCCTTTACTTAGACAGGTTCTGTTGAACCCAAATCAATGAACTAAGCAACCAAACTTTCCTTTGAATATAACACCTCGGAAAGATTCTATTACCTCACTTCATTAGAAGAGAACAATAACTTGGAAAAATTATATCCCTCATTCCCTTGGAGTAGAGAGAGAATCCCTTGAAAATATTATATTGCTCATTTACTTAGAAAAGTATCCTTTGGAAAGATTGTATTTTTCATGTCCTTATAATAGAATGCTCCTATAAAGTATAAAAACTAAAGGTAATTTTTTATCATTTAAATAACTTTTAAGTTATTCCATTAATTTATATTAGTGCTCTGAGTATCGTAAAAATTTAAAATCACATCATCCTTACTGTAATGCATATTCAATACATTCTGTGGTTACTAATCCTAAATCGTCAAAATTTTGCTGTCCATTGAGAAGCGACTCTACGAGGTTTCATTGCGTTATTATAACGTACATCTTAGGCTAATAATCACATTCCATTGCCATAAGACTTTCAATAAATAAATTAAAATTATAGCAACTTATCAGGCCAGGTATATAAGAACAGAATGCAATCTCAGGACGAGACGTAACGTTTATTCAGACAAGAAACAAAAGCGGTACACATCTCCAAACGGTCAACATAACGATTGCACTCTCGCTTCTAAACATTAACCAAGTACTCACTTTCAAACGGAACATTTAAAAACAAAAGCTAGCAATTTCACACAAGGCACATGCGCAAAAGAGAGTACGAATATGCTACCTTAGAAACATCTTACAATCGAGCTCGTTCCGATTGGGGGAAGAGAAGAAACAAGGACACTGGTGTTCTGCTGCAAAATCATTAACTTTCTAAGTGGTTTTGATGAGTTATCTGGTCCCTCAATATCTGTTATTTTAATGACTAGATTAACATAATGTATCGAATTCTACAGAGTGTCCTAAAATTTCCCGTACTCACGATTCGTGAATTTACTATACAAAATCAACAAACTTTAGAACAATTATTTTTATACTAATGATGAAAAGCACTTTTAACATAACGCAGGAAAAAATTTGGACTTACATTTATAATAAATGTTTAAAATTTCCGCCCTTTCTTGGAGGCAAAGCTGAAGTCGTTTGCGTATATTTTTCGAAACGTGTTTCAAGATGCTGGGAGTGACTTCTTGTTTCCTTTAAGTAATGGCACTTTTCAGATCACATATTGTTTGGTGATTATCTTCATAAACTTTGTTATTTAACTATCCCAGGGAAAACGTCGGGGATGCGCAGATCAGGGAACGAGGTGGCCAAAGGTTTCTTAAGATCGCCAAAAAAACATGACCATGGTTTCATAACTTGTATGGCAGGTTGCAACGTCTTGTTGGAACCAAGAGTCTCGTTCATTCACTTCTAATAATGAAACAAATTATTGAATAAGTTGATGTAGCGTATCTTTGCTCGGTATTGTATCATTTGGATATTTATGTCGCCAATATTCTATACATCTTTCATAAGATTTACATTCGAAATAAGTCTCAAACAGCGCAATTCTCTGAATGCGGGATAAACTCATCTTGCAATGATGAACAAAATTGCGTGGAACTTCATTATCGCACAATTTGAGCTTGATGAAAACCAAACGATAAATATTAGACTCGATAAAACTATAAGCAGACAATAAAGTCCAATAATTAAAAAAATCACGCTAATAACTTTTTAAAGTTGGAGTATGGGAACTTTTAGGACACCCTGTTATAAGGAGCACTTGAAAAGATATAAGGAACACTTGGAAGTTTTATAGAGAAAAAATTCTTTCTCCGAATAACTACTATCAACATTTTAATAAAAACTGTCCAATCCATGGTTAAGTAGGCCCACGATATAACAGATGCAACAATAAACAAATTCAAAAGAATTATTCCTCACTTTGGCGTAGTGTGGATGTTTGGAAAGTGGGGTGTCAAACCCAGGTGTGACCTCGTCATCTGACCGTGGTTCAAAAATACATGGTTTGTTTTCGAGTATCTTTTCCTTAGGGTATGATCACAGACCGTCGCCAATAGCCCCTTGTGATGCTCCAGTGTGACGTTAATAAAAACAATTTAACATTAAATTTTGATCTTAGGGGAATTTATGGAATAAAATTAGTTCTTACCTAAATATAACGATTTTTTTTTCACAAGTTGCTAAACAATACATTTCCAAAGAAGTTAAAATTAATAAACTCAACATCATAACCTTTAAGAAATCTTAATTAATTTTATCAAGGGAACTATTGTTATAGTTCCTACCACTAATAAATATCGAAAAATAATCAGACTTTTATGTTAGAAAACTACGGTAAATATACAATTTATGGATATAGTTACTTATATAAGAGAAACATTGGGTTCCCACTAATCTCTAATTAAGACATTTAGAACATTCCATGTTTCTGAAGACCTTGCACATATCGAACCGTTTTTTCTTTTAAATGTATTCTAATTTACGATGCCATTCGTTCCAGAAACATTTTTGAAAGCAAAAAAAAGAGAACTTGTTTCATGTTTGATATACAGTCCCTTAGTGCAAGAGGTGAAATATAATGCGAATTGTTAAAACTCATAAATAACAACTTCATACAACTGGGAATAAATTACAATTTGTAAACATCATAAATAATAGGTGGTTGTATACTCTTATGTTAGGGGAATGTGGGAAATAATAAATTACATATCTTAGAACCACCTAATGTTCCCAAAAATATTTTTCAGAATTCGAAAATAAATTTCTCTTACAGCGTATGGATCATTTAGGATCCTTTAAGTGCAGCTAATTTAAAAGAAAAATCAGTCATATCATCCTGAAATATCAAACAAATGTCTTTTATCTCAATGATTTGGCTCTTTCAACAATTAAGTTTCGGTATCTTGGTATTTGGTATTTCATATTAACGTCACAAATCAGCAACACAACGGGCTATTAGTGACCGTCCTGGATCAACCCCAGGAGGGAAACATCCGAAGATAACTTCATTTAATTTTGAGTCCACACCACTCGCCAAACTTCCACATCATACCAACATGAGGACATTTAGGCAACAACAGATTTAACGTACCCCAGACCCTTTGCACACGATGGTCTATGGTTGGATTCGAACTCGAAACCCTCCGGTTTCCATTTCGTTTCTCTTCCAACCAGGCAACTGTGGTCCCAATTAAGATTAGGAACAGATTAACAATAGTGCAATTCAACTGCAATGCAGGTTTCAATAACAATCACTACAAGGATGATTATTTATTTAAATGTTATTTCGCTATGAAAAATGACCTCGTTTGTCCCATTGGAAGAGTAACGGATTAGCAACCGGACGGTTGCAAGTTCGAAACTCAATTCAACCAAAGACCGCTGTGTACATCGAAAACTGGCGTACATTAAATCTGTTGTGGAATATCATGTCTTCACTTATCGTGCTGAAGTTTGAAGAGTGGGGTGCCTGCTCAGGTGTTGAATTCGTTACCTGGCCATGGCTCGAAAATACAAGTAGTTGTACTCGGATCTTCCCCTTCGGGATTAATTCTCTGAGCACTACCTCTTTGTATCGCTCCAGTGTGACGTTAATTTTTTTTCTTCCAATCTACGTATAAAACAAGAACCAAATTGCAGATAACAAACATGTGACTCAAAAATGCTAGACATACACAAAGGCAGGTTGATAAAATAGAAAGCGGAAAGCTTACTTGCCGAACTTTCTGAAGTGGTTCTCTCCTCTTCGCTTGCATTTCCTAGTTAGTATAAGGTTTAAGCTGGTTTCTGCATTGTTAATTCCATGTTAACAAAGCAAAGAAATTAGCTAGATATAAAATTCCATGACGATTTAAGGCTAAAACTTACTAATTTTACCTCCCAAACACAGCTAATATTGTCAAGACATGAAGCACACACTACACATGGACAATGGTAGTTAATTGTATACTGTTAAAAAAACCTTATTTTCATATATATTGTATAAGGAAGATTGTATTATTGTTATTTTGTGTTATCTAAAAATTCAATTTTATTCAGGGTCCCATACTAAAAGGTCCCATAATCCAACTTTAAAAAAGTTATTAGCGTGGTTTTTTTTAACTATTGAATTTTATCGTCTGTTTATAGTTTTATAGAGTCTTTAATATTTATCGATTGGTTTTCATCAAGCTCAAGTTGTGCGATAATAAAGTTCCACGCCATTTTGTTCTTCATTACAAGAAGAGTTGCTTTTTATCACGCATTCAGAGAATTCCGCTGTCTGAGGCTTATTTGGAATGTAAATCATATGAGAGATGTAAATAATTTTGGCGACATAAATATCCAAATGATGCAATACGGCGTAAAGATACGCTATAAATACTTATTCAACAATTTGTTGCATTATTAGAAGTGAATGAACGAGACTCTTGGTTCCAATAAGACGTTGAAACCTGCCATAGAAGTTATGAAATCATGGGCATACTTGAAGATTTTTTTTTTGGCGATCGACTAATCTTAAGAAACCTTTGGCCACCTCGTTCCCTGACTTTTTTCTGTGGAGATATGTAAAGAACAAAGTGATCTGAAAATTGCCATTACTTAAAGTATACAAGAAGCCACTTCCAGCATCTTGAGACGCACTTCTAAAAATATGCTCAAACGACTTCAGCTTTGCCTCCAAGAAACGAGTGGAAATTTTAAACATCTAATATATAAAATTTCCATGTCACAATGTTAGTTACCGTACTCCTCCGAAACGGCTTTACCGATTTTTACCAAATTGTATATGCGTATTCAGTAGGTCTGAGAATCGGCTACTATCTATTTTCCATACCCCTAAGTGATAAGGGTTGTTCACCCTTAAAATTTATTTTTTTTTAATTTTTTGACGAAATTTTTTTTAAATTTTTTTTTAAATGTGGCATTAAAAAATACATACAACCCTTAATTTTTACTTTATCACCAACCCCTATTTTTTTATGGCCATTTTAGTAATTTAATCATTTTTCATCCCGCTCGATAACTGATCAATTATAGTGTTTTTAACTGTACTTCAATTAAAAATCTAAAATTTTTTTAAAGAAAATAAACATTTACTAGGGGCCCCGCCCCCTGCTCGCTAACGCTCGCCAACCCCCGGAGGATTGCTTCGCAATTCTCATTGGTTCGCTGCGCGAACCTATGCTCGCTTCGCTCGCATCAATGAAGACACGTGTCCTAGCAGAAGGGATTGATTACAAAATAAGATATTCCAAAAAAATATTTTTCAAATCTAAATTTGTTGTATTACATAAAAGATATATACAGTACCTCTGGAACCATGCGGTACTCTTCATCGTTCATCGCCTTGCATGGCAGATGGAAAATGTACTAAAAATTTCCCTAAAGATTTCACTAATGATACGATAACAAATACCGACGGATATCCAATATATCGTCGAAGAAGCAACGATAATGGCGGACAATCATTTATTAAAAATATCAGCAACACAGACATTGACAATCGTTGGGTGGTGCCGTATTCGCCTCTGCTAAGCAAGACATACAATGCTCATATTAATGTTGAGTTTTGCAGTTCTGTGAAGAGCATCAAATATATTTGCAAGTATGTCCATAAAGGCAGTGATATGGCTGTGTTTTTTAGAGTAGAAAATACTAATGTAAATGCTCCTCCAATGGATAAAAACGATGAAATTACGCTCTACCAAATTGGTCGGTACATCAGCTCCAATGAAGCTGCTTGGTGTATCTTCGGTTTTCCAATTCATGAACGGGATCCAGCAGTTGTTCAGTTAGCCGTCCATCTTGAAAACGGTCAGCGTTTATTTTTCACGAACGAGACAGTGATTGATCGTGCTACAAATCCACCTAAAACTACACTCACTGCATTTTTTGAATTGTGTAATAGTACGGATGATTTTGGTGCCTTTGCAAGAACATTACTCTATTCACAAGTACCACACTATTTCACATGGGCTCAAACAAAAAAATGGATGCCCCGCAAGCAAGGCTCACCAGTTGATGCATGTCTCAATTTATTTAAATCGAACGCTTTGGGGCGATTATTTACATATAATCCAAGACACACTGAGTGCTTTTATCTTCGACTGTTGTTGGTTAATGTTACTGGCCCATTATCATTTCAAGATATACGTAAAGTGAATGGGCAACAGTATCCGACATATAAAGACGCATGCTTTGCACTCGGCTTGCTGGAAGACGACAACCAGTGGGAGTGTATGCTTGCTGAAGCTGCATTGAACTGTACAGCAATACAAATTCGTCTACTATTCGCTATAGTGTTGACTACATGTTTCCCAGCTCGAGCACAGATATTGTGGGATAATCACAAAGATTCAATGACTGATGATATATTGCATCAACATCGTACACGGTGCAACGATCTAACGATAACATTCAGCGACGCTATGTACAATGAAGCATTGATTGCTATTGATGATCTTTGCATTGTCATTACCAACTTATCACTCACTCATTTCGGTATGAATTCGCCAAATCAAACTGCATCTGATTTAATTAACACTGAAATGAATCGTGAACTGCAGTACAACACTGTAGAAATGGCAGCGATTGTTACTCGCAATGTCCCACTAATGAATGACGAACAAAGAACCATTTATGACCGCATTTTGCTCGCAGTTTCAGCAGGACAAGGTGGGTTCTTTTTGGATGCACCGGGTGGAACTGGCAAAACATTCCTTATTTCACTAATTCTTGCTGAAATACGATCAAATAATGGCATCGCATTGGCCGTTGCATCATCGGGCATTGCGGCAACTTTATTGGATGGAGGCAGAACAGCTCATTCAGTATTTAAGCTGCCACTAAATATTCAAAATAACCCTGACGCAGTGTGTAACATTAAAAAACAATCGTCCATGGCCACCGTGCTGAAACAGTGTAAAATTATCATCTGGGATGAATGTACTATGGCACACAAACATTCAATTGAGGCGTTGAACAGGACATTGAAAGATATTAGAAACAACGACAAACTATTTGGCGGCACTCTGTTGGTGCTTTCAGGTGATTTCAGACAAACACTTCCCGTCATTCCACGTTCAACATACGTTGATGAGATCAACGCTTGCTTAAAATCATCTCCATTGTGGCGTAATGTTGAAAAAGTACAGCTGAAAGTAAATATGCGCGTTCAAATGCTTCAAGATCCATCCGCTGAAACATTCTCAAAACAACTCCTAGATATCGGTGATGGAAAAGTTGCTACAGATGAAACTGGATACGTAAAATTACCGACCGATTTCTGCACAATCGCTGATTCGCAAGATACTCTCATTGAACAAATATTTCCCGATGTACACACACAGTACATAAATCATGAGTGGCTTGCAGAAAGAGCTATTTTAGCAGCAAAAAATGCAGACGTTGACAATTTAAATTTGAAGATACAACAGTTGTTGCCAGGGAACTTTGTATCATACAAATCTATTGATACAGTTTGCGATGCCAGCGAAGCTGCCAATTTTCCCACAGAATTTTTGAACTCACTGGATTTGCCAGGCATGCCACCGCATAATTTACAATTGAAGGTTGGATATCCAATTATCTTGCTTCGTAATTTAAACCCGCCACGGTTGTGCAACGGTACGCGATTAGTCATTCGAAAATTGATGAAAAACGTTATCGAAATCATACCTACAGATGTGCCAATTCAATTCAAACGAATTCAGTTTCCGATTAGATTTGCATTTGCAATGACAATCAACAAATCCCAAGGCCAAACGATGTCTGTTTGTGGCTTAGATTTGAGTACACCATGTTTTTCACACGGGCAATTGTACGTAGCATGCTTTCGAGTCGGTAAACCATCCAGTTTGTTTGTGCTCGCAAAAGATGGGCTAACAAAAAATATTGTCCACGCTATAGCATTAAAAGATTGATGTTGTTTGTTAGTGTTACTGTCGTAATTAATATGTGATATGTAATTTTAAGAAATAAACTATAATAACTTGAAAATAATATTGTTTGGCGTTTGTTATTTTTATATTCCCTTATCGTTCATAGCGCTCCATGCCCATTTCACGCATATACCACATACTTACACACTTATAATAAGTAAGTTACTTTTTGTCTACACTAGAATTTATCTAGAAACTAGAAATAATTTATAAGGCAAAACAACGTTTGCCGGGTCAGCTAGTATATTATAAATGTAAGTACAAATTTTTTTCCTACGTTCTGTTAAAGGTGCTTTTTACCATAAGAAAAAATTATTGTAATAAAATCTGTTGATTTTGTATAATAAATTCACGAATCATCAGTACGGAACTTTTAGGACACAATCTATATTATATATTATTTATCCTTCCTATCCAATATGTAATGTTAAGAAAGATGTCAAAAACAAAAACTTATCCCTTTGACGTTAAGCCAATATCTATATATATAATTCTCTTACGTGACTCACGAAAAAGACGTTATTTGTAATCGCGTTTTGGCAACACTGTACGATTGTTTGTTTATCGCGAAGTCTCGCGCATCGATTGAATTTATAGCGTTATCGGATGAAATTTTATTGAAAAAAAAAAGGAAATTTTAATGAGCTGTTGCAGTTAGTTTATAATAGAAATCAAAGAAAGCGGAGGATCTTTTCAGGGCCATTTAAAAAACGGTCCTTTTTAGGGCCAACAATTATAGTTCAACAAGACGCTTGCACTACAACTTTCGGCAACAAACTCAATGAAAAAGTGTGGGTCGTTTGAGTGCTGGGAAAATGTACACACAAGCAACATGCTGGGTATTCAATTTCCAAAGCAACGCTCCCATTTCGAGTCAAAATTTGCACAAAGTTTTCATTTGAATTCTGATTTTAGAGATACTGTATATATTTTTTCTGTAATACAGCAAATTTAGATTTGAAAAACATTTTTTTGGTAACATATTTTGTAAGCAAACCCTTCTGCTAGGACCTTCTGTCTTCATTGAGGCGAGCGAAGCAAGCATAGGTTCGCGCAGCGAACCAATGAGGATTGCGAAGCAATCCTCCGGGGGTTGGCGAGCGTTAGCGAGCAGGGGGCAGCCCCCCTAGTAATAAATAACATACTATATTATAGATCCAATAAACACTGTAACTATCAAATGAACTATTAAAAACTCGCATAAACGTCTTTTTTCTTGTGCCATTATAACAACTTAATAGTAAAATAGGGCAGGTGGTAATAAATCAATAAACTCTTGAAGGGGTCAACGATTAAGGAAATTTGGCAGAACCCGATTTATATTATTAATATCTTCGTTCGATTCCAGATGAATTGATACAATTTTAATAGGTTAAATAATTTATACCACCTCCAGGTTGGTTTGGTCGAATAAATTGTATTGACATCATAATGAAAAAATGCCACTGCCAGAGCAGATCAGTTTAATTTTTTGCTTCAGAAGCTCTGAAAAATTAATTTTCAATAACTGCAATTATAACGGCGAATGGAATATCAGTGTTTAATCATTTAGTTCCAGTTGATAACAAGAAATGCAAACGATTATTAATTTATTTTGTTAATTTAGCTCACTGAAACAAAGTATTTTTAGCTAAGTAATGGGTTGCAACTGTTTTAGGTTTTGGGAATATCTATATAAATAAGAATGGAGTGTTTGTTTGTACATTCAATATTTTCGACCCATTTCAAGTTTTCTATCCGTTTTGGACCCTGCTGATGCCGAATCCGCCTTTTTCTCGTTTGGTGTCTGTCTGTCTGTCTGTCTGTCTGTATGTATGTTGTGCCCTATACACGTCCACGCGGTTTGAGATATTTTCATGGAAATTTGCATACAGTGAGTACTTATCTTCATTTAGTGAGTGACATTGGTTGCGAAAGTCTGTCTGTCCGTCTTTCTGTTATATGCTCGATTTTGTGTTTGTGTGTTTGTGTAGACATCACATGAATTGTATTCCAGATATTTGATTGCATTGTATTTTATTTTATACATTATCTAATAGTTTAGTGAATGCAATATTAAACATTTCTTTATTGTTATATTTAGTTGAGTTTCATGCTAAAACACCTGAGTAAGTATTCTTAAATCAACCATAATTTGGTAGTTTTGGAAAAATTGGAATGTTTATTGAATATTACGATTACTTCGATTACTTTACCAGTACTGCTGAAAAAATAATTATTCTTCAAAATTTTTTTTTTTTTTATGGAATTATATCTCTGATACTTTATTTATTTCGAGTCTTATTTTTATTCTTTGCGCAATGAAAACGATTTCCGAATATTTGGGACAGACGATATTTTTCAATGAAACAAGAATGAACAAGATCGCGCGAGCAGTGATATTTTTTCTGGTTCTTTCGCTCTGAATTAATTTCACATTTCTAAATTTTGTACACTTTTAGTAGTAAGTTGGGCAACTGTGCGAGATCAAGAGATAAAATTGAATCACAAATTAATATCTTTAGAACAAATTTTTGCGACATCTTTTATTTTGTTTTACTTCGCTGTTTCCTGTTTTAAATATTTATTATATTAATAAATGTGTTTTCCTTCTCATCACACGCAACAGCACCACAAAGTATTAGACTTAAAAATGTTAGGTCAGTCAGTATAAATTTTCAGTAATTTTTAAGTGTAGTTATGCCATTATTGAAAGAATAATGCCGTTATTTAAAGAATAATGCCGTTATTGAAAGAACAATAATGTTTATTAATCCAAACTGGAACTTTTTCCAACATTAAAAAATTCGTTGTAATAATTACAGGAGAAGATTGCAAAATTTCACAATGTCGCATACCGGAGGCAAGAGTGCCACAAGTAAAAAAATATTGTTTTGTTGACTATGAGTGCAAAAGCACTCGCCATAAATCGTAATTTTAATTAATTGAGTTGAACATGAAAATAACTTAAGAAAGGGAATTCCAAATCTTCCTATAAAACGTCTTTTACAGTAGTAACCTTAGTATCACCTTTCGTCATTTTGTAGCTTTGTCATACAGCAATTGTGCTATGTATGTGAAATGTATTACATAAATGGATATGCATGTGTAGGATTTGTGTCCAAAGTAAGTTGTAGAAAATATAAAGATGGCGAAAGGTGTTAAAATAAATTTTTATTCTACAAAAAACGTAAGTCGTTATATATTTTGATTATCTTTTCAATCTAGAGTAAACCTATTCAAACCGAGTAAGGTCGGGTATTTTGCTAGTCATTAATAAATTATAACCTTGAACGAAAAATATATAATTACTAGCAAAATACCCGACCTTACTCGGTTTGAATTGGTTTACTCTAGATTGAAGAGATAATCAAAATATATAATGACTTACGTTTTTTGTAGAATAAAAATTTATTTTAACATCTTTCGCCATCTTTATATTTCCAACAACTTTCTTTGGACACAAATCCTACACATGCATATCCATTCATGTAATACATTTCACATACATCGCACAATTGCTGTATGACAAAGCTACAAAATGACGAAAGGTGATACTAAGGTTACTACTATAAAAGACGATTTATAGGAAGATTTGGAATTCCTTTTCTTAAGTACTTTTCATGTTCAACTCAATTAATTAAAATTACGATTTACAGCGAGTGCTCTCGCACTCATAGTCAACAAAACAATATTTTTTTACTTGTGGCATTCTTGCCTCCGGTATGCGACATTGTGAAATTTTGCAATCTTCTCCTGTCATTATTACAACGAATTTTTTAATGTTGGAAAAAGTTCCAGTTTGGATTAATAAACATTATTATTCTTTCAATAACGGCATTATTCTTTCAATAACGGCATTATTCTTTCAATAACGGCATTATTCTATAAATAACGGCATTATTCTTTCAATAACGGCATTATTCTATCAATAACGGCATTATTCTTTAAAAAACGGCATTATTCTTTCAATAATGGTATTACACTTAAAATTTACTGAAAATTTATACTGACTTACCTAACATTTTTAAGTCTAATACTTTGTGGTGCTGTTGCGTGTGATGAGAAGGAAAACACATTTATTAAAATAATAAATATTTAAAACAGGAAACAGCGAATTTTCAGTGGACAGAGTAAACGGTAAGTAGGTATTAAAATTGACGTCGCACTGGCGCAACACAACGGGCTAGTGAGGAAGGTCCTGGATCAAACTCAAAGGGAAAGATCCGAGAACAAGGTCACGTAATTTTGAACCACGGTCAGTTAACGAAGTCACACCTTGAGCTGGCACTCAACTCTCAAATCTAACCACACCATGCCAACGTGAGGACCCGACATATTTAACGTGCACTAGCCCCCTTTGTACACGACGGTCTTTGGTTGAGTTCGAACTCGCAACCCTTCGGTTGCTAATCCGTTACATTTCCAACCGGGCATCCGCGACTCGAAACAGTTATTCAAGATTATGTATTTCTTTTCTATATATATAATTCTCTTACGTGGCACGCAAAAAAGACGTTATTTGTAATCGCGTTTTGGCAACACTGTACGATTGTTTGTTTATCGCGAAGTCTCGCGCATCGATTGAATTTATAGCGTTATCGGATGAAATTTTATTGAGAAAAAAAAAAGGAAATTTTAATGAGCTGTTGCAGTTACTTTATAATAGAAATCAAAGAAAGCGGAGGATCTTTTCAGGGCCATTTAAAAAACGGTCCTTTTCAGGGCCAACAATTATAGTTCAACAAGACACTTGCACTGCAACTTTCGGCAACACACTCAATGAAAAAGTGTGGGTCATTTGAGTGCTGGGAAAATGTACACACAAACAACATGCTGGGTATTCAATTTCCAAAGCAACGCTCACATTTCGAGTCAAAATTTGCACAAATTTTTCATTTGAATTCTGATTTTAGAGATACTGTATATATTTTTTCTGTAATACAGCAAATTTAGATCTGAAAAACATTTTTTTTGGTAACATATTTTGTAAACAATCCCTTCTAGGACACATGTCTTCATTGAGGCGAGCGAAGCGAGCATAGGTTCGCGCAGCGAACCAATGAGGATTGTGAAGCAATCCTCCAGGGGTTGGCGAGCGTTAGCGAGCAGGGGGCAGGCCCCCTAGTATTAGATATTTTACTTGCATGACAAGCAATAGTAGTATTTGTTGAACTTCAGTTTTATCAATAAGAATATAATTGTTATATATTATTACTATAATATTAATTACAGTATGAATAAATATTAATGAGGCCAAAGTAAACAAAACAAATATGCATTTTACAAAATTAATTTGTGCATTTTTAATCAAATAAAGCTTTAAATATATAATGGATATCAAAATTAATTATAGTACAAAAATTAAACTTGCAAAAATAATCTAATTTAACACGTTTTAGCAATTTATAATTTTTTTTTCTGAATAATTGCTAAGTACCGTGTTATCAACAGTCGATTAACAGCACTTTTAAAGAAGTAGGTAGGATATTTCCTTGGGTTTGTGTGTGTGTGTGGGGGGGTTATATCCAAGACCGTCGTTAATAGCCCGTTGTGTTGCTCCAGTACAACGTTATTTAAAATATATTCCGGGCAAATTTCCACGGGCAACTTCGTTATGGACTCGTCATTGTCAAATGCGGCCAAGTTCGAATTTCGAAGAGATAAAATTGGCGTGACGTCACTATGTCTTCTGAAAATATAAATATTTAATTGAAAAATTATTTATTAAAATAAAATCAAACGTACAAGTTATCTATCTACTGTAAAATGTTCCGCAGATTTCAAATCCGTTGAAGTTTTTAATCTATCCTTAACGATCCGGATTTTACAAAAAAAAACTATACAATGCCAGTCATTTTTTTATTTGTTTTGCATTCCTTGGCTGGAATCGTTTGAGCGCAGGAAATGGAATCTGTGATTTCTCGAACACGATCGAGGTCAAATACATATGGGAAAAAATATTAAAGTTATATTTTAAAAATTATTTGTAAAAAAAAATCATATTTTTAGGTATTGATCTCATGTAAAATTTTCCGCATATTTCAAATGCGTTGAAATTTTTACTCAATCTTTAACGATCTAGGAGATAGAAAAAATAACTACATAACTCCAGTTAAAACTTTTTATTTGTTTTGTTCATCGGTGAAAGTGTTGCTCGGTAAATTTAAACGAAACACCGAAAAAATAAATTTAGAATCGGTCGTATCTTTATGGTGTTGTCTTTCAAAGGAAAGCAATAAAAATTAAATTCCATTAAATTCATTTAAAAACGTTCTAGACTGAATTTTAAAATAAATGCTTCGCACAAAAATTGCAAAAAATTCGGACTACCTATGTGCCAAGTCCTATTATTGTAAGTGCCATAGATTCGTCAGGCGTATATATAAACAAACAAACAGACAAACACTTCCTTTCATAATAGTATAGATGCAGGAGCTGATAACATAACATATTCATTTTATCAAATATTATGTCACTGAATACACACTTCTAAAAAAATTAATGTGAAGTTTATAAAACATATTTTAAATACACAAAAACACTTTTAATGAAACACAAACAGAATTAATTAAGTTCCTATTCCACCGAAAATAATTATCATGTGCCCAAGTATTCAATTTTTATCAATATCTTAGTACGAAATAAAACTGAGCTCTCACTAATATACATTTCTAATGAACACGGCCGTAAAAAGTTTAAAAACCGTTCCAAGAATTTCCTTTCTTTACTAACACCTCACTCAAACCATTGAGAACTGTAATTGGTTTTTAACGCAGCTCATACTTTGAGTCACTTTCGTATGTGCACTTTTTATTTTCCCTCGTTAAGGACTAGACGGAATTATTCGACGCGATCGATGCACTAAGGTTGTCAGTTTTAAAGGTATCCGAACACGCACGAGTCCCCCCTTTTTTAAATGTTTTATAAAAACATGATATTTTTATGTTGAGTGTTATTAAACAAGAGCATTGGGCTATAAATATTTAATATATATATTAAAGATTCCGTAAAAATTATAATTATGTCTGAAATTGTAAAGAAATTCGTCAGAAATTTTTAATGTTCTTCATGAAAATCTGTTCAACCAATCTGAAAAATTATGCTTCCATAATAAACTACACGTATTTTTGTAGAGAATGAACGAGAATCAAAAGAATATTTAAATAAACAAAATTTTTACAATCGGTCGCAAAATTAATACATGATTTTCGATAGTTTTACAGTCATATTTCTTAAATAAAAAAACCATAATTTAAAAAATTTTCAACTCAGCATATTATTTTAGTTCATTCACTAGACAACTTTCTAAAATTCTATTTGCAAATAAAGTAAATTTTTAATCTAAATTTTGACAGATCTATGGTCTTTCAATGGCTACTTCTGGTGTTTTCCATACCTACTTCCGGTTTTCTCACCTTGATTAAAATTTTAATATATCTGCATTTAATAAACTTAGAGAAAAAAAAAATATATAGTTTGTAAAGTCAAATAACTACTCTATCAAATAAGATAAAAAACTTATTTTGGATTTTTTGGTTAAAAACGACATTTTTAGCTTGTTTGGATACTTTAAGGAAGAAGATAGTGTCCTACAATTTTGCTTTTGATAAACCCTCAATTTCGACCTAAGCATATAGGAAATGCAAAAGTAGCTTAATCAATATGGTTCCCTATTATGAGCCCAAGAAATCATGTGGCCATTACTAGAAGTAATGTGACCATGGCAGTGGTTTCCAAAAGGATCCATATCGACTCCCAGGGGTTGATATAACATTCTCAGGGGTCGATTCGAGCTTTGTGATTTGTCTTATTGGATTGTCTTTGATTTTTATTTGTCTTAGGGGTCGTCGAGCTTTGGTATATCTGTTTAAAAAAATCAAATCAGATATTGAAAACATCGAATGCAACTTAAAAGATAAACTTATTGAACTGCCAGTTGACCTTGAAGCTGAAACGCTTTTTAAAAATAGGACTTTAAAAGTTGCTTTCGGACGAATATAAATGTTTCGGAAGTGGGGTTCTCCCATGTTTGCTAGCATTTCCAAATTTGTACGTGGTAGAAGCTGCTTTCCGCAATGAAAATTGCATTTTAACGAACAAAGAAATACGCTATGTATCGAATTCCGTGCGATTTAAGGCTGAAACTTACTAATTTTGAAGCAAACATTACAAATCGTACAGATGCAACACATCGAGGCATACTTTCCATAATTTCTCTCTAAGTCTGGCAGGAACAGCTCGTGATGCCCCTTGGAAAACTGTGAGATGAGTGAAGATAGACGTGCTTGGCGGTGTCGTACTCTTCGCTCTAGTTTGTCCCACAAGTGCTCGATGGGATTTAGATCGGGGCTCTGAACAGGCCAGTCAAGTAAATTCATTTAATTTTCAGGAAAACAATCCAGCACACATTTTGCAGTGTGGCATGGAGTTCGGAATTCATTCTTTTGAATTTTTATCAACGAAGTTCTGAACTCTACTCTTATTCGTAAAGCAAGCCAACTAACGTCACGGTCACAGGATGTACAGGAACCCCACTACTGTATAAGTGCAGAAGCACTACAGCCTACTACGTATCGCTTAACAATAATTTGCTCTCAGAAGCGACGTGCTGAAATCATTTACTTGATTTATAAGTAGCGGAAGCATTGCAATTGAGAGAAGCTTCAAAAGACATGACCAAAATGACTACCAGTAGTCACGTGACTGCTTTAAGAAGAATTCACTTCGTTGTCCGATTTGGTATCTTATCGCCTCGTTTGGCAATGTAGCATCTTATAACAGGGTAGGTGAATTAATTCGCATTTCTATAGAGCGGCGACAAAAATGCTGTAATCGCCAAAGTATACTACTAAAAATCATCACTTAATCGACCAATCAGAAAAGGATTCAATCGATGGGTGTCTTAACCCGTCCACTGGACCAATCGTATGATGAATATTCGTTTCTACCTTGAAGATGAAAGTAAGGTGGACATTACTACTAGTTTTTGTCACATGATTCTGGTCACACAGAAAAGCTATCATTGCACAATCTTCTTATTTTCTCTGTGGCTGAAATCGAATTCTAAAAACAAGCAGTGACGCCATTTTCGAGATACAATAGAGGTCACCAAACCCTCTCAAAATTTAGCTTTGCCCGGTAAACACACTGACAACAATGGAGGAAAAATAGCATTGATAATGATTGTAAAAAAATTGTTGAATGATAGTATAAGTAAAATACTACTATTTATGATTTTCGCGTTGAGAAATAGATTTTGTGGATCGGAACTTTCCTTTCGGGATCGATCCAGGAACGTCACCGATAACGCGTTATGGTGCTCCAGTGCGACATAAATTCAACTACCCTCATTTCGTTAATGATTTTTGATCCTTTCTGAGAGAGAATCGAAACCTTCCTGGTGGTTGTCTCAATGAGGTATCTCATCATTACAAAACTAGGCAGATCTTGAAGAACAAGATGTTTAGTCACTACAATCAAACGGGTCAGATCTTGATGAACAAGATATCTCGTCACTACAATCAGACCGGCCAAATCGTTAAGAACAAGGTATCTCGTCACTACAATAAACGGGCCAGATCTCGACGAAGAAGATATCTCGTCACTACAATCAAACGAGACAGATCTTGATGAACAAGATATCTTTTCATTACAATCAAACAGATCAGATCTTGATGAACAAGATATATCGTCACTACAATCAGACCGGCCAAATCGTTAAGAACAAGGTATCTCGTCACTACAATAAACGGGCCAGATCTCGACGAAGAAGATATCTCGTCACTACAATCAAACGAGACAGATCTTGATGAACAAGATATCTTTTCATTACAATCAAACAGATCAGATCTTGATGAACAAGATATATCGTCACTACAATCAGACCGGCCAAATCGTTAAGAACAAGGTATCTCGTCACTACAATAAACGGGCCAGATCTCGACGAAGAAGATATCTCGTCACTACAATCAAACGAGACAGATCTTGATGAACAAGATATCTTTTCATTACAATCAAACAGATCAGATCTTGATGAACAAGATATATCGTCACTACAATCAGACCGGCCAAATCGTTAAGAACAAGGTATCTCGTCACTACAATAAACGGGCCATATCTCGACGAAGAAGATATCTCGTCACTACAATCAGACGGACTAGATCGTGATGAACAAGATATCTTTTCATTACAATCAAACAGATCAGATCTTGATGAACAAGATATATCGTCACTACAATCAGACCGGCCAAATCGTTAAGAACAAGGTATCTCGTCACTACAATAAACGGGCCAGATCTCGACGAAGAAGATATCTCGTCACTACAATCAAACGAGACAGATCTTGATGAACAAGATATCTTTTCATTACAATCAAACAGATCAGATCTTGATGAACAAGATATATCGTCACTACAATCAGACCGGCCAAATCGTTAAGAACAAGGTATCTCGTCACTACAATAAACGGGCCATATCTCGACGAAGAAGATATCTCGTCACTACAATCAGACGGACTAGATCGTGATGAACAAGATATCTTTTCATTACAATCAAACAGATCAGATCTTGATGAACAAGATATATCGTCACTACAATCAGACCGGCCAAATCGTTAAGAACAAGGTATCTCGTCACTACAATAAACGGGCCATATCTCGACGAAGAAGATATCTCGTCACTACAATCAAACGAGACAGATCTTGATGAACAAGATACCTCGTCACTACAATCAGACGGACTAGATCGTGATGAACAAGATATCTTTTCATTACAATCAAACAGATCAGATCTTGATGAACAAGATATATCGTCACTACAATCAGACCGGCCAAATCGTTAAGAACAAGGTATCTCGTCACTACAATAAACGGGCCAGATCTCGACGAAGAAGATATCTCGTCACTACAATCAAACGAGACAGATCTTGATGAACAAGATACCTCGTCACTACAATCAGACGGACTAGATCGTGATGAACAAGATATCTTTTCATTACAATCAAACAGATCAGATCTTGATGAACAAGATATATCGTCACTACAATCAGACCGGCCAAATCGTTAAGAACAAGGTATCTCGTCACTACAATAAACGGGACAGATCTCGACGAAGAAGATATCTCGTCACTACAATCAAACGAGACAGATCTTGATGAACAAGATACCTCGTCACTACAATCAGACGGACTAGATCGTGATGAACAAGATATCTTTTCATTACAATCAAACAGATCAGATCTTGATGAACAAGATATCTCGTCACTACAATCAGACCGGCCAAATCGTTAAGAACAAGGTATCTCGTCACTACAATAAACGGGCCATATCTCGACGAAGAAGATATCTCGTCACTACAATCAAACGAGACAGATCTTGATGAACAAGATACCTCGTCACTACAATCAGACGGACTAGATCGTGATGAACAAGATATCTTTTCATTACAATCAAACAGATCAGATCTTGATGAACAAGATATATCGTCACTACAATCAGACCGGCCAAATCGTTAAGAACAAGGTATCTCGTCACTACAATAAACGGGACAGATCTCGACGAAGAAGATATCTCGTCACTACAATCAAACGAGAAAGATCTTGATGAACAAGATAACTCGTCACTACAATCAGACGGACTAGATCGTGATGAACAAGATATCTTTTCACTACAATCAAACGGGTCAGATCTTGATGAACAAGATATATCGTCACTACAATCAGACCGGCCAAATCGTTAAGAACAAGGCATCTCGTCACTACAATAAACGGGCCAGATCTCGACGAAGAAGATATCTTGTCACTACAATCAAACGGGCCAAATCTTGATGAAAAAGATACCTCGTCACTACAATCAGACGGACTAGATCGTGATGAACAAGATATCTTTTCACTACAATAAAACAGGCTGGATCTGGATGAACAAGATATCTCGTCACTACAATCAGACGGGCCAGATCTTGATGAACAAGATATCTCGTCACTACAATAAAACGTGTCAAATCTTGATCTCAACATCATTAAAAAGCTATTAATACCTCAATGACAAGATATTTTGTCAAGTTTTTGCAAAATCGGTCAAACCTTGAAGGATGAAATATTTCGTCGAAAGCACTTGAAGGGTTAATGTAAATAAATAATCCAGACGGACTGGAAAATTTTCATCCAGTCTACAAATGCTTCAGCATGATACATTTTTACGTTACCTTAAAACATAGTTGATCGCGATTTGGACAATGTTAAGCCTTTAATCCAATTGGCGGTGACCTTACAATTATCCTATATCGATTCGGTATTCATTTTTTGGAATTGGCATCTGCGAAATGTTCGACATCCAACAAAAATAAAAGTAGCCAAAAAAAGGCGCAATTTTACCAAATCTAGCAACACAATTCCCATACAGCCCCCTGATGGTACATAAAACCACGTTTTATTACACATCACAAAAAGAAGTTCTCACCATCGCCCTCTGGTGGTAAAAATTTCAATCTTTTCTCGGCTGTAAAGGCCTTGTAATGAGATGGCACTCTTCACAATGATTATGCTCAGCTCTTAGGAATTTGTGTTGATTTATTCTAAAACCCTTCCAGGCAGTTTGGTGGAATTCTTTGACCTGGCCACGGTTCGATAATTACACGAGAAAATTTAGCCGGAAGTCATGAAATTTTATACACTAACCAAGGTTTAATGGACGGATCTTAAGCCTCGAGGATAGAATCACGTGGGGAAAGCCTCATTATTGGTTACAAGTCGCAACTAAAAAATGTCTCCCAGCTTAGAAATTCTGACTTTTTGATGCATTTATTTATGTTGCAGTGAAAGCTCTTTTGGTAAGCAACAAAATATAAATATAGCGAGGCTTATTTTACTTTAAGGCAAGGTTAATTAAGGTATATATATAACAAATAGTTCTTCAAAAGTGATTTTAAAAGTTGTTTGGAAATTGAGTTTTATGAATCAATGTAAATATGTTACCTAATTAAAAGACACTCAGGCTGATGTAAATGTTTGGGTCGTTGATAAATAGATATACTCATAAATGATCGTAATCATTAGAATGTTGGTGATAACAGGCAGGTAGGTCGTTATTAACACCGGATGAGGACAAATAAGTCTATTGGCGCGGTTCGGGATCAATCCCCAAAAAGAGGATTATAAAGTTTCTAGGATGTATCTCTACTATTATAAAGTAAAGTTTTTTTTGTGTGTGTGTGTGTGTCACGAAGTTGTGCCCTGACGAATTTATGGCATTCACACTAATGAAATTTGGCACACATGTAATACGAATTTTTTTGCAATTTTATAGACCAGCCCGATTTTTAAAATTTAGTCTTGAAAATTTTAAAATTAATTTAATGCGATGTTCTATTATTATTATCTTTCTTCCGAATGGCAACAGTCATGAATCGGTATTGAATGAATCCGTATTTACTGCGCGTGTGTATCCGTTGCCGTGTAGCCGCCCGATTACTGCATATCCTTTCAAAAATGTATTGCTTTTTTTAAAGCATGTTAACTTTTAGTTGGCGTTGACTTTTAATCTTTTATATAAGTATCTTTTTATTGTGCTTACTTCATTTTTGAAACTGGATAACTGTTGTGCAATACGTTTCTTATTGTTTCTTTTTAACTTTTAGTTAGCGTTGACTTCTAATCTTTTATATAAGTATCTTTTTATTGTGCTTACTTTATTTTTGAAACTGGATAACGGTTGTGCAATACGTTTGTTATTGTTTCTTTTTTGTCTACAATACTTTGGATTTTGATTTTTTAGAAATTTTTTTTTTAGAGATTTTGATTTTTTGAAAGCATATTAACTTTTAGTTCGGATATTTTTTTTCAAAGTTTAGCGATATTTAATTTTGATGTTTTGTGCAATTTCTGGTTTGTTTCATTTATGCAATCTTTTGTTTGTTTCTGTATAGTACTTTGGTTTTCGTATAGTTAATTTTTATCATTTTTGTTGTTGTACATACGACTAAATCAGATGACTCAAGAGTGGAACAGTATGCACATTTGACGCATCTGATTCAGATGTGTTGATGAACGATGGAAATGTTGCTGTACGAAAACTAAAGCACACAGAAATCGCTAAACTTCCAAAAAGATATAAAAACCAAAAGCAACAGGTGATGCTTTTGTAAATTTTTATATTGCATAAATTATCAAAATTAAATATTGCTATTCTTTCCAAAAGACACTCAAACACAGAAACAAACAAAAAAGTTCATTAAATAATAACAAAATTATGGCATTTCGCTATAACGGCCTGTTTTTACGAATGCCCCACAATGTTTTGAAAAACGACTAAAACAAATGCTGTTTTTATGCTTTTGTTTAGTATCAGCTTCTCCCTTTAGATTACACTGCTATATTTTGCCTCACGAAAATATCAGTCATGTTTGCATAACATTGTCGTCATTTTACTGTGTTGTTGCTTTAATGTAGTTCGACCAACACCGACTTTATACAAAGATTTTGATTTTTAAAGCATATTAACTTTTGGTTTGCGTTGACTTTTAATCTTTTATCTAAGTAACTTTTTACTGTGCTTACTTCATTTTTTAAACTGAATAACGGTTGTGCAATGTGTTTGTTATTGTTTCTTTTTTAGACTACAATACTTTGGATTTTGATTTTTAAAGCATATTAACTTTTCGCGAGGCTACTTTTATCCGCTATGATACGAAACAATGTATTGCACTGTGATCCAGTTCCAAAAAGGTAGTCTTGGATTTAAACATCATTTTGCCAATGCTGGCTTCTTATATCACTGCCTTTTTTGCATACTGGGGGCTGTAAATAAAAAAAAAACATGTTATTGCGAAATGCTGTTATTTTGTTGATCTTTAATGCTATTTTTTTTTCTGTGTTTGGGTGTCTTTTGAAAAGCATACCAATACTTTTTAATAATTTATGCAACGTTTAAATTTACAAAAGCATAAACTTTTACTTTTGGTTTTTATATCTTTTTGGAAGTTTAGTCATTTTTGTGTACTTCAGTTTTTTTATTGCACCATTTACACTGTTTATCAACGCATCTCTCAAATGTGCATACTGTTCCACTCTGAGTAATCTGATTCAGTGGTATGTACCACACCTTCTCCGATACAATCTCGGAATACATAGCGACAATAAATTGATGAAGCAGGTCTCTGCTTTTGAAAAAGATATCCAAATTATCCAAACGAAAAGTTAATATGCTTTAAAAATTATAATCCAAACTATCGTACTCTCAAACAGAAACAATAACAAACAACGTATTGCACAACTGTGATCCAGTTCCAAAAATGGAGGAAACACAAAAATATATATACAAATGTTATACATTATGATAATCCAAAGTAATAGTTAATATGCTTTTAAAAATGCAATAAATTTTTATAAGGGATATCCAGTAACTATCGTACTCTCAAACAGAAACAATAACAAACAACGTATTGCACAACTGTGATCCAGTTCCAAAAATGGAGGAAACACAAAAATATATACTTATGTTATACATTATGATAATCCAAACTAATAGTTAATATGCTTTTAAAAATGCAATAAATTTTTATATGGGATATCCAGTAATCGGGCAGCTACATACGCACAGTAAATACGTATTTAGTCAATGCCAATTGAAGACTTGCTATTCGGAGGAACACAATAATAATTAAATAGACGGACGTGTTTCTGTCACTTCACAACGCAAATAGTGAGCGCTGCCGTTCTGTGGGATGCCTTCAAGTTGGGCAATCAATCACTCATATTGCTCTTTTCTTTGCCGTTCATTTAATTTTACAAAAGCATAAACTTTTACTTTTGGTTTTTATATCTTTTTGGAAGTTTAGTCATTTCTGTGTACTTCAGTTTTTTTATCGCATCATTTCCACCGTTTATCAAAGCATCTCTCAAATGTGCATACTGTTCCACTCTGAGTAATCTGATTCAGTGGTATGTACCACACCTTCTCCGATTCAATCTCGGAATACATAGCGACAATAAATTTATGAAGCAGGTCTCTGCTTTTGAAAAATATATCCAAATAATCCAAACAAAAAGTTAATATGCTTTAAAAATTATAATACAAACTACCGTACTCTCAAACAGAAACAATAACAAACAACGTATTGCACAACTGTGATCCAGTTCCAAAAATGGAGAAAACACAAAAATATATATACTTATGTTATACATTATGATAATCCAAACTAATAGTTAATATGCTTTTAAAAATGCAATAAATTTTTATATGGGATATCCAGTAATCGGGCAGCTACATACGCACAGTAAATACGTATTTAGTCAATGCCAATTGAAGACTTGCTATTCGGAGGAACACAATAATAATTAAATAGACGGACGTGTTTCTGTCACTTCCACAACGCAAATAGTGAGCGCTGCCGTTCTGTGGGATGCCTTCAAGTTGGGCAATCAATCACTCATATTGCTCTTTTCTTTGCCGTTCATTTAATTTTACAAAAGCATAAACTTTTACTTTTGGTTTTTATATCTTTTTGGAAGTTTAGTCATTTCTGTGTACTTCAGTTTTTTTATCGCATCATTTCCACCGTTTATCAAAGCATCTCTCAAATGTGCATACTGTTCCACTCTGAGTAATCTGATTCAGTGGTATGTACCACACCTTCTCCGATTCAATCTCGGAATACATAGCGACAATAAATTTATGAAGCAGGTCTCTGCTTTTGAAAAATATATCCAAATAATCCAAACAAAAAGTTAATATGCTTTAAAAATTATAATACAAACTACCGTACTCTCAAACAGAAACAATAACAAACAACGTATTGCACAACTGTGATCCAGTTCCAAAAATGGAGAAAACACAAAAATATATATACTTATGTTATACATTATGATAATCCAAACTAATAGTTAATATGCTTTTAAAAATGCAATAAATTTTTATAAGGGAGATCCTGTAATCGGGCAGCTACATACGCACAGTAAATACGTATTTAGTCAATGCCAATTGAAGACTTGCTATTCGGAGGAACACAATAATAATTAAATATCTCATTACATTACTTTTAAAATGTTCTGGATTAAATTTTAAAATTCATGGTGGACTACAAAATTTTAAAATATTCACACTACTTATGTGCCAAATTTAATTATTGGAAGTACTATAGATTCGTCAGGACATGCCGAACATACAACACACGTAGTACTTTATTTTATAATTGTCTACACTCGCTGCCAAAAGTTAAGGACATTGTGGAATATGTTAATTTCTGTAAGCTAATCTAAACTTGCAATTTGCTGCAGAGTTAGATGGAACTATGCAAACGTGTTATGTAACAACCAATCACAGTTTCGTGCCGACAAATATAAAAAGGCAGTGGTATAAGAAGCCAGCACTGTCACGGATTAGAGGAGTTGCATGTAAGTGCTATAAAAAGTGTTTGCAACTTTTGTAGGATTAGTTTTCAATACGGACGTGTTTCTGTCACTTCCACAACACAAATAGCACATAGTGAGCGCTGCCATTCTGTGGGATGCCTTCAAGTTGGGCAATCAATCACTCATATTGCTCTTTTCTTTGCCGTTCATTCCGTCTATTTTCTATATTTCAGTCTCTTCAATTTTATGATTATGCAAACAAGCCAAACAGTTGTGCAAACACCTGTGCCCCCCTGCCAAAAGGTTACAACCCCTGTGGTTCTTCGATATGTTGCTGTTGTAGCAAACCACTCATCATACAGGGCTGTGCCAAAGGGCAAATCTTTCCCAATTAAATAAACATGTCAATGCCATCAAAAAGCAACTCTTGCGAGAATTGCCCCGTAGTTTTTCAATTTACAAATCTATAGACATTACGCGTCACACAAATGAGGCCTTAAAACACACGACACAGTTTTTTAACATATTGTAACCATCTGGACTACTCTCGCACATATTGGGGCACCGATTATGTTTCTCACAAATATCAATCCATTCTCTCAGTGTTCAATGGCACAACACTCTGTCAAGAAACTCGTGCGAACTATTATTGAAGCCACCATCGTGATTTTATGATTATGTAAACAAGCCAAACAGTTGTGCAAACACCTGTGCCCCCCTGCCAAAAGGTTACAACCCCTGTGGTTCATCGATATATTGCTGTTGTAGCAAACCACTCATCATACAGGGATGTGCCAAAGGGCAAATATTTCCCAATTAAATAAACATGTCAATGCCATCAAAAAGCAACTCTTGCGAGAATTGCCCCGTAGTTTTTCAATTTACAAATCTATACACATTACGCGTCACACAAATGAGGCCTTAAAACACACGACACAGTTTTTTAATATATTGGAACCATCTGGACTACTCTCGCACATATTGGAGCACCGATTATGCGTCTCACAAATATCAATCCACCTTCACTGTGCAATGGCACAACACTCTGTCAAGAAACTCATGCGAAATATTATTGAAGCCACCATCGTGACTCGACATGCTGCAAGTTTAAACGTATTCATTCGTTAAATACCAATCATCACTTCTGATATCCCCATTCCAATTTAAAAAACTTCAGTTCCCAGTTCGTTTAAGATTCACTGTCAGCATCAACAAGGCACAATCACCTTAAAGTCGTACAACTCTGTCTCATTCAACCGTGTTTCTCCCACGCTCAAGTGTTTGAGATTATTTAATACCTTTTTACTTTTTATAAAGAGATATCACTTAAATTTCTTGCCACATATGGTTATTTTAATAAGTGTACATGTATACTCTCTCTCGAGGAAAAATAATCAAGTAAAAAATTCACATTTTTAAAATTTGTTTTCCTTTCGCACATGGCACAGACTTATTTCATTTCATTTAATTGTTTCTAAAGTTACATTTCACATCTACAAACGTTGCTAATTTTAAAAATTCAGGTAAGCAAAAAAATAATTCTCTTTGTACTCAACAAAATAAAAAAAAATACCTTTTATTTTGGTCTATTAATCTATTTTATTCAAAATTACCTCAACTTACAAAAATATTTCTAATTTTTCTGTCTCCCTATTATTTAAGTAATTTGGGGTTAAAATATACTATGTTGCCCAAATCAACACATTTCATTGTTGTGTTCAAAATAAGATACACATTTCAGTTGTAAAATTTAAAAAATAATAAACTCATTTTTTCGGTTTTCAGTAAAAAAAAAAGCATGTTTCTCACTCCTTTCACCATTCAATTTTCTCAACTGCCTTATTCAAAAACTTAAATCTCTTTTTTAATCTTAGAAAATACAATGTTTGCCATTGTAGTAATATATGCATGTGTATAAGATCGATTTTAAAAATAATACAACAATAAACACAAATTGTGCAAGTTTTTATTACAAATTTCAACCAATTTTAAATTTGAAGAAATTTGTAATTTTTAATTAACATCACACAAAAGCAACACAATTGCCTATTAACGAGGGTCTGGTATCAATTCCCTAATTGAGACATCCGAGGTAATTTTTTATTATCGTCGTACTATAGCAACTCAACGTGCTATTTACAACGGTCCGGTATCAATCCCTAAGTAAAAGATCCGAGGCAATTTTTAATTAACGTCGTACAATAGCAACTCAACGGGCTTTTGACTACGGTCCGGGATCAATCGCCTAAGGAAAGTATCCGAGAAAATTGGGTAATTTTTAATTAACGTTCTCAAGCACTACAACTACCTATTAACTAGGGTCGTAATCCAATAAGGGAAATATACGTGGACAACCACGGTAATATCATAACATAACACCTCAGCTGGCACCCCACCCTCCAAGTAATTGTCACGTCACACCCATTCACTCTCTTCGCAATTCCAATTTCACAATAACGAGGCCATCACGCCGTTGTCCGTGGTGTTGGTTTGCGGAACAAACCAAATGGGAATGTGTAGCAAATACCGGTGGTTTACAAACGTTCCCAATAGACACACCTAACCCTACAAAGTACAGCACGGGCAACGCCGTGCTAGCCACGCAGTGGCTAGTTGTAATATAATTGCAACTGCAGAAGATGAATAATGATAAGGACGTATCAATTACCGAGTACTAAACTGATAACAGTTTTCCCTACACGTCATAGTTGGGTAATTTTTATTAACGTCGTACTGGAACAACACAACGGGCTATTGAAGACAGTCCGGGATCAAACCCAGGGAAAGATCCAAGAACATCACCCCGCCATTTTGAGCCACGGTCAGATGACTAGGTTAACACTGATAGATGCTGGTAGCCTACACTCGAACGTTCCCCCATCAAGATCATGGGAGCATGTTTGGGACCCCAACAGATTGAACGTGCACCAGCCCTGGCGAACATGACGATCATGGGGGACACCAGTTTCGAACTCACAACCCTTCGGCTGGTAATCCGTTACTCTTCCAACTGTATACCGCGTCCCCATTGTTGATAATGGACTTATAATATTCGGAAATACTTAATTGCAGTTTCGTAACTAAGAAAATCACTAAAATGATAATTTTAGCTGAAATAGATCTCCTTAAACGAATCAACTTTATATGAAATGTAGCTCTTATTATTTAAATTTAGATAACAAACAATGTAGTGTGGATCACAAAAGTAATCCGTTAATAACTGATTTATAAATTTAATTTTTACTTCAAATGAAATTTAATAAAAACACCAAAGGATTCGAGAGCCCTGGTAGCCCGGATGGAAGAATAGTGAGTTAGCAACCGGGGGTTGAGAGTTCAGAACTCGGTCCAATAAAAGACCGTCATGTGTAGAGTCGCGGAAAGAAAACGAACCAACCCTTGTATTTCGAGCCATATTCATAGTAGAGCAAATTCAAAGATACCCTACCCTACAATAATGGACAGAACAGCAAGGTGTGATGGTATAAGGGAAATAATACATATTATAATAGAGTGATGGTCCCCACGTGCTGCAATTCCACTAGCATCTCTTCTGGGCATACTTTCGACAAGGATTTGATACATAGCTATGGGTATTAGTGTCCATTCCTGCTGCAAGAATGTCGCTAAGTCAGCTGTAGATTTTGGACGTGGTTCCCTGGTCCGTAATAGGGATGCGACATCGATGTCGATGTTTTAGAAAAACATCGATGTACTGGGGTAGATGTTTTTGTAACATCGATGTTTATACCTGTCGATGTTTTATTTTTAAATGAAAAAAGTACCGATATAAAAATTTAAAAAATAACCAAGTAGCATAATTTTTATAATCAGCAAATTGAACATACTTTTAGACCAAAGTGACCAAGGATGAAGGGTCTGAAAAGTAGGGATGCGACATCGATGTCGATGTTTTAGAAAAAAACATCGATGTATTGGAGCCGATGTCGCATCACTAGTTGCTAAACCAGTTTTAAGAAATGGGGAAACAAGTTTAAATACATTGAATTTTAAAAACATCGATGGTTTGGGGGCGATGTATTATCAACATCGATGCTTTAATTTTGAACATCGATGTTTTGTTCTCGATGTCGCATCAATAGTTCCTAAACCCGTTTTAAGAATTGGGGGAAAGAGTTTAAATACATTGAATTTTAAAAACATCGATAGTTTTGGGGCGATGTATTATCAACATCGATGTTTTAATTTTGAACATCAAAGTTTCAAAACATCGATGTTTTGCTGTCGATGTCGCATCCCTGGTCCGTAAGCGTCGCTCTACCGCGTCCGACAAACGTTCTATGGGGTTTAGGTCGGGACTCTGAGTAGGCCAGGGAAGACGTTTTGCATCCATATCTCCATACCACTGCTTGACAGAAGCTACAACATGACATGAAGCGTTGTGGTCCTGTAAGTAACATTCGTCCATTCCATAAAATTTACATACCTTAGGAAGATCCTTATGGTTCAAAATGTTGATATAGGCATCAGCGTTCAATTGACCAGGAACAGCATGCAAAGCTCCCAGGCGATACCACGAAAAACACCTTCAAACAAGTAGTCATATTTTATTGCAAATCCGCTGGCGCGCGGTCCATTATTGTAAAGTAGTGTATCATTCAATAGGTAATAACGTTCTCTACAATTTTCAATGCAATCAAATTCTAATTGGGGACGTCTGTATATCAAATGTTGTTCAAAAACAAAAATAAATTCAATATGTAGAAGGCCCCTTTTGTAAATTTTATGCATTTCAATGTATAGAAGACATTAGTTTCTGTTGAACATCTTTGAATTTTCTCAACTGTTAAAATTGCTCGAATGAAGAAGGGTGTTTCGTTTTTTTCCTCGCAACACCACTTTTGAGGGTTATGTACGTTAAGTCTTTCGTAGCCTCAAATGTCCTCACGTTGGTGTGTGTGGAAATTTGGAGAGCGAGGTGCAATCCTCATTTCCAGACCTCATCTGCTCGTTGTCCAAAGTGACGAGGATTTTTCCTCGTATATTTACCTTCGGAATTGATCATCAATAACCGAGGTCTTCAAAAGTAAGGAGTGTTACTCTAGAAAGAAGTAAACTCAACTACCGACACACCAACCTTTGGTCAGTAGTATCGTCCCTAGAATTATTTCAACAAACGTCGACCGAACGGTTTTCCTTAGGGGATTGATCCCGTACTGTCGTGAATAGCACGTTGTGTTGCTCTAGTACGACGTTAATTAAAAATTACCAATCACTATCTTTCAACCAACAGATACGGTTAATTATTCCATATGTATATTATGGGGAAATTCAATGCTTCAGGTCTTGGGAATCTCTGGACCTGCACAATGGCCGCGGAAGCCTGGTTGGAAGAAGACTAGTATAATACTTTAAGGCTAGGAATAATCCTGAATAAGACTGTTTCGAGTCACGGAAGCCCAGTTGGAAATGTAACGGATTAGAAACCGGAGGGTGCGAGTTCAAATCCAACCAAAGACAATTGTGTACGAAGGGAGCTGGTGCACGTTAAATATCTCGGGGCCTCATATACCTTCACGCTGGCATGGTGCTGTAACACTCTAAAGGAGCCTTCTATCACTAAGCCGACGTAAAGCAGACATATTCAAGAATTCCAAAATTGGAGACCATAAAACTCCTTTCAAGTGATCAACTGTCCATAACTAACACTGGAAGTACTGTTACAACACTCGATTTGACATTACATCGGTCATAAAGTTCTGGGCACTTGAAATAAACCCTCTTCATCTGACGTTAAACTTACATTACGATCTCCTAAATCTCAAACTTCTTGAGATAACTCACATTATAATAACTCAAAATTCCATCGACAGGTGGTTTTCAGCTGCAAGCGGCCTGAAAAACGATGGAAATTGTCAGAGATGATTAAACCTGAGAGAGCGAAGACACGCTCGCTAACCCCTGCCAAACCATTCTTGTCCCAAAATATAAGTAATTTTTCTCTTCATTCTGTAAAGCTGTATGATATTATTATAAATGTCGTAGTGGTGAAACCCAAATATCTTGTTTATTCTGCTACCATATCTGCCATCACAGCATTCCATCCGTTAGAGTGTTGAAATTGGGAAAGTGAAATGCCAGCTCAGGTGTGACCCCGTTATCTGACAGAGGCTCAAAGTAACGAGGTGTTGTCCTCGGATATTTCGGTTTGGGATGGATCCCGGGTCATCACCAATAGCTCGTTGTGTTGCTCCAATGTGACGTTGATTAAAAACCTTCCTACCTAGACTTGCACAAGGGGTTAAGCCGCTATCTAATTACCCCTCTCTTGTCCAAAGGTAACCGACGATCGACAACCTCCATCCGAGCTTCGTTTTAACCTAAAAAATATCACGGTAAATATAACCCTGCCTTCACAACATCATTACATTCGCTCTTTTGTCACGTCATTCGCGTGTGAAAAATGATTACACAAACCCTCTTCCCCCCCCCCAGCACCAATTTTTCCAGCTATGCCTTAACACCAATCTCTCGCAGCTTAGTACCCAAGGCTGTGTCATTAGTTCTCTTCACTTATAGCGTAGAGTGAAGAAAATTCCACTTTGTTTTTGCGATGACAGAGGGAGGGGGAGATATTGTATCCATATTCCCTTCCATTAAGTAGCGGAGACTCAGGCTTGAAATTAAAAATGTATCATTTGTCTCTTCTTGTCAGCTGTCGAGGAGAACCGATTTGAGCAGGAAACGCATCACAAACGGCTGGTTTGGATCGGCATGACACGCTTTAGCTCGGTTGAACTCATTATGAACGGTCGGTTTGGCGGAAATTGGCTCTTTTTATCCGGTGTATAATGTACCATATAAACGATTAAAAAATGATATCACTTGTATATTAAACTCTTTTTATCGTCATAAGAATTTGCATTCTATTTACCAGCTAAACTTTAAAAATTTTACAGACGAGATCCATCACCGATTCAATACAGAAGCATCCGCACTCGTTTGCGATTACACCAGACTCTGACGTCATCTCAAGAAGTTCGCTCGCTACACAGACTCCTGTAGACGAAATCTCTGCCATCTTCTGTACAGCCAGACAGGGAGAGAGCACCCCATATTAAATGCTCTGTTCAGGAGGCCGAGACGTTACAATATATATATTTTTCTAATTGCGGTTACATTTGACCTAAGTCATTGGCCACTACAAGGCCGGAAGTGATGGCCACTTGTGAAGGAACACCCAGTGGGAGGACCATCATTGCCCCTAACAATTTATACTTCGTAATTTTGAATCATGTTCAGATGACGAAGCAACACCTGAGCTGGTATACGCTTACAAACATCCATGCCCGAACCCGGATTAGAACCGGGGACCTTCCGATCTAGAGGGTAACACCTTAACCACTATACCGGTTGGTCGGCACGTTACAATATATAATATCTGTAATAAGGTTTAAATTACCATATTATATACACGATATGTACAAAAGTATTTGGGCACTGGAGAAATTCGGAGGAGGATCCATTTTCGTGTGGTGCTGTTTTCCTAGTTTGGACTCGACCTTTTGCTTGATGTACCTCGACATCCTGGATAATTCGGTCTTGCCTACACTATGGCAATACTACGGCGATGATGGTTGTTTCTTCCAAAAGGATCGAGCTCCATGTCATACTCCAAACCATATGCTGGACTGAATTCCTGAAAATGAGGTGAAGATCTTAATCCGATCGAGCAACTGTGGAACAAACTGGATAGACGAGTATGACACCGCCGCGTACGCACATCTTTACAACAAACAACCTCTTCTCAAAGCCATGCAAGAGGCATGTCACAAGCTATTCCTGCCACAGAGAACTTCTTGAAAGTGTGCCTCGGCGTTTTGAAGCTGTAATACAAGCAAAAGGACGGCCCCTACCCGTTACTAAATAGAATAATAAAGTACAATTTCTGCAAAAATGCACAAAACAAACAAATACTTTTCTCCATATAGGGTATATGTCCAAAAAATACTTGTTTGTGGAAGTTTGAAGAGTGGGGCACCAGAAATAGCGGATACATATATGTAGAGAGAGCAATAATTTTTTATTTGTCCAGAATTATGTGACCAAACTAGAAGTAACATTAGATAGACTGCTTTCGCTGGATCTTAAAATTCATCATCTGATTGGTCCAATCAGTAACGGGGATCACGTCCACTCTTTTATTCATTATCGGACTGATTGATGGATCTTCTATATTTGTAGACTAGAGAATTCACCAATTTTGTCGCTTTTCTACAGCAATGCGCATTAAATAACCTACCGTGTTGTAAAATGGTTACATTCCCAAACGAGACGATAAAATAACAATTCGGCCAACCAAGGTAATTTTATTCAGGGTGTTCAAGTGAATACTAGTCGACATGTTTGTCACACTTTTTGTAGCTCCTCTGAATAGAAATGTCCAGTCGATTTGTTCAGCCTCCGTGTATGTTGCGCGTAAACCTGCCAGAGGGCGATACTTTAAAATTTACTTCCTCTTGGCGCTTCATACGCATTACAATTCCTGCTCATGTATCGTCAACAAGCAGGACGCGTCTGCATATCTCTTGTCAAAATTAATTATTTCGTTCATTAAATCTTGTTTTTCTTGTACATCGCCTGAGTTCATTTCGCTACTAGAGAAACATTATTTATCTATCACGTCTATGGTGCCAGATCGGGTGTTGTTATCGTCATCTGATCGTGGTTCGAATTTACGAGGTGTTGCCCTCGATTCTTTTCTTTCTCCAACAGCCCGTTATGCTGTTCCTGTCCAACGTATGTTCCACTACCTGTACCTGGGACTGTCGTGGCTCAGTGGGTACGCCCACTGTACCCCAACCTTCAAGTTGTAGGGGGCGCAGTTTCTATTCTTGGCAGGTGCATTCCTCCCTGATTGTATTTCTTCCTTCTGTGCCAGTAAAAACTTTAATTGTGTGTATTACTTAATGTTGTACTTATTCTGTATAGCGCAGGATGAACAAATATGACTCTTACGCCATAAAATCTCCGAAACCAAAGAACATACCAGCCTAATATAATTTGTACATCACGCTAGATTAAAACTAAAGGAGGTTCAAAAGAAGTGGGTATATATTTGTAAATGATTCAACTTGAAATAAATATTCTTAAGTGAAAAATGACCTAGATTCTTGATTTGACCTTCCAAGTGCTTCGACGAGTGTCTCTTTCAAGATCTGGTCAATTTTGCTTAGGAAGAGACATCTCGTCGAGTTGAAACTGCTTTATTACTCCAAGGGAAAGGAAGATCCAAGTAAGAAAAACACATCATCCCTTGCCCGGAACTGGTGGCAGTTAGTAATATGATTTTGCACCAGAGGCTGGCCACTGCAGGGTAGGTTTTAGGGCATAAACACAGAACACAAACCACTAGGATGATTAAATGCATACACATGTTAAGAATCTTGTGTTCCTCCAATTCGTCATTTAAAAATATCATACCATACAATTCCAATTTCTTAAATGTAAGAGTAAATACGCATTATCATTTTTGGTATGTCTATGTACTGCAGACATAAGTTGCTAGTAGTAATAATTTAGTCATTTCTTTAGTACAGTTCCAATAGACAAAATGCAAAAAGATAAGACAGGCACTCAATCGTTGTTATACATTGGCGGAAAATAAAATCTCAACACTACGAGGAAATTAGTTTAAACGAATGAAATTTAGTCTTTAGAAATTTAGTAAACGAGGGAAATTTGTCTAGATAACATATTTATTTGATTAAAGATTTTAAGTTTATCACTTGGCCTCCTGCCGACCAACCGTTCTAATGGTCAAGGTGTTGGCCTCTGGATCGGAAGGTTCCTGGTTCGAATCCGGGGTTAGGGCATGGATGTAAATTGTGCTATCCTTTGTTAGGGTCAATGACGGTCCACCCACTGGGTGCCCCTTCACAAGTGACCATCACTTATGGCCTTGTATAAGGCTAAAATGACCTCGGTCAACTCTGTACATTGTATTGTATTGTATTGTATTTGTATTTGTCTTCGCAATTGTACTGACTTGCCATTGGAAATAAAAAACTTGGCCTCCTTCTAAGCAACTTATGGCCAACTGGCACCAAGACAGAAACGACTCGCATCTGAGAACACAACAGATCTCCAATAAGTTCTAGCTTGACACCACTGAAGTCACAGATGGAGTGTTTTAGAGTTTGTGGCATGAACGCTACAGGGAGTCTGGCTAGGATCTGTCCCTCAAGTAATCGATTTGTTACAGTTCGCTGTGTCACTCTGATGCTAAAGGAATCTCTTATTTCTGTTGCAGATGCAGTACGATGCGTCACATCCATGCGGCGAATACGGCGGTCTTCCCTCTCAGTAGTGGTCCGTGTGCAGCCGGACCCCCCCCCCCCCCGAGTTTTCTTGAGGCAATACCTTCCCGTGACCACTGCCTCCAACAATCATGTACAGTGGATACATCCCCGCAAAGTCTTTCTGCCATATCGCGAAAAGAAAATTCATCTTCTCGTGGCCCTATTACACGGTCTCGTTCAATCTCAGTAAGCTGCTGATACTGACTTCTTCGTCCCCTTAAAGGTATTTTTGACAAATCTAGCTCACAACGCCCAATCCGGTCGACAAATAACACTCCCGAAGTTTACATCGCGTATTTAAGCAAACGTGATTAGCATGTTCATAGTGGCGCAACGAGCGCCACTTTTATTCATCTAGCGCGAAATTTGAACAGGCGTCATTTTTCAGATATGCAAACACGCCACCCAAATTTCATTTATCTAGCACAACTCCATCTTGGTGTAGGGATTTTATTTTCCACCAGGGTATATGAACTGTTAATTATAACGATGTTAAAATAAATAGCAGCTGGGAGACGCACATAACTCTTTCCGTTGTTAAGTCGCAGTTTTTTAGAGAACAAAGATAATTTTTTGTTCAGCAGCTTGGAGATGGGGGGGGGGTTAAGAACTTCCTATGAAGTCTTATTCGAAATCTTTTGCAGATTGCATTTCTACAGTTTTTGTGTTCTGATCTTATTTTTAATGCAAACCTCTTTTGGAATTTAACCAGAATTCTGGTTGTCATTCTCATGTTATATTGTTACTGCCATAATCTGCTTCGTGGAGAGTTCTTGTTTGGAAAAATTGACAAGTTGTTTTAAATTGGTTTAAACTATTGAAAACATGAATGCTCAGTGAATATTTGTAAGTCCCTTTACTTTATTCTAAACAAGAGGTACCATAATTTAAATGTCCAGTAAAAATATTTGTTCCTTTTAATTTATCGTATACTGGAGGTAACATAGTTTGAATGTCCAGTGAATATTTGTAAATTAATTTTTATTTATTCTAAACAGGACGTATAACATAATTTGAATGTCCAGTGAATATTTGTAAGTTCCTTTTAATTTATTATTTTGCAAAATTGATCAGATTTTGAAGGACGAGATATCTCGCCAAAATCACTTGCGAGGGTTGAACAAATATCACGCGGAATCAATATTTCTTCTTCACTTCATAATATGCCCAAGAGAACTTGGCTGCACCATAATAAACTCATAATTCTGTAATGATCAACTAGACAAATAGACAAGGAGCTCAATTTTATATTAATCCTTACACGTTGTCAGCCAATATGATAAAAGGGGAACACCTTCGACACATAAAACATCGATGAATATCCCCCAAAAGCATCGCCTCTCTTTTGTACCATCCATAAAGAAAGAGAACTTTACAAGAAAGTCATGACTTTCAGGTTCTCATTGACTCTCCGAGTCGTGGTAATCAGAAAGGGAAAAATGTTGCTGCAGAAAATTCCCTCCTTTCACGTGGAACACAATACAGTCTCTGGTGCAAGAAACGTCGATGTTGATTTTGTGAGTGCTGCTTCAAAGATTCGGAGAGGGTAGTGAATCGAATCCCTCGGGGTGCTATTGAAAGAAATGCTCCTCCATTGCAGGAGCCAATCAACAACTAAAGAAAAAAGTGGGCGTGGTTGAATGAGGAAGAATTGAAAATTATTCGTCAAGAAGTTTTTGCCCTGTACTGGATCTTGATGCATTTGGTGGAATTCTCTGAGGTCACGTTTGGGCTTTTCGACTCTTTCAGAGAGTGGCAGTTTTCTGGTGGAACTGCGTGAGACTTTTTTTTTCCAAAGTTGTGCTTCTTGTCCCGTCATCAGTGTGTCCTTGCTCATTTTTCATTCGCTTCACACAAAAAAAAACCATTTGACAGTAGTCTCTGTGTAGGCCATATACTGCTGAAGCTATGTGGCCAAATTGCAGTCTGATTTTCTTTAAGACGCGTGTTCCAAGAATTTTCTTTGTTCCCTTCTATACTATTTCGTTTTCATTTCGGTTGGTTGGTTTGGATTAGGTTTAATAGCACATGGTCCGTTATAGCGGAGAAGCTGCGTAAAAAGTAAGATTAAATGTATTCAATAAAAACAGGTAAAACAGTCAGCTAAAGTAGTAAAATAGTCTAAAAGTTAAGTCTAAGCTAAAGTCTAAAAGTTAAGTTTTCAACTATTATAAAAAAGCCAAGTTGAAACTATTGAAGTTGAAACATAAATACTGGACGATTCTTTGTTTTCAATACAAAAAGGGTAGATGAAAGTTACAAAGCTTAAAAAAGTAAAGAAACTAAACATTTAAAAATATCACTCATGATGAAGACATAGTATATACATTTAAAACATGAAACTTCGAGAACCATGCGAGTTGTAGGCGTCGTAAGTTCGATTATTCCCTGGTTGTGGACTAGCTCCGATTTCATGGTGTGTTTTATACACATGAATGGTCATTGTCATACGACATCCGTCCTGCCCCAAATTTAGTATGAATCGCGAAGAACAGTACCCAATTTCCCAGTTTAACATCATACGACAAAAGCGGTTTGGAGTAGATTCGAAAGACGATCCAATCTCACATCTGCAAAATCGCTTAAGCTTTGGTTTCCTAAGAAATTGGAGCCGTTATCTAACAGCCGTGATACGTCATGATGCCGCGGGCATAACTAGACGGCCGTCTAAACAAGAATCCAGAGGTGTCAACTTAGGCGGACAGAATACGTTGGAGAATGGGCAACACAGACAGCTGTCGTGGTTAATTTTATTCGAGACACAAAACAAAGTGGTTTTTTATTCTCTAGTTCAAAGTTCCTAACTTTGGGATCGTTGAAGGTAGAGTAAAAATTTCAACAGATTTCAAATCAGCGTAAATTTCTACGCCAGATCGATATTAAAAACAGTTTTATTAATCAATTATTTACCATTTGATTATTTAATTATTCATTAAATAATTAATTAATTATTTAAAGAAAATCACATTTAAGGTATCGAACTGGTGTCAAATTTTCCGCAGATTTCGAATCCGTTGAAATTTTTATTCTGTGTTTAACGATCCCGATTTTACAAAAACGAATTATTCAGTAGCAGTCAAAAATGTTTATTTATATTGCTCCTCTTGACTCGAATCGTTTGGAGCAGGAAATGAAATCTGGCCGCTACAAGAGAAAAAACGTTCTCCAGCTGTTTGAGACCGCTATGACGACAGTCATGGAAATGGCGTCTCCGATCATTTTCGTTACGCTCACAAACAACGCTGTCTAGGAAACCAACACCATATGTTAGCATAAACAACGTTTTAGTGACGTCACCCAACGATACATCACGGCCGCTAGATCACCTCTACGCTTTCTTAGGAAACCGAAGCTTTAGCGAGGCTTTCCCCAAATAAGAAAACCATATGTGTGAAGTTACCACGTCTTTTAGGGGCTGACAGAATTGGAGTGGAATCGCACAGCGTTTGGCGTACAACGACACTCCACTCAACCGTAGCACGAGCACTGTTGCCAACCTTCTCGCTTCAAGTGGTTTTTGGCAAGAGAAAGAAGTTAGTTCTACTCTAGACATCGTGCGCGTAGAAGTTTCGTTTTCGTCCTGGAGAAGACGGTTTGGCCCAACGACTCTGGTATGGATATGCTTTGAACTACACCAGGGGTTGCCAACCTGTGACGCATGCGCCAAACGTGGCGCATTGGATGATTACGAGTGGCGCTTTGCATCCTTGCGCCTGCTTATTATTTTCAAATAGGTTATATAACTGATTTCATCTTCTCAACACCAGTGTGCTCTTATTTCAATTCAAACAGCCTTCATATATCAATTCTTCACAATGATTTGACAGTTTGCAATTGATATTCTGTCTTCACCATAGTTTAAAAGAAAATTAGCAAACGAAGATCAGAAAGTGACAGAAAGCGTGAATTTAATGAACAGTGGGGGAAATTAGTGGCTTTTTATAGCAAGTTCGTCAGGAAAACTGTTTGGTATTGTTTGTGAAAGAACTCTTTCACGTAATAGAGTATATGATCTTAATAGACACTATAAAACACAACATCAGTCTAACCAAGATGGGGAAATGAAGCTTGTACTTGAGTCGGAGTTACAACTGGAAGACCTCGTCCATTCTTTTTCGAGCTTTGGATGAATCAACGTGCATGTGTGATGTGTTAGCACAGTTAAACATATTTATAAGAAGAATTGATGAGAATTTTAATGCATTTGAAGAACTTGCCAGTCTGAAGTCATTGCGTGGTAAAACAAGCGGATCAGACATTTAAAAAAGTAAAAACATGCCTAGAAAATCTAAATTAGATTATAGTGAACTCATCAGTATGTGTACTGAAGGTGCACCGTCAATGGTAGGTACAGTCAATGTCACTACAACGTTGCTTGGAGAAATTTTAAAATAGTCGTGTACTAAACTATCACTGCATTAGGCCCACTGCACGCATCCGAATTTTCAACGTGCGGCGCCTCTGCGGCACCGAAGCTTAACTATGCACACATAACCGTGAAATGACGCAAATACTCATTTCGCGCCATTTACGATAAATATTCTATCGAAGAAAACGTGTTTATTTCGCTACTTGGTGTAAAGCAAGTTTATTTTAAAACAAAATAGACGTTACACAACCATTTATTATTGTCTATATTCCATTTATTTATGAAAACAAGGTACTTTAAACCGGAGAAGCGTGTCCGAAGAGCTGCGGCGCCGTGAGGAACTCCGGTACAAATTGCACCCAAGTTGGACGTGCGTCGCCGGAGGCATGTGTGCACTACTGCATTGGATCTAATTGATCTCAGACCGCACTTGCATTGCCGCAGCGGTTCCACATATTGAAAAACCGGATGTGAGCACCGGGTCTTATAGACCAAGAGCCACTTTGTGGAAAAACTAAAAATGCTACATGTTATGTTACCGGTTGTGGAATGTATGAATAAAATCAGAGCAAGAGCATTAAACAGACGAAAATTCAGAGAATATTGAGAATTGCTAGATTTGGAATATATGGTGAATCTTTCCTATATTGTGAGGTGCACTGACTTTCTAGAGGTCAGGTTCTGAGTAGATTTTGGAAATTGAAAAATGCTGTTCATAATTTTTTAGAACAGGAAATTGGACTATCTGACGCAAAAACTCTATTATTTTATAACAACTGACTATTTGATTTGGCATTTTTAGTTGATGTTACTAGCCATCTCAATTACTTAAATTCGAAACTAGAAGGCGAGAAGAAATTATTTCCTAGCTTAGTAAATAGCATCAATTCATTTAAAATGAAATTAAAACTGTTCATCTTTCTGTTAGAAAATCAGGATTTGAATCAATTTCCACACTTGAAAGAGCAGAATGTGCTGCAAATAATAGCAATTTCATCAAATATATTGAAAAAAATAAGTTGTTGCAAGAGTCATTGGTGTGAAGGAGTCGTTTTCATGATTTCGCTTAAGTATAAAACTGCATGCTCATATTTATAAACTCACTTTCAATGAGTGAACTAATCGTTATGAAGATTTCTAGAAATATACAAATGGTACTTATTGATTTAAAAACAAATGCATTATTGAAAATGAAATTTGATGAGTTTTTTTTTTTTTAATTCAGATTAAAATGCTTCTGACAATGTTAATTTCTGGCGTTACCCTGTGAACATTTTCCACAACTAAGAAAATTTGCAAAAAATTAGATGTGTCGTTTCGGAGCGATATACAGACGTGAACAAGTATTTGTAGCCATGAAATTTATTAAAAGCAAAACAAGATCGCAAATGGCGGATTCAAATTTGAAGAATTATCCGCTGCCATCGGTAACAAATTTAACAGCAAACATTAAAAGACTAGCGAAATCCAAACAGGCTCAATAGTCTCACTAATAATAAGTAATGCTTATGTGCTATAATTTATATTGTTTAACATACAATAGTTGAATAATTTAAAAGTGTTAAAATGTCTATAAACGTACTTTTATAAAAAAGTTATTAAGAGATTGCCAGGACCATGAACGTAAAAATTTAGAAAAGGTGCTTGAGTTCTATGGCGCATCTGAACTCGTATGTGAAAAAAATTGACGCATGGTATGTAAAAGGAGAGCCACCCCTGGTCACCCCTCTCTAAGATTTTGAGAATTTCATATCGCAAGTGAGACTTGTCACCTTCCACGGAAGTAACGATTCTATTTTTGGGCGATTTCTGTGGCTCGTTAAAGAGACTAGAGCATAATAAGTGTTCATTCCAACTCCCGCTGGAACACCACCAGCCATTGTATAACAATTGTAACATTTTAATGAAAACCACCAGTATTGTCAGTACAAACTATACATGTTCTCAAGTGATGGATTGGATTGGATATTGTTTTGTGGCATTGAGTCCTCATGGGACATATTATGCCAAACTCAAGATAGAAAATTAGATATATAATATTGTAATAAAGTGAAATGAGTCAAAACATTATGAATGAATACTATATACAATTATATGTGATGGATAAAACCAATGTCATGTAAAAAGCTAAAAATATTTGGATGAGGATTCTCTCCGATCATGTCATCTAAAACCAAGCTATAAGAATTAAAATGTTTAAGTCGTTGACTGTTAAAATTAGAACATTCTATTAAAATGTGCTTTACGGTTAGTGGACAAATACAGTAATTCAAATGGGATGATCTTCTCCGAGGAGGAGGTGTCTATGAGTTATACGAGTGTGTCCAATACGGAGGCGTGTTAATATAACATTTTGTCTTCTAAAAGGTAATGATTTCCATGGAATAATATTTGGTTTTAAAGCATGGAGTTTGTTTTCCGTTTGTTCATTCCATTCGTTCTGCCATTTTGTTTCTAAAAATTTGTAAATGAATGATTTCAAGTCGCGATAAGGAATGGTATGACTAATATGATTTACGGCCGATTTGGCGGCGCGGTCGACAATCTCATTTCCTGATATCCCAACGTGAGATGGAATCCAGCAAAATATTAATTTAAAATTTTTGGATGTCAGATGATAAATTATTTTTAATGACTCTAAAACAATGGGATGACTGTCATGATCAGGATGTTTCAATGATTGTAAAACGCTTAATGAGTCTGTGAAAATGATACATTTTTTATGACAATGATCAGATATATTTTCTAATGCTTTAAAAATGGCCATTATTTCAGCAGTAAAAACAGAACACGAAGAATGAAGTTTAAAACTGTGAATGGAATCATTAATAGTGAACGCAGCTCCAACATAGTTTGCCCTTTTCGATCCGTCCGTGTAAACTTGTATAAAATTTGTGTATTTTTCTATATGGTTTTGAAAAAGCTGTTTGTAAATAATATCAGAGGTATCTGCTTTATTAAAATTTTGGAAAGGGTTTTGAAATTCAAAATAATGATTAAACCAAGGAGAGAAATAATAAAGTTTTTTCTGGGTGACGTCAAGTGAACAAGGTTCGGATCCGTTCATCAAATCCAGCATTCTTAAGTGAAATGTAGGGATGAAGGATGTTTTAGCTTGATAGAGGCGTTTTAAATACGGACTGTGATGAATAGTATTCAATAATTCGTTCAATAATAGTTCTCAAGTGAATAAACGAGCATTCAAATATAACCAGCACTCTCTGTCTTCCTTACAATAACGTGAAAACATGCAATAAGCCCCAATCTTTCCTCCTTAGGGAATGTTATAAATTCCTACTTTACGAAGCTTAATCAAATAATCTTCATTGTAATCATTGTTAATGTTATAATTAGGGAAACTTTTTGCAACAAATGCAACTTTTTTTCACACGTTCTACGCTGCATGTAAAGTACTAAAACCTAAATTCCTCCAACATGGGGTGTATTGTAAGTGAGTTTTAACTGCAACATATGCAACTTTCTGCAAAAATGTAACTTTCTGCATAAATGCAACCTTTTGCATAAATGCAACCTCCTGCAAGTTTTTAAAATTAAGCTTAAAATTAAATAACATGAAATTACTATTTCATTTTTAGCACTCTGAATCAACCCTTCGATCATGTGTGTATGATTTTGCGAACGTCAAAGTATTGCGGATCATACAAGAAGTTCATGGAAAGAAGGTGTTCGTTCTAACAGAGACGAAAATGGAATAAATGGCAAGAAGTACTTTAACACATTGCACCCTTTTGATGATTTTTGCTGCACTTCCCGAAATGACTTCCCCCCAAGTCAGTATTTTGTTTACTGCAACAATGTTAGGCAACATCAATCTCTGTTGAGCGCAGTTTTTCAATGTTAAATAAATTACTGGCCAAGCATCGGCCATTGAACGACATCAATGTTCTTCTGTATTTAATGATATATTATAATATTGCTGTACGCGACTAAAATTATCATTCAAATTTGATTGTTTTAATTTTTTACGAATAATTTATTTCAGATTTTAGTGTATCAAAATAAATGCAACTTTATTCCCATAAATACAACTTTAGTGAATGATTTATGCAACTTTTCCCATTTCCTCTGCAACAAAAAAGTTGTCCTAATCATTATATAATAATTAGATCATATGGAAACAATTGACGGATGTATTGCACAATATTATCAAATATCTGTAAAAGGGGCGCATTGGGTAGAGTAACGGATTAGTAAACACAGGGTAATAATATTGGTTACCACTGGTTACCAGTTCGAAACTAGGTCCAACAAAATACCGTCGCGAACACGGGAAAACTGATACACTTTAAGTCTCCCGTGGTATCAAATCTTCTGACGTTGCCGTGATGAGAAAGTGTGGAGAGAAGGATGCCAGCTCAAGTGTTAACATAGTCATCTAACCGTGGTTCAAAATTACGAGCTGTCGTCCTCAAATCTTTCGATTCGGAATTAATCCCCGATGGTGGCCCATGTCCAGTCGTGTTACTTAATTGCTACGTTAATTAACACCTACCCCACCACGCTAACTCAATTGTATGTAGTTGGGATTACACCGATTAACAACTTTATTTCATGATTCATTACTTGCTAACTCGAACTCCATGGTATGTCCTATACACATGAAATCCAATGGTCATACTACAAGTATTAGATCAAACAGAAACAATTGACTGTCCATTGTACAATCTTATATAAAATATTTTCCGAAAAGGTTCTCTCTGGTGTAGGACAACTAAATATTTTCCAATGTCTCATTTTTCTTTCAGTAAACAAAGCATTTGTATTGCAAGTATGTTGTATTTGTTCCACAAGATGGAACCTTTTGAAATAAGCTTCAGTGAATACATAATTAATTATGGAGTTGACTGCAAATGTTGTTACAATGCGAGGGGCTTTTTAGAGTAGCTAAAGTCATTAGATTCTAGTAGGAAAATAGACTGGTGGCGACTGTGTTATCTTTTTCAGTATTATCCAGGGTGATAACACTGAATTTTCTATTAACTTTCTCTTTTATTAACTCTCCTGTTAGTTTTTATCCCTGTCAAAAACTTTGTATTGACCAACCTTTGATGCAAAATCATGTTCCACCTATAAACAATTCTGTGGACAAGTTACAGTTTCATTTCTCCTTTTGGATCTTTACTACCCCTTGGAGTAAAAGGGCACTTTTGTCTCGACGAGACATTTTGCCCTTAGCAAAATTTATCATATATTTGACTAGGTATATCTTCGAGAGACAAAATGCCCTATTACTCCATGGGGACTGCCCTGTATTGGCCTACTTTTGGTGCAAAATCCTGTTCAAACTATCACTAATTTTGGACAAGTTACAATCTTATTACTCCTATTAGATCTTCATTAACCCCCTTGTCGTAATAGGGCATTTTTGTTTCGACGAGATATCTTGCCCTTTGTAAAATTTACCATATATTGCACTAGATATCTCTTCGAGTGACAAAATGCCCTATTACGCCAAGGGGGTTAATGAAGATCTAATAGGAGTAATAACATTGTAACTTGTCCAGAATTAGTGCCTCCATGGGGACTGCCTTGTAGTGGCCAACCTCTGGTGCAAAATATGTTTAAAATGTCACCAATTCTGTGCCAGAGACGATTTTGTTTCTCGTACTAGGATTTTTACTTCCCCTTGGAGTATTGGGGCACTTTAGTCTTGGAAGTTTTATCCTTAGCTAAATAGACCATACGTTGGAATATATACCTCGTTCAAAGTCTTGTTGAGGCAAAATTCTTCCATGTAGCTGACACGTATGGTAAACATTCAGCTTTCAACATTCTAAAACAACTCATTATCACAATGTGATGTTTTAGAACTAACTAAACACCGCCCAAGGAATTCCATTAAAACTCGAAGCCAGCTAATTCGCAAGCAAAGCCGGGCGTAGAACTAAATCATCTTAATGTATTGCGTCATTTAATTATTTGATCCTTACCGTGCTGTTCCGCGTTCTAAAAGTAAATAGAACAGATACCTTCGCTTAAACGTAATTACGCAACCATTAAGCTTCGAAGGTCACGTGACACCCGTGAAATATGCGTTCAGCTCTCAGTTGCCGTGAAAGGCCGTGAATTTTGGAATATTAGATTATGTATACATTAGACACACATCTGCATCATGATTTAATATTTGGGATATGTCCGAATGTTATTTGTGATTTGCCGTAATGATATCATAATTTCTGGATGGGAATCAATTCACCTAAATTTGGTCGGATCTGTTCGACTACTGAAATGGAATAATTGAATTATATCGTGAAGGTCTTATTACATTTGAAGTGGTTCTGAGGTATCTGAACTAAGAGGGAGATTAATTATTCTGTTTTTCGGTCCTAGAGATGGAATTGATTTTTGTTTCGTGTTGTGAGAACTGGAATTTTAGATTTGTGATACTGAATTACGAATGATTTGACAAGACTCAAAAGAAAATAAATTTCTGGTGACGAGTAACATAAAACCACTTGAATATTTATATGTATTTAAGTTATATGTAATTAAAGATGCATTGGATCAACACAACGGGCTATAGGCGACGGTGTGAATATTTATAGGAGATGTCAAACTTGATTTTTTAAATATATTACTACGACTAGACCAACAGTTCATATTTCTTTCTGTTGAAGTAGAAGACTGAGGCATGCCACAGAAATAAACATATATATTCTTCATTCTCATTTTGGAAATGATCTGGGGATCGTGCTTGCCAATAAGGTTAAGGATACATTGTATAATTGCTTTGGTGGGTCTTATGGCTGAAGAGAGATATATTTTACCGAATACAAGATGAGAGACGTCAAGTAATTGGCATACGCAGAGGGAGATCTTTACTGCAACCGAAGAAAGAAATATGCTGGGATAAGTTGCAGGAATCGAACCTGAGCCATGTGCAGACTCCACACATAGACATGACGTACAGTGACGTAACGTGTCTGAGCATTGCTATTGAGAAGAGTTTCAAAAAGTTACTAATGTGTCTGCTCGTAGTCACGTGTATGTTCTTCGAAAACGTGACTTGGTTGTTCGATTTGGTACCTCATCGCCTTGTTCGGCGAAATAACGTCTTTTGGCATGGTAGGTGTGTTCATACGCATATCCATAGAATGGCGACAAATTCGCGAAGTCGCCAAAATTTGCTACTATAAGATGATCAATCAATGGACCAATCCGATGATGAATCGATGGATGGGCGTCTTTTCCCGTCCAGTGGAGCAATAAGATGAACAATGTTAGGTTCCACCCAGCAGACGAAAGTAGTTTTGGGTCAGGTTTTGGGCTACTAGTTTTGGCTTCATTGTTTTGGTCATATAAAAAGATTTCCGTTTCTGAATCTACTTTTATATTAGATATAAAAGTAGAGCAGAGGTAATTTTTCGTTATCTTATAGATAATCAGTAAGGCAACTTTTTAGTTGCATTAAAAATGAGAAAAGTTGCATTTATCATTCCCTAAAGTTGCATTTATGGAAATAAAGTTGCACTTATTTTTGATTCACTGAAATCTAAAATAAATTATTCTTAAAAAATGAAAAAATTCAAATTATATTGACAATTTTAGTCGTGTACAACAGTATTATAATACATCATTAAATACAGAAGAACGTTGAATGGCCGATCCTTGGCCAGTAATTTCTTTAACATTGAAAAACTGTGTCAGCCGCTGTCATATAATGTGCTGTATCGGATAGCAGAAGCGCAAAATCCTTTCGCTCAACATTTCAGAGATTTTAAAACGTCATCTACAAGGCGAACAACATATTGATGATCGACACTCACCTCGCAAACTCTGCAGTTGAGTGCGCAAGTTTTCTCTGGATTATCAAGAGTGCCAACCAATGTGTTAAAAAGTTTCTTCTTGCCATTTGTTTCACTTTTTCTGTTAGGACGAACACCTTATTTCCATGAACTTATTTCGTCAACGTTCGAAAGATCACGTGTGGCGTTCACGCGTGATCAAAGGGATGATTCAGATGGCAAAAAATGAAGTAGTAATTTCATATGAATTTTAAGCTAAATTTGAAAAAGTTACAGGTGGTTACATTAATGCAAAAAGTTGCATTTATGTTGCGGCTAAAACTCACTTATAATACACCCATGTTGGAGGAATTTCGGTTTTAATACTTTACATGCAACGTGGAACGCGTGAACAAAAGTTGCATTTGTTGCAAAAAGTTGCCCGAATTATCAGCTTACATTAACCGTATAAGGCTGTGCGTTATCATGCAGTGGCAACAATAAAAGATAATTTCGGAATCTGGCTGCCATATTCTCATGAAAAGCTTATTTTAAGTTCTTGTAGACATCTTCAACATTTGTGTTTCATACTTTTTGGCATATTTTGGGCTTTCGCCGATTCTTTTCATATCTAGATATTAAGATAGGGTTTAAGAGGAGACGTTTGACTACTATTTTAATACCTTATTGTACTAATGCTTCTATTTAATAAGTGCTTTGGCTGTGGCAGCCCTGACGTAGACGTATCCATGACTCCATAGACCTGGTTTCGTTTGGATTTTGAATTTTATGGAGCAAAGTCCTATCAGGGCAATCTGTGCCCTGGATGGGTACAGCTGCAGTCTACATTTATAGATGTGGCAACGGACTTGGCGATTTTTCTTGGCCATCTTCTAAAGTCGCTAAGGATATAATTATTTCAAAAATCTTTTTCGTTCACAGATATTTTTCTTTTTACAACTGAAAATAAAAACTTCAAAACACATTTGAGAACCCTAAAAAAATATTTAAAACAAACTTTCAAAAAAAGTAATAAGTTTAAACTGAAATTTCTTTTACAAAAGAAAGTTCTTTTTACAACGAAAAATGAAAGCTCCAAAACACATTTGTGACTGTTTTGAAAATTATATTTTTAAAACCTCGACAAAAGTAATAAGAGAGCTTAAACTGAATTTTTTTACAAAAGAAAGTAATTAGTTTTAACGGAATGCAAGAAGTAATACAACCTAATGCATCAGAAGTGTACTGTGAAAAAAATTATAATAAAAGAATATTCCATAGAATATACAGCTGGAAAAGAATATACTACTGGCGAAAAGCCATTAAATGAACTAATAAAATCAAAGAAATAAATTTAAAAGGACCAATGCAATCAAAGGATATTTTAAAAGTAAAATAATCAATGTAATAAAAGAAATAATTTCACATGAACCAATGAAATCAAACGTCTTTAATGGATTTTGAAAGAACTTTCTAGAATAGTCAAAATCAAAATTTAAACTTTCCGTTTGCCGAGGTTGCCATAAAAACGGCATTAACTGATGTGTCCGCTCATTCCGTTTTTAATGCTCAATTTGTTTATTTATTTCATTCATGTTGTCAACTGTAAATGGACACTTTGAAAATTAATTCTGAGAATATTTAAAAAAAAGTTAAACAAATCAGATCATGTATCGTAAAACAATAAAATGTAACAAGTTTTTTTGTTTAGAATAGTGTGTTAATGACGTGGGAACTTCAAATATTAAAACAAATAATGAATTGAAATTATGTACTGCTTTATTAATCCTGAATTCAACGCAACAGATTTCACACTTTCTAGCTACAACAATGGAAATAAGTGCAACAGTATATCCTACATTTTCCCTTAAATATTAAAGTTATTTGATTCATTGTTACCAGAGTATCCAAATTTCTATTTCATTATTACTCAAATATTGTTGTATATAAGCAAAACTGTATTTTAAAACATTTCGCAATTCATGTTTATGTCTATCAAATTGCTAACCAGCGCCTTTTTAAATTGTGATCAAGTGAAATTAATGTACTTTTGATCAAAGCGATTCTTTGTAGAGGAATCTTCTGCTGCAATTTAATTACAAACAGTACTTTTCAGTGCTAATTACGTCAATTTTACCGACGTTTTTATTTACAAACAGTACTTTTGAGTGCTATTTACGTCAATTTTACCGACGTTTTATTTACAATCAGTTCTTTCCAGTTCTATTTACGTCAATATTACCAACGTTTTAAACAAGCGATACTTTTTACAGCTATTTACATCATTTTGTTCACCTTTCAAGATGCTGGATTGGTTCGGGAAACAACTGTAAATGTGTAATCTGGTCCTTAAATTACTTATTTTTATGCATTTTCGTGTCTAATAGCATTATGTTTTTCTATTGACATTTGGTTTCAAACACATGGCTGCGTCCTTTCTTGTTTAAAAATTAATAAATCCAAACTGTTATTACAGAAAAAAGTTTCGAGAACAGAGAAGCATAAAGAAACAGGGGTACAGCTACACTCTACGTTTATGAGTGATGGCAACGGCTTGGCGATTTTTTAGGCGCACTTCTAGTAGCGAGTTACGATGAATTAAGGCAACCCATCTTTCGTTACGGTTGTTGTGGTTTTCATGGCAACCTCGGCAAACGGAAACTTTCAATTTTCATTTTGAATATTCTAGAAAGTTCTTCCAAAATCCGTTAAAATCGTTTTATTTCATTTATTCGTTGAAAATTATTATTTTCTCCCACTGGTTATTTTGTTTTAAAAATATCCTTTGATTGCATTGGTCCTTTTAAATCGTTTTCTGTGATACAATTGTTCCATTCATTTGTATTTTGACAGTTGTGGAATTTTTATTTTACTATAATAGTTTTCACGAAAGGATTAAGAGTTTTGTTTTTTTGACCATTTTCGTTTTCATTATTTATTTACGAAAGAATTCTGACGTTATCCGGTATTATTTCTTGCTTTTTTTTCTTTTGTAAATATTTTTCTTTTTCAACATTGTGGTGTAGTAACATTTAGTGTAATTGATAAGTTTCAGGGTATTTTTACCCAACATTCGTAGCGTAGTTTTTCTGCTGGTTCACAAATGTGTTTTGATATGTGGTTAAGCTAACTACTTTTTGAGAAAGTTTAAAAAATACATACTTTTCGAAAACGTTCTGAAATGTGTTTTAAAAGTGTGTTGCAAGAAGAAAAAACATTTGTGACAGAAAAAGAGTTAAGAACTAATTACTTCCTTGGCAACATTAGAAGTGCGCCAAAAAAATCGCCAAGGCCGTTGACATCGCTCATAAACGTAGAGTGTAGCTGTTCTGAAACAGGCTAAAAAGGAGGCCAAGAAACAGAAAGAACAGCCCTTTGTTGAACGTGACTACCTTGCAGAGTGGAATGCTGAACATCCCGAAGAATTAATAGACTTGTGTCTTCGTACCATCGAAGACGAGATGACAGAAAAGGCCTCTACTCGTTGCACAAGATGTTGATGCACAAGCCACAGAAACTGCCTCAGATCCCAACGGTGTAGTCGATGAATTCGACTTATTCATGAAAAAAATAGTCGCATGTGGGGGGAAGTAACATCTTCAAACGTCCTACATACAGGATTGAATAATCTTGAAAATATGATATCTGGAAACAAAACTTCTATTAACACCGATGATAGAGAAGGATCAGCCGAATTTCAAGTCTGTTGGATGAAACCACCCGAGATTCTAATTGTGAAAAGCCTTGCATAAATACAATGTCTGACAATTTCTCAAGAAATGCTGTCCTGACAAATCGTAATGACACTGCCCGTTACATAAATAAAGTCACTGCAGAGAAATAAAATTTTAAAGTGAACGGAATAATCAATTTAGTCAGAAATAACGTCATCCTTTCAAGCAACGCATAACTGATATAAGCCTAATTGTTCGCGATATTATGTGCCTAATTGTTCACGAATACTGTTTTCTTTGGTGCTAGAGAAGTCAAAAGAGAGAAAGATTCATAAAAGTCATGGAAAGGCATATCCCTTCAGCAAGAAATTCAAAACTGAACATTCTTTCAATATTTCAAATCCGTATGAATAAGAATCAACAAACCTACAGTACCATTACGATATTCTTCCGAAACAACCTACAAAACCTTCTCATGAAAACTTAAAAAGTTTACTTACAAAAAATAACTATTACTTGTTGGACCATGTCAACATTTTTTTTTACCTTTTAATTTGTAAAAAAAAATTGAATTATTCTATGATATTTAATATTGAATGAAGCAGCAAATATTTTACCCCTTCATTTTGTGTATATTTATTTATTATATACATTCTTTATATATGTTTATGTCACATGTTTTTAATAATATATTTATAACAAAGTTTTGAAATATATTACATATATTCAACTTTTTATAGGATTCACCACTCTGCCTTTTTTCCGTTGTAGTAAGCATATTAAACTATACTTTATATCTTTAATTGTAATGAGGTATTAAATGTTCACTGACTATTATTTATTGTATTAATATTCAATGCATTGTAATTGTATTAAATGTTCACTGACTATTATTTATTGTAATAATATTCAATGTATTGTAATTGTATTAATATTAGTATTAATATAAAACACACTGTACTTGTATTAATATCAATATTATTATAACATGCATTGCATTAATATTAGTATTAATATTAAATGCATTGTATTAATATTAGTATTGATATTAAATACATTGTATTAATATAAATATTAATATTAAATGCATTGTATTGATATTAGTATTAATATTAAATGCATTGTATTAATATTAGTATTGATATTAAATGCATTGTATTAATATCAATATTATTATAACATGCATTGCATTAATATTAGTATTAATATTAAATGCATTCTATTAATATTAGTATTAATATCAAATGCATTGTATTAGTATTAAATGCATTGTATTAATATTAAATGCATTGTATTAATATTAGTATTAATATCAAATGCATTGTATTAGTATTAAATGCATTGTATTAATATTAAATGCATTGTATTAATATTAGTATTAATATAAAATACATTGTATTAGTATTAAATGCATTGTATTAATATTAAATGCATTGTATTAATATTAGTATTAATTTTCAATGCATTGTATTCATATTAGTATTAATTTTCAATGCATTGTATTCATATTAGTATTAATTTTCAATGCATTGTATTCATATTAGTAAAAATTATTTTAGGTTAAATGAATGATAACGAAATTCGTTTCGGAAAATTATGTTCTATATCCCAATCTCTATCTTCTATATTTGTCACTGACGTTTGTCTAAATTACTCTATGAAATAAAAGTCCATTGTCTACATCGTGGCTCCCACAGAAATACAAACTTTAGTGGACTAACAATATCTGTTGACATTGATTCAAATTGCTATACTATCCAAAGTACACAAAAAGTGGTTCCAGCAAAAGAATTAGAAATCACTCCTCACTTCAATTATACATTTAAATTGTACATTCTAATTGGGCTTGTATTCAGCATTGAGATTTATTGTTTTATTAAGTTAAATACAAAACTGACTTTTTAACTTAATTTGAACAGGTCGAATGAGAAATATTTATTTAAAATTGAATACACTCTTCAAAAGTGGAAAATTAGTCTTCAGGTAACAAAGTTATAAGAAGTAATTGGCTTACATTTGTACGATATATAGCTAGATAACATATAGCTCTACGAAATTTTCAGTAGTTGATTATTTGATAACGCTACCTCCTAGTTTTATATCCACATTTTCAGAATCCCAACGATTCACCTCACAAACACTATGCCGGGTATGCATTAACCCTCGTGTGGGTTATCACAACGAGTTATCTCGTCAGTGGTAGAACTGACCTGATCTTCAAGGACAAGATATATCGTCTCCAGAAGAGCATATCTTGATCTCGGCGTCATAAAAAAATCCAGTAGCATCTTTATAACAATGTATATCCAAATTGAGGCAAAATTCGTCAAATTTTGATGGACGAGATATTTTGATATTGGAAGAAAACTGTCGAGATCTTGGTCTCATCATCACATATAAATCGGTAACATCTTTATGACGACGAATCTCTACGTTAGCAGTATTGGTCAGAATTGATGAACGATATACCTCATTATGAAAAATAAAACTACGCATATCTTAATCGCGGCGTCATCAAAAGTGGGCAGTATATTTATGACGAGATATCTCGGCATTCGTAAAATTGATGATCTTGATGGACGTGATATCTCGTCGAGAGAGCCACCAGGAAGGCTAAAGCGAGCCTTGGCTTCTGACATCGAGCAACTAAACAAATTCCTTTAACCGTGGTTAAAAAAAATACCTCGTGCCGATATATGCGAGAGGCTTTCTTACACTTCCCATCCAATTTATAAACTTGCACCACAGACAGCAGTTCCCGAGTGGGTACTATTCTGTGTTATAGGTGTCTCTGTTGTCTGTATCTGTGTTGAGGGAATCACCTTATGAGCTCTTTCCGTGTTATTCACTTCGTGAGTCAACGCGAATTCGGTGGACAGAAGCAGATGTGGTTCCTTGTTAGAGAAATAACGGATACAACGGCATCAAATGTCTTTGTATTCCTCTAGTGCAGTGTTTCCCAAACTTTTGACGTACGTGTACCCCTTCTATAATTTTCGTACCCCTCGTCAAAAAAATGGATGTATTTTAATAACAATCAAAATGTTTTTTTCTTTTTTTGTGACATACACAAAATAATAAGAAGATAGAAATATAATTATTCATCATAAAATATAAATAAAAGTTATAGTATAAATAACGTTTATTTGGATCCATGAGAAGGATGAAATTGTTTGTGCTGAGATAACAGATCGTCATAATTTGGTTCCCTGGTTGTTCATTTTAATCTGAGATGTGGTTCCACGTCCAATAGTCTGTTCCTTTTTTTCGACTTAATGTATACACATGCTGAAAAAGCTACTTCACATCAATATGAAGTTCGAAAGATGTATTTTAGAACTTTTTCTGTTAAAACCGTATACACCAGTTGCATTTGCAACCAGAATGATGTTAAAGTACTTTCCTTATGTTTATTTTTCAAGGTCTTAAGCGAATTCCAACAATTGCTCTTCTTCCGCATGCGACACATCTTCTGGCATGGATGTTGTGTTCATGTTAAACGGATATCTTATCCATTCACTATTTTTGGTTCAATCAGGGAAATAGTTTTTCAAGACCACTTGCAAACTCTCTAAATGCTGTGTTAGGCATTTCAGAGTATCAGCATCCATTTTAGGAGTCGAACTTGTTGTGAACTCATGAAGAGAGGGAAACAAGTCTCCATTACCAACTCTCTTTTGCCATAACTTTAGTTTTGCGATGGCAGCGTTCACTTTACCTTGAACGTGAAACAATGAAATTTCTTTGCCTTTGCCTTTGGGCGCCTGAGAGATCAAATGACGCTAACAGCTGTCCACGAATAAAATTAAAAGGTTGGGTCCGAACATCCGGTAAAGATAAGAGACTACTAGAATAAGCAGATTTCTACCCCTCCTACGAGAGGAACGGTTGCGTCCGACGGAGGGTGAACGCAGGAAGTGGTTTCTGGAACGAAGTGTGGTATATTTCTGTCACTCCGGACCATCTCACGCCTCACAAGACTGTCTTGACTTGACGCATGAGAACGTAGAATTAGGCGCAGCTAAGCACAGTGCAGTATCCCCTCCAAACTCCGGTGCAACGCGTACCTCCACCAAACTCTTCCCGTACCCCTGGGGGTACGCGTACCACACTTTGGGAAACACTACTCTAATGGATTGGATTTGATATTTGGGTTTATGTCTCAAGGTCCAAAAGCGGAAAAGCTGCTCCAAACATAAGACCGACTACAGGGTACCCCAAAAGTCACTAGACCATTTAAAAAAGAATATATATTTATGTATTAAAATTCACATTTATTCTTTTATAAATAATGAATATACTTTTTGGAAATATGCTTAATTAGTTTCGTATGTTGCAATTTTAGTCGCTTGTTATGAAGTTGGTGGTCTGACCCCAAAATGACGAATGTAAACTCTTTGGGTTAGCTCAATTGACTGTCGATTTTGTAAATTAAGTTGGATTATTTTACCCGCTGCGCCGACGTGAATCCATAACTATTTTGCAACGATGATATAAATAATTTGCAATTAATGTCTAATACAAAGCTGAAAGGTAGATTTAAAACAAGAAAAACATGTAGATGGGAAAGGCTGTATTCAAACAATAGTCCGATGATAAAACAAGACCATCCTTGTCCGCAAAATAACTCATAAAACATAGCTTAATTTACATGTCCATAAAAATTTTAATATGATACTTAAAGGACTGAATTATAGAGGAATTTGATAAAATAGATTTACGAGTCATTTTGAATTTGGGAAAGATTAGATGAGATTTAAAAAACCAACTAAATGGTAACGTGCGAAGTTTGGATGGGGATTTCTCCATCCAAATCTCGCATAGTCAAGATTGTTCTTTAAAACAAATTTAAGACGTCTATTAAAAACAGGACAGACAGTTAAATGTGGTAAGCAGAACATGGAACAGAGCGTGAGTTGCAATTGGGTGCGATCTCTCCTAGTAAAAGATGACGATGGGTGAATAGTATGTGTCCAATGCGAAAGCGAATCATTTTGACATCAGCCCTCTACATCGGAGACATTGACCACTGATGAATAATAAGTTTTATAGAATTACCTTGTTGGTGACTTGCAGGTTCCTGCCCAATGAGTCAACGTGCTTCTTTGCAGACATTTCGGTTTCCTTTAGCGAACACCGGTATTGGAATAATTTATGGAATGTTCATGAATCTCACCGGGGATTTATTAAAACTAATATTTGTGCTAAAAATAGGGTTCTAAAAAGACTTTTGGCTGAAAACCTATAACCAGTTGTGATTGTCGCGCATGTGGTCTTTTCTTTTTCACTCTTTCTTTAGAATTTAGTTCGAGTTGGTCTTTAGGATTGATCCGGAACGTCGTACTGACCCAAGGGCTCCAGGTTTAAAATTATTAAGATGGTGAGGTTCATTGAAAATCATCAGGACTTGGGGCGATCAGGACTTGACCTAAGAAAAACAAACTTTTTTCTGTACTTGCATGATGCACAGCCGTCTAAATAAAAAACGACTCACCCGATCGCAATTGCACAATTTACATCACAGAACAAGACGGAAGGTAGCAATCGATAGGTATTAAAGTTTTCTATAAATATCAATGTTTAAAATTTATCTAAGGGGCCGTATTCATATTAAATTGAGTGCTTGCTCCGATAATTTCAATACGAACACCCATCTTTTATCACGGATTTGGATTCTACACACAATTTCAGGCGGATTTGATGAAGAAATTATGTTAAACGGCGCGCGCGCGCGCGTAAAATTCACCGAGAAAATCCATAAAAACCATTGAGGGAGCGTATAAATGTTTGGAGTTCAATCACAATATAAATATCAAAAAGACGTGTAGTGGCTGTAGCAGTCAAGGACCTGTTGCAGACGCCTTGGTGTAGAGTCCATTAAGATGGTGACAAAGTCAAAATCCATTCTGATCGAATCCCAGGATCTGTTGGCAGAAATTACCGTTTTCTTTTTGTGAACAATCCCCAACAACGATAATAATCATTAAATTTTGCAGTCTCACTGCGCTACTAATTATGCACGTGATGAGCTGAAATTCGTAATTCCGATGTTTCAGTAACAGTTGAATCGTATGGAGTCAAAATTTGCCCAGGTTTCTATTCATAACTTTTATGAATATTAATTTCATAATTAATAAAAAATAATAAAATTTAGTTTGATGATTAAAATGTTTATAGACTGTGTTTGGGTAGCAAAGGATGGAGAAACAATTTCCAAGGAAACTTAGTGTTTATAGCAAATATAACAAAAAACGTGAAACACCAATTTAACATTAGGAGATCTAATTTTCAAACACTTACAAATCGGTGAGTGATCCAATAAAATTTATGAACTTTTATTTATTTCTGCCTGAAATTGTGTGCAAAATCCAAATTTGTGATAAAAGATGGAGGTTCGTATTGAAATTATTGGAGCAAGTACCCAATTTAATATGAAGACGGCCCCCTTAGACAAATTTTAACCGTTGATATTTGTAGAAAACATTCATCCCTATCGATTGACACTTTCCGTTTTGTTCAGCGACGTAAATTGTGCAATTGCGGTCGGGTGAGTCGTTTTTTATTTTGACGGCTGTACATATATATATATTTACAATGTAACCTAGTGTAATGATTTGATGTATTTACTGTATAGATGTAATGATGTACATGCTTTAACATTCTGGGTAGACATGTCACCTTGGTGGCATGCTCTGCTCATCCAACCACACTTATTTAAACTGGTACAATTTCTCACAACACTAGACACGTAAGTGTGTGTTGGTGTTAGTTATAATTACTCCAGTGTGATGTAAATTAAACTATCAACCATACAACGGAGGACAAGGTCAAATGCAGCATCCGAAACCCTGACCATTGTTCAGTCTTTAAATCGAAGATCATAGCAATTGGTGCAGCCCTTAATTATGCACAGTCCACTGATAAAAATTGTATTTGGATTTTGACTGATAGTAGGAGTGCTATACAGTATTTCAAAAATTGGCCAAAAATATTTGATATCCCAGACCAGAATATTCTGAAGCTTCTCTGCAAGATTGGCCTGAAAACACCAATAATCCTCCAATGCATTCCATCGCATATCGGGGTGTATGGCAACGAGACAACCGATGTACTCGCCAAGAATGGCTGTGATCTCCCTATAGACTGTTTGAATCGTCTCACTTCCACTGAGGTCCACTCCCTGGGAAAACAGCGTTTGCTTTCCGTGTGGCGCCGTACGCCATCCCACCATTGGTATGCTGGCAATCGCCCTGGACTACCAATCTCATGCTGTGGAACTCGGCCTTTCCAATTGGCCATGGCCAGATTTCGAAGTGGCCATCTTAAAAGAATAAAATTTCAGAACGGGGAGAGAATTTTCCCTGCTTGTTCCTGTTCCCTACCTGCCAGTCCTGATCACCTTCTTCTCTGTCTTGACGCTTCGTATAAGCAGCTGTTGGCTGATCAGGACTTTTTGCAAGTATATGGGGATATGGCACGACGGGGCCTTCTGGACCTGGTGTAGGCTTTCCTACACCAGGGGAATGTGCAACAACAACACCATACAACTTCGTACTATAAAATTCGATGGAATTAGATATCAAGGTATTTTGTGTATTGCATACTTGAGAGAAGGTTTGACCGACCAACCGGTATGGTGATTAAGGTGTTAGCCTCTAGATAGGAAGGTTCCTTGTTGGAATCCGAGTCAGGACATGGATGTTTGTAAGCGTATGGTGGCTTAGTCTGGGACGGTGGTAACTAGTTGAGAGAAGAGTTGGTGCTCGTTAAATCCGTCGTGGTCTCAAATGCCCTCACGTTGGCGTAAAGGGGAAGCTTGGGGATGGGTTGCCAGCTCAGTTGTGACCTCGTCGTCTGACCTTAGTTTAAAATTACTTGGTGTTGTCTATGGATCTTACCCTTGGGGTTTGATCACGAACCATATCTAGTAGCTCGTTGTGTTGCTTCAATATGATGTTGATTAAAGTATATACCTACTTACCCTCTTGCATTTCTTCTGTCTATACTTCGCTTCAATCCTCTCAATTAAACGACCAGAACTAATTTGGCCTGATTAATTTTTTTCTTATAAAGCTTTTAGAATGTTACACTGTATCCTAAAAAAAACAAGATTTCTTCCGATGCTTCACTGAATTAAATATCACTTAAATAAAAAGCCTTAATCATACTTCTTTTCGAATTCGATTATATCTATACTTTTTTATGAAAATATAATATATGGGATGGATAAATTGATGAAATACTCTTAAAACTTTATTGTTAACCTAATTTTCCATCCCATATTCAACAGCCAAGGCCTAAATTAATTAAAAACCATGTAAGAATGGAATGCTCTATATTTATATGAATTAAAATGGAAATTGGGTTTTATGTATTCTTTACAAATCCGGGGTAACTCTTAACTGAAGTGGATTACATCCTTGGATGATAATGCTCTTTGTTCGAAATAATCCAATTCGTACTCAATACACAGTAAACATTATAAATAATATGCATTTTTATTTTAAAAAGCAAAATGTATAATTTTAAATCTTTTAAAATGGTTTGTCATTGTTTCTATCCAAACAAAAAGTGGAGATGAAGTAATCAATTTTTAGGAAAGGTTAGTAAAAAAATAAATAAAATACGCTGAGATTATGAAATGTTTAACATGAAACAAAGAAACACACACAAACAAGCTATAGCAAGTTAATTAAAATTTTATCATCATCTTATCTTATTCCCTTGAAATTTTTCGATGCAACATGTATAAGAGATAGTACGAAAACCAATATTTTTCAATTGAAGTGAAGTAGATTTCATTCGATAAGTGTTACTTACAAATTGATAGAGAGAGAGTTTTGGATTAAAAATTATTTATATAGTTCCATGATATTAATTGGTTTGTCATTTATTAAACGTCACTTGGATACTTGCTTTGGGGTGTTAAAGACCCAAACCGTACTTTTGTTGTATATACTCGGTCCGTGGTAGCTCGGTTGGCAGGGTGACGGATTAGCATCCGGTTCGAATCCAACTAAAGACCGTCGTGTATATAGGGGGCTGTGCACGTTAAATCTGCCATGGCGTCATATGTCCTCACTTTTGCGTGGTATGGAAGTTCGGATAGTGGGTGCCAGCTCAGTTGTTGCCGCGTCATATGAACATTGTTCCAAATTACGTGGTGTTCCTCAGGTCTTTCCCTTCGGGATTTATCCCGGACAGACACCGATTGTACGTTTTGTTTATATATATATATATATATATATATGATATTAAATTCCCTTTGATATTAAATGACGTTTTGAATAGACAAATGATAGTTTCTGTTGGACACAAATCGTAGTTTTCAGTACAATACACGGACTTTATGTGAGTAGGTGTTATTTAACGTATAGGTAAGGTAAAGTAATTTTAAATAACGTCGTACTAGAGCAACACAACGGACTACTGACGGCGGTCCGAGATCAGTCCCCTAAAGCAGTGCTCCCCAACCTTTTTATGTCCGCGGACCGGATCAACGTTTGATAATTTTAACGCGGCCCGCTGATGGGGGGGGGGAGACTTTGATTGTTTATATTTTAGATTGTTTTGATGTACATTTTAAAATTGATTGTATTTAAACATGCCTTAAAAATAGAATAGTTACACCAAAAAATTAATATAAAGTGATTTAACATTTTATCTCACTAGAACAATAAATCAATGAGAACCCTAAACTTGTTTCTTTGCGACGAGACGGTTTCATCTGGGTAGGAGACAATGACACCCGAAGTGTGTTGCTTATGTCCAGTTTATACCGTTGTTTTGGTTGCTGTCACTGCAGGAAACCCCACTTCAGATAGGTTGTCGGAAATAGCAATAGGGATTTAAGTGCTGTGGTGGCCATTTCAGGGTATTCCGCCATGACTTTAATCCAGAACGCCAGCAGAGTTGTCGCCTCGAACGTAATTTTAAAGCCGCCTTCATTTGCAATCTCCAGCAGTTGATCTTCTTGCACAGACATGCTAGATTCGCCTGATTTGTTGACAAATGGATCGCGGATTCATTCCTTACTAGTCCGTGGGTCTTTTGTGGTTGGGTCTGTTGTGCTCTTTTAAAAGCAAAGACAGGTGATCGTGCACCAACTGGGAGAAATAATGTTTAGGCTCTGTCTCGCCTAAAATAACCACTAATGTCTGAAACATGTCCAAAATGCCTCTGTTCACGCGCCGTCCCCACGACTTTAGTTTTGCTTTAAATGTGCAGCTTAAATGCAGCTACTGTCAACTTGAAAACAGCTGTCACATTTGGCAAAATTGGAAAATAGAGACATACAGAATTCAGAAATCATAACTGAAGCTCTAGTAACAGAACAAATTTCAAGTTCTGATTTACCGCTTCCTAATTTGAGTGGACATTTCATAGATAAGAACCGCACAAACCCGAGAAAAATACACCACAGTGAATAAAATGGAAATAATTTAATGTTCCTTGGGCGGCCCGGTACCATTTGATCCACGGACCGGTACCGGTCCGCGGCCCGGGGGTTGGGTACCACTGCCCTAAAGCTTCGGTTTCCTAAGGAAAAAAAAAGCCGTGATCTAGCAGCCGTGACGTAACTGTGGGTGACGTCACTAAAACGTTGTTTATACTAACACATGGTGTTGGTTTCCTAGAGAGCGGTGTTTGTGAGCGTTACGAAAATTATCGGAGCCGCCATTTCCATGACTGTCGACATAGCGGTCTCAAACAGTTGGGAACGTTTTTTCTCTTGTAGCGGCGACATTTAATTTCCTGTGCCAAACGATTCGAGCGGAGGAATGCAAAACAAACATTTTCGACTGCCATTAATTAGTTCGTTTTTTGTAAAATCGGGATCGTTAAACAGAGAATGAAAATTCCAACGGATTTGAAATCTGCGGAAAAAATTTTACTCCAAAACGATACCTTAAATGTGATTTTCTTTAAATAAATAATTAATTATTTAATAAATAATTAAATAATCAAATTGTAAATAATTGAATAGTAAATTTGTTTTTGGTATGGATCTGGCGTAGAATTTTACGTTGTTTGAAATCCGTTGAAATTTTCACTCTATCTTCTACAATCCCGAAGTTAGGAACTTTGGACTAGAGTACGGATTCCCAGCCGGTGGTACGCGGCAACGTTTCAGGTGGTACGCAAGGATGATAAAAGCGACCCAAATATTCTACGTAGTTTGTTCGATATTTTAGTATGAACAACCACGTCATAGGAAAAATGGGATTATATAAAATCAATTTTGTGATTAACGTTTTTTTTTTTTTTTTTACATTCTAATAAATAACGCTAACACTAGCACATTATTTAAACAGAAACTTTGTTGCTGATTATCAATTTCTATTCAATGGCTATCTCGGCGAAATTAAGTTGACATCTCTCCCTGTCTTATGCCATTTGTTACTAGTGGTTTTTCTGAAATGTGTATAAAAAATAAATATAGAAACAGAGTAAGTGTTAAAGAGGACTTTAGAGTGAAGTTAAACTCCATTGCTCTGATATTGATATTTTAATGAGAGACAAACAACAAGTTTCGCACTAAAAATCGATTTTTGATTATGTTAATCTTTGTCTGCTTAGTTTGTACTAATTATTTTAAATTATTTGTTTTCATACCTGTGAGTAAAAATTAAAACTATAATTTTCAATAATCGTTTTATTTTTTCCTTTATTAAAACATCATTAATACGAAATACAAGGGCATTAATCATAAAATATGAAGCTTTCTTAGTATTTTAATTAAAATAAAACAAGCCATTGGGCACTTTTCTGACATTAGATATATGTTCCTAAAAAATATAAAACTGGTGGTACGCCAAAAATTTCAAGTGGTACGCAGCTACCAAAAGGTTGGGAACCTATGGACTAGAGAATAAAAAAACCACTGTTTTGTTTCTCGAATTAAATAAACCACGACAGCTGTCTGTGTTGCCCATTCTCCACCGTATTCTGTCCGTCTAAGTCTCTAAGTTGACACCTCTGTTCTCTGTTAGGACGGCCGCCTAGTTATGCTCGCGGCATCATGACGTATCACGGCTGTTAGATAACAGCTCCACTTTCTTAGGAAACTGAAGCTTAAGGGAGATATCCGTGGGCAAGGCCACGTAATTTTGAGCCAAGGTGAGATGACAAGGTCAACCACCTGAGCAGGCAACCCACTCTCCAAACGGCCTTCAAACCAACCCAACATGAGGACTTTCGGTCAAGACAGATTTAAGATTTACGAGGCGGCAAATTGTCTTTTGTTACCACTAAAATATCGTGGTTCAAAATTACGAGATGTTATCCTCGGATCTTTCCCTTAAAGGATTGATCCCGGACCGTCGTGAATAGCCCGTTGTGTTGCTCTAGTACGACGTTAACTAAAATTATCATTACCATTACCCGGACTGTCGTCAATAGCACGTTGTGTTGCTCTAGTATGACGTTAATTAAAAATAACCATTAGCATGGTAAAAAATTTAAAACATTGCGTTTTTGAAACCTTGAAAAAAATTATACTTTTCCTACGAGTTTCGGATCTATAAGTAAATGAAACCTGTTTTTTGGAAAAACTTGGTAGCTCGAAAGCCAAGATTACTGCAAGAATAACACGAACATATATCATTTCAACAACAGTCGTCTCGTATTTCATTGAATTTCCTATCTTTTATTTGCTAGGGATGCATTACCTCGAGAAGCGGAATTCCAGAAGTTCCGGAGATAAAAACAAAAATTATTGGACAGAAATAAAATGCCCAAAGCATTTTTTCCCAGAAAAATTGTCTTCTAGAAATCTCAAAAGAATAAAATAGCTTAGAAAAACGATCTCAGCCATACAGAAGTAGTATGAATATAAACTTATATTCGTTTAGATATCTTTTTGTTCAAAACATCCTGAAATTTCAGTTTTTCTTAGATTCCGGAATCTTACGAAAAGAAAAGTTGTCACAAATAGGAGAGGAAAGGTAATAGGATTAGGTGACACCACCGAAAGCAATTATTTACCACACAATATTCAAAACATAATTTTTTCAGTGTCTTCAGCTATTATTTTCGAATGGAAAATTGTTGTAGAAAAAATACGAATGCAAACTGAAGATGTTTTTGCGTTATATATTTTGAGTGAATAAAATATCAAACAAAAATATTGTAGCAGGCTTATAAATAAGTATTTTTTGTCGGTTTATGAACAATGTTTCGAAATATAATTATTTTTATTGGGTCATAACTATTTTCTTTGTTACATGTTGTTGGCGAAAATTAATTTTCAACTGTTCACACAATGACTAGAGTTTAAAAAACTTACTTCGTTCTCCTATATCGAAATTATCGACATAATAAATTTTTAACCTATGCAAAAACCTTCAATTTATTTTTGTAGCTTACACTTTTTCATTGCAATTTCGCCGAACAACCGATATGGTGGTAATTGCCTCTAGATCGGAAGGTTCCTGGTTCGAATCAGGGTCAGTGCATGGATGTTTGTAAGCGTATGGTGTTGAGGCGGCTAGAGCAGCTTAAATCTGTCTTGGCCAAAAGTCGTTACCTTGAGTTGGTGTGGAAGTTTGGAGAGTAGGGTGCCTGTTCAAGTGTTGCCTCGTCATCTAACCGTGGTTCAAAATGACGTGGTGTTGTCCTGGGATCTTTCCCTTAGGAGATTGATAGTCAATAGATCGCTGTGTTGCTCTAGTACGACGTTATCTAAAAATTACCATATTAACGCAATTTCGATTTCCTATTAGAATTTGGGTCATTGTGGTCCGGTTAAAAGAGTAACGGATGAGCAATCGGAATGTTGCGAGTATGAAACTCGATTCAGCCAAATACGAGGGCTAAGATACGTTAAATCTGTTGTAGCCCCAAATTTTTATCACGTTGGAGTTGTGTGGAATCTTGGAGAATTGGGTGCCAATTGAAGTTTGGCCGCGTCAAATGTACGTGGCTCAAAATTTCTTGATATTGTCCTTGAATCTTTCCTTTAGGGATTGATCCCGGACTATTGCCAATAGCCTGTTGTGTTGCTCCTTGTACGACGTTAATTAAAATGCCAACCTCAGAGCACATCATTTTTAAACGTGTACGGACATCATATCGCTGAGATATCCGAGTGGTATACAGGGTGATCATAAATTAACGTGAGGTGTTCAGAGCCCTCTATCGAGTAATGCATTGGACGAAACGTTTCAAAATTAGGTGGACGTACACGGTGGAATATGGGATTTCGATTTCCGAAACTAAATAAATCCAAATGTCGCCGCCAGGAGATATATTGGCGCTGCAAAATGTAGTAGTGTGAATGATGAATGTGAAAATACCAAATGAGACAGTACACATCAGTTTTGTTAACAATGCATGACGATCTTAATTGTTAATTACAAACGAGGTTCATTGACCACCATTGTGATGTTCTAACAACTGTATGCGTTGTACAACATTTTCCAAGGCGTCTCTCATCACGTCGGAAGTGGTTTGTCTCACGTGTATCGTTATTCGACCTCTCAATGTTGCGATATCGTGGACATGTCCTCGATACACGAATAATGGTTCGGTTGTCAGAGAAATGTTCTCGCAACAAACGCTGTCGGGGTGGTGCACCATGATGCGTGAAGGTAGCCGAATCAAGACATCATCGTTGCTGCAGTTGTAGAACCACGAAGTTGCGTAGCACATCAACATACCTGTCGGCATTGGCTGTAGTGGTCACTGGTCCTCTTTGTCGACTTTCCTCGGAACAGTGAGGACCTATGATAAAGGAGGCTGTACAGCCGCACCACACTGTGACTTTTAGTGAGCGGGGAGTTTACGATTATCCGTATGTCCGTATGCGTAGGCCCCGCCTTAACGCATACGCGGAGGATAGACGTTTAAGACTGGTTTACAATTCTTCGTATGTCTGTATGCGTAGGCTCCGCCTTAACGCATACGCGGAGGATAGACGTTTAAGGCTGGTTTACAATTATCCGTATGTCTGTATGCGTAGGCTCCGCCTTAACGCATACGCGGAGGATAGACGTTTAAGGCTGGTTTACAATTATTCGTATGTCTGTATGCGTAGGCTCCGCCTTAACGCATACGCGGAGGATAGACGTTTAAGGCTGGTTTACAATTATCCGTATGTCTGTATGCGTAGGCTCCGCCTTAACGCATACGCGGAGGATAGACGTTTAAGGCTGGTTTACAATTATTCGTATGTCTGTATGCGTAGGCTCCGCCTTAACGCATACGCGGAGGATAGACGTTTAAGGCTGGTTTACAATTATTCGTATGTCTGTATGCGTAGGCTCCGCCTTAACGCATACGCGGAGGATAGACGTTTAAGGCTGGTTTACAATTATCCGTATGTCTGTATGCGTAGGCTCCGCCTCAACGCATACGCGGAGGATGTTCGTTTACAGTCTTGCGTAGGGGCTTGCGTCGGAACGAGAAAACCAGCTTTCTATTATGCACACTAGATGGCGTGTTTACTTTTCGCGCGCTTTCTTGATCGTTTTTATTATTTTTTACGAGAGTTTTTATCACCGTCTTATGTTTATTTTAACCTATTTTGAGAACGGGTGTTTTCTTTTTCTTTTTCCATGGTATACATTTGTGTAGGTACTTGAGAACATTACGAAAATAACATCACATTGGAAACTTTTAACTCCGAACATAACCAAAATTAGAATAAACAAGTAAATCTCGATTTCTAAAAAATATTGTATCGATTGTGAATACTCAGATAAATCAACATTAAAACTATTTTCTTTCCAAAACAACTATCTACTTTAAATTGAGACCAAGTGTGTTAAATTTTATCAGAACATTAAAAACCAAAATGAAATTAAGTTAGGTGAATAATTTGTTTTAAAATCTTTCCTTTTTGAGCTTTTTATATGAAATTGAAGGAAAATACGAAATTGGATATCTGATGAGGTGTTCTAGTTATTAAAATGTAAATAAATATATCTTCGATGTACTCATTATATTTTAATCCAGACAACCACTAAACAAAAATTTAGGTATCCATACAAACCTCGTTTCCCTGAAAATTTGTATAAATCTTTGTAAAAATCTACTATAATGTTTTATCCATTTATTTTCACATTAAACAGAATAAAGTATGCTTTAATGATTTGGAGTATGCATACTTTATCATTTGGTTTGTGCAATGCATTCAAATTGCCAGCATTCCATTTCTGCCTAAGATTTTTTTTAAACTCGAGTGATTTTTTTTTGTTAAAACTAAATTTTCATCTTCGATTTTTTAATTCCTTATATATTGTTAGCAAATTATGATGCATATCTCTTGATGGATTGAATTTTAGCAATGAACAAAACACACCTTGAGTGTTGGAAAGTGTTGAATTTTTAGTCAGCGAAACATTTTCTAATGGTATATTACGTAATTAATTTATTTTCTGTTGAAATGTTAATTTGTGCTGAGGGTTTTAATTGTACTTAAGAATATCTGTTTCTTGTGTCAACTCACTACAATAGGAAAATTGCTGTGTGTTTCTCATATTTCAAGAAATTTATTTATGCATACTACACGTGTATATGGTAACCATGTTCTTTTAATCCTTTCGATTTAGTTTTTTTTTAAATATTACTATTATCCTTTCTTTTATGATTTGTGTATATTGCATATTCAATCGTATAAGCATTGTTTAATACTTAATATAATTTAAATATATAAGATAATAGTCACAAGAACAATGTAATTAAATATTTCATATAAACTTCCTTTTAAAATATGTAAAGAAAATTTATGTTACTTATGTTTAATATTATACTTGGATTAAATGCCTTTCACTGAGCAAATATTTTCAATTTATAAAATGGATAGGTGGCAAAATACAAGTAAAGTAAATACAGATGAGAATAATTAATTTATAATAAATGTAATTGTAATATGATGCAAGTAATGTGTTATTTTAAATATTTACCTGAAACATTAAGAAATAATTAATAAGCAAATATAAATTCACTTTATTTAATATAAGTATTTAAAAAAAATTCTTTCATTCTTTTTCTGCATTTTTAGATTAAAAATTATATTAATTACAAAACTTGTAAATTTTAAAATGAAACTAATACTAAAGATTATGAATAATAAAAACACAAGAAATTCTTTGCATTAAATTTATTCAATTATAAATCTATCAATATAACCAAGGGTGCACTTGTATACATTCGAATTATGCCTATGGAATTTATAAAACTATCATGTAGCTCAAGTATATTCTTTCGCCATTGACAGAGCAACTGATATCTTTCAGAAGTTAGCTTCTTTCTCTTCTTTAGAGAATAAAGTCTGAAATATAAAATGAAGTAAACAAAAAGCAAATTATGTAACCACTGGTCATGAAATTCATATTATGGATACTAACTTTTTGATATCTATGGTGAGGGGGCCAAATTGCTCGTTGGCTAAGTCCCGCCTACGTGATTGGGGACCTGGTCGCTGGAAAATTCCTTTAGATTCAAGTAGTGGACTGTATGAGGAACTAGAGATAGCTACTAGGTATAAGTAAAATTGATTTACAGTTAATAAATTATTTACACGATGATTTGGATTGAGTCAATCCTTTTTTCCATACAAGAGGTTGGGAGCATAGCAGTGCGTCCGCAGAGTTCGAATGCTATCTAGCGTCTCCCCAAGACGGGATGTATTTTAGTGAAGTTATCGCCTCATTGGCGAGCTTGCAGCTCGCCAATTCAACCACAGACACCAGGCTCCAACATATGGTATTAAACATGAAATCACACTGTAAGTTAATTATAGACTTTCTGAATAACTCAAAAAGAAATTTTATTAAACTGGGAGTGGATTATGTTTTATATTCAACTAGTAACCACTGTTCCAGCCTAAGCCATTCGGTGTATCGCCATGTAATTTTTAACCATGGTCAGCTGACGAAGCAACATCCGATCTGGCACCCCACTCTCCAAACTTCTACACCAACCAAACGTGAGGACTTTCGGCCACGACAAATTTAAGGTGCACCAGCCACCTCTACACTATACGTTTTATATTGCAACTTACAACACCAACTAAAAACAGTTTTACGCAATATATTGATCATTATCCTAGTATAATAAGAATAAAAACTTACATAGCAACACTTTAAAAACTGAATTAATCAACATTTAGTTTTATATCACTTTTAACACGGAGAGTACATTCTTTTTCAAATTTGAGATAGAAATTTTACAGAAGAATCAATTGCGGTTTCTATGTCTTGATTTGATGGGTATTCAAGGATTGCCGGGGTAGATGAAAAATTATGTTACTGAGTACTCACAATATATATTTGTCACCTATGGTAAAATATTAAATGTATTGAAGGGGGGGGGAAGCAGTATAGTAATTAACCTTGTAAACATACATATAAATGTCTTCTCACCAACAGATATACATTAAATTCATTGCAACTAAGCAACAATAAAATGACACTAGTTTTGAATTACAAACATAAATATTACAAAAATGTTAAGTTATAAATGATTATTTTACATAGTGTTATTACTTTACAAACGTATTGTTCGTGTCCCATATCTCCGGAACAGTTTTTGGCCCCACTCTTTAATAAGCATAATTTTTCATGTTCTTCGAACATTGCCAACTTCTCAGCAAGTGTCTGATCTTGTGACAAGGTAGAATATTGCCAGCGTTTTCCATACAGGAATCTCACTCTTTATGCATTTACAGTAGAAAACAGTACTAAACTGTGTTTTTGTTTGAGACACGACAAATTTTAAACATTACCAGAATTATTTAAACAAGCCATATTTTAAGAAAATAATGAGTGATCTTTTGTAAGATAACTGCTCAGTATTGCAGCATCTTCTGTCTTGATAATGCATTTCCATTGAATATCTGTCCCTGGATGTACTTTCATCGCTTAAATTAAGTTGGATATTATTCTGCAAAAAATATTCCAACCAATTAGTTGACACAGGAATTAAAATTCAGAATTTAAATTTGTAAGGTCTCTTTAAATATGTACTGTTTACGCCAGAAGCTCCATCTGTTGGAAAGGTTTTAACTGTCAGTGTGTGTTCTGAGAAGTCCCCGAGCGTTTTCAGCTCTCAGACTAAGAAACAAATAAGCTACATTACAAATGAGGTGTTCTTCCTTGTGTTGAATATCAGGAAGTTTATTTTGAGAAAAGTGGGTTCGAGAACCAATACCTAAGCTATCATGCGAATACTTTCTTTGACTTATAAAGGTAGTGGATTTGAAGTGATCCCATTACATTTGATAGTTTGCAGCGGTATCATTTCGTTTGATTTTATTGCTTCCGACAAAGAAATACCTCTTGCTGCCATTTGTACCGATACAAATCCACCACAAGAAAATTGATAGTACATTTTACTCATAAGGTACTTTTCGGTTAACTGTTTTCCAGTCGTAATTGTGCGGTAAAGCTTTCAAAAGTTGAAATGTTTTGGTATTCGTTGCAGTCTCGTTCTTCCAGTGCAGTGGATATTCGAGCTGTGAATCGAAATAATGCTATCAGTGGCTGTGCCGGTCCGTTCAGAGAAACCTTTGAATTCAGGCCATACAAAAAAAAAAAAGTGGCAAAAGAAATTATAATTTATTCTGACTGTCCCAGTTAGAGGATACCAAGAAATTTTCGGTCTTTGTTGAAAGCCTACGTATAGGGGTTGTCATAAGACTTGAACTGAAACCGAAAAACTATCAGTTGAAAAGCTAATGAAGATAATTCTGTTTAAAGTAGCGAACTGAAGCATTTTGGTCATCAAACACTATCACTAGGAAAAATTAAAACAAATTTCAGGGTTTGGTTAGGTTTCAACGGTGCAAGGGCCATATTTGGCTGCACCAAACACAGGACAGATAACGTTAAGTAATGTACATACACAAAGGTTTTACTGATACCAAAGAGGGAAATACACCTAGGGAGAAATAGAACCTGTGCTGCCTACAACTTTCAGATAGCTAACTGTGGGTAAAACTTCCGAGAAACGAAGGCACCTCAATCTCAGGGAAAGAACATTTGCATACAAAAAATCATATGAAGTTTTTTGTACATTTCCTCTTAACTAAGCACTTTAATAGAAGTTCAAGTGTTGTGTTTTGCAAGGTTGAGAAAGTAACAATTATTGTTCAAAAGAGGAGGTGGAATGGAAAAATTAGCAACAAAAGTTTCCTACATCCACAAATGTTTACGACCACAATAGTTTCAGTTATAAAAAATAAACAGCTATTTCTACAGCGCTTTTCTATCGCTCACTTTAATTTGCCAATATACATAAAAATCGCTCATAATCGTTCAAATTAACGCTACACGACAAATCAACTTCGAAAACAATTTTTCACTAGCATAAACTAAGAGGTTTTATTATTTCGGAAGAAACTGGGCAAACAAAATATAGACATATTGCAATGAATAATAGAGATTATTGTAAATACATGTACTTACAAGGAATTCCCAAGGCCTTTGCAACAGCTGCCTATCTCTTTCGAAGTCAAATTCGTACATAACGCATGCCCAGCGTTATATAATGTTTTTTAAACTTACACAATCAGCAACTCACTAACAATTTTCGGTAATGGCGATGTTTAGTTTACTCGATTGAATTCAAACATTAGATGTTGTATTTTGATTCGTCAAAGTAGGTCACGTGACGCTCGCGTATGCAACGAGAGTTGGATCTGAGGAAGTACCGAATTTAGACCTTGCGTTACTTCAGAGAGAGGCTGCGTAATCCCGCCCATTTGTCAATCCCGTGGTTCTCCTCTATCATTGGTTCGACGCATACGGACATACGGAATATCGTAAACGGGCCAAATACGTGTTTGTGTGTGTTTATACCACCGTTCATATAACAGTGCGCTTCGTCACTCCATAAAATGTGCCAAGGCCATGCATTATCCCCTTCCATGCGTGCTAAGAATCTCAAAAAAACCTCAGTTCGTGTATTTCCTCAATATGGATAAAATTTCAACATCTGATGCAGGATTTTCCACACCGTTGTGTATGGGATATCCATTTGCCGGGATATGTGCAGTGTTGGTTCCCTGCACATTCGTCATCTCCTGTTCCGCAATAGCAGTTGCAACTTCTTCAACTTGTTCCTCACGGACCGCTCTGCGTCCCCGGTCTGGTTGCCGTGCTAGTGTTCCGGTAGTTTCATATCTCGTTCAATCATGTTTCGTAAGTATGTTATGCTCAATCGGTACTTTTCGTAACTTCTACAACCGCCGAAATTCACGAAGGGCAACATTAGCATTCTGGTTCCGCTCATTATGAAGCTTGGCTAGAAAAGCCTGATCACGTAAGGAAAGAGCTATCTAAAGGTACAAGATAGTAGATCAAATTCACGAAGGGAAACATTAGCATTCTGGTTCCGCTCATTATGAAGCTTGGCTAGAAAAGCCTGATCAAGTAAGGTAAGAGCTATCTAAAGGTACAAGATAGATAGACTACTAAAGATACACGATAGATAGACTACTAAAGGTACAAGATAGATTACTAAAGGTACAAGATAGATAGACTACTAAAGGTACAAGATAGATAGACTACTAAAGGTACAAGATAGATAGACTACTAAAGGTACAAGATAGATAGACTACTAAAGGTACAAGATAGTTCACCGAATGACTAGAATCATCCTAGCGTTCCCTTTCATCCACATAATCACTACAGGTAACGCGATTAAGGAAATTAGAGCATTTTACTCGGTAAACAGCGAAAAATCTTCCCATTGAGGTGAAATTTGGAACAATCTTTTTAGAAAACGAAATCCCATGTTCCACTGTGTACACTCACCAAATTTTGTTATGTTTCGTCTAATACATTACTCGCTAGAGGGCTCTCCATTCTCTTTTTTGTAAATTTTCTATACCCTCCACAAGACTTTACCTTTTTGATTTTTCATCACCATTCAATAGTGTTATCTGTCTAGGGTTTGGCGCAACTTAGCCAATCATGGCCCATGTTCCGAAAACTTCCAGCCAATCAAATTAGCAGCTAGAAACATAACTGCCCTACACAACATAATTTTGCACGCCAGAGTATTTATTCGTATGTAGGACCGCAGTAGCCAGGTTGGAAGAGTGTAGGATTAAAAACCGAAGGGTTGCGAGTTCGAATCCAGCCAAAGACCGTCGTGTACAAAGGCGGTTGGTGCATATTATCCTTTATTCTGCGGCAAATAAACAATTGTTACCACCAAAGAACAATTGTTACCACCAACGAAAAATTGTTACCACCAAAAAACAATTGTTACCACCAAAGAACAATTATCACCACCAAAGAACAATTGTTACCAACCAACGAAAAATTGTTACCACCAAAGAACAATTGTTACCACCTAAGAACAATTATCACCACCATAGAACAATTGTTACCAAAAAAGAACAATTGATAACACCAAAGAAAAATTGTTACCACCAAATAACTTTTTTTTTGTTCGTTTACACCAACGGCATGGTATTTATCAATGTAGTGAGGATGGTATCCCCCTTTTAAGTGACCGCTGGCATCGATCACCATTTACGAGATGTCAGCGATTGACCTTCTAGAGGGTCCCTCCTTTTGTTCGGATACCTTCTACCTTGCCGACCGTGAGTTGTGATCGCTTTGGGGACTAGGCTGAAGGTCGCTCCGGTGATATATCTTCTCACGCCACACAATACTATGAAAGGAAAGCGTCAGGCATAAATGCCACTCACGGCCCTATCGTTCAAGTTTAGTAATTAGGTAAGGGGGCTTGGAGAATCAGGCCAAAGAGCCGTTCTGTGAGACGATTGAACAAATATATGCACCGCAGAGCAAATGTTAAATCCGTCGTGTCCTCAAATGTCCTCATATTGGCGTGGTGTGGATGTTTGGAGAGTGGGGTGCCTGCTCGGGCATTGCCTCGTCATCTGACCGTCATTCAAAAATTACATAGTGTTATACTCGGATCTTTCACTTAGGGGTTTGATCGCGGACCGTATACAATTGCCCGCTATGATGTTCCAGTACGACGTTAATTAAAATACGCCAATACCTATGTATTCATTTTTGAAAGACGTTTTTTCATGTTGTACAAGTTGTTAGAGTTCATGTTTCATTCAATGATAAAAAAAATGGTCGTGGTAGACCGGTTGGAAAAAAAGAGAGTACAACTGGAAGGTTACGAGTTCTAATCCCAACCAAAGACCGTCGTGTACAAAACGGATGGGGCACGTTCATTCTGTAGTGGCCTGAAATGTCCTCACTTTGGCGCGGTGTGGAAATTTGGACTGTGGGGTGCCAGATCAGGGATCATCTCGTCATCTGACTGTAGTTCAGACTTACGCGGTGTTGTACTCGGATCTTTCCTATGGATAATCATCCTGGTTCGTCGCCAGTATTGTATTGATCCAATGGCGGCGCTTACATATTTTCAATCGTCTCCAGGAACGGTGTTTCTCCTGATTTTCCGATCTCCCATACCTAATTACCTAACTTGAGCGATAGAGCCGTGAGTGCCATTTACGACTGACGCTTTCCTTTCATAGTATTGTGTGGCGTGAGAAGAGATATCACCGAAGCGACCTTCTGTCTTTTCCCCCAAAGCGGTCACACCTCACGGTCGGCAGTGTAGGGTGTAGGAGGGCACCGAACAAAAGCTGGGATCCTCTAGGAGGTCAGTCGCTGACAACTGGTATGGTGATCGATGCCACCGGTCACTTAAGAGGGTGTAGCGTCGTAGGGGGTCTCTGTGACTACAGCTTTCATGGTGGTCCTTGAATTTATGACCGGATGAGGGTATACCTTTGTCTTTGGACTGTAGCGGTTTCGGAAGAACGTGTGGGGTCTTCTTACGAAGAAAAGGAATCGTGGAACGCATGAACGTGAACGGACGCAGAACGACTCTGCTCCTATGAAGCCGCGGGACTGAAACCCTATTTGTGTTTTCCATCTATTAGCCTCGAAATAGCCTTAACTTATATGTATATCTTCAATAATTAATTAAATGTGCTGTATTTTTAAAAGTCGTAATAATTGCCTTCAAGCCACTCGCCACGTAAATTATACTCACGACGTTACAAGGGGGATAACACCCACCGCTAGCATGCCGCTGGTTTACGCGATATTTTAGTGGTAAGAAAAGTCAATCTACCGCAGCGTAAAGCTTTGATACCTATGCTGATGCAGCAAGTCTTTCGCAGGTTTAGAAAGACGAGTAAAATCCAACAGTCCCATTTCACAGCGAGCTGACCTCCATACTACTAGACGCAACAGGCAACCACCGGTTATACCGACACTGACAACACCTCAGCCGCACAAACTCCAGTAATTGCTTCTCACCTTTCCGAGTATTCCACAGGGTATTAAGAAAACAATTCCTCCAACTCCCGCGCTTATCAGCAGAAGAGGGAAAATTGTGTTCCGGGGGGAACCGAACGATAATAAGCCCGTCATCAATAATGACCACTCGTGAAGGGAAAATGGCGAAGCCACAACCATTCCCACGAAGTGTTTTAAAATTGAAATTTATTATTCTTCCTGCGTCGGGAGCAGAGTTAATTAATAATTCGCACTTCATGCCGTCTGAAAATCAATCACAGAGGATGCCTCGGAAGAAGATCCCTTTTGTTCCGGATTCAGTGTTGAAATAAAGAATGTTTCCCTGGTGCAAATGGAGGTAAAAAGGAAGTTCCGTTTACAGTTGGATGGTGGAGGGGTTTTCTTAATGATGTGTTGTTCTGTTTGTATGGGGTAGCGTTCTTTTGTCGAGATTGAATAATGGCGTATTGAGGACGTGAGCGCCGACTCTGTTGAGACGGATTGTTTGAAAGCGGAATGTAGATCCGAGTGAAAATGTTTTCGTGTGAATTAAATATCCCGTTCCTTATTCAGGAGCAGAGGTAGCCCGGTTCGAAGAGCAACGGGTTACCAACCAAAGGGTTATGTACCAGTTGGTCCTACATCTGGGATGCAGATGGTCCTCGACAAGGTAATAAGTTGTCTTCAAGTATATTATCTTGGGCCCTCTATGCTAAAATTGGAAACGTGCCACCTCCAGAAGAACACGTGTGTTTACAGTTGGGTTGAAACCCGGGCCTGATAGACATTAAATACGTCGTCAGTTTGGAATGGAATCCAACTTCTGGCTCTGCTTGCCACACACGTTCTTTTTAGCTATTCCGAGATACAAAGAAAGGTCTCGCAGCTGTGGAGATCACATCCTCTTCCATTACAGGTGTCATTGACATCACCGGGATCATCTCTTCAAGATTCGGACGGACTCCCACTATAAGAGGAGTATAAACTAAAGCTCTTTGAGAGGGGCTGACGCATGTTGCACACTCATATTTAAGCGAGCATCCCGGCACCCATGTAGAATCGTGTTGTGGTGTGCTCTCGTATTTAAAGTAATGTTTCATTATATTTGTAAACTCCACACACTGTAAGTATAATTAAAATTACTTTTCGAATAAATATTTTATTGTAATGTAACTAGTGTTACGTTTAAATAGATACCGCGAACGTTACAGTTGGGAGTTCGGAACTCAATTCAGTCAAAGACCGTCGTGCACACGGGGGCTGTAGCACGTTAAATTTGTCGTGTCTTCAAATGTCTCAACGTCGCCGTGGCGTGAAAGTAGGGAGAGTGGGTTATCAGTTCAGGTGTTGTTCTTGTCCTCTGACCGTGGTACAAAATAACGAGACATTGCACTTGGATTTTTACCATCAACATGAACCCCGGGCCGACACCAATAGCACGTCGTGTTCCTCTAGGGCAACATTGATTACCTACCTAGCTGTCTTATTCAGAGGTTCTGCAGTGCAGACGCAGATTGCAGAGAATTGTTTAGCGTGAATTGAAAGGGTATGCTTCGTTTTGATACTTTTGTAAAACTCTACACATATACACTAGCCTACAATAATGAAACGGAGAGCAAGATGTGATGGTATAAAGAAAACAATGCAAGCTTTAATAAGCAAATGGTCCCACGTGCTGCAATTACACTAGCAACCAGTCTGGACATACTTTCAACAAGATTTTGATACACAGCTATGGGTATTTGTGTCCATTCCAGCTGCAAGAATGTCACCATCTTAGCTGTAGATTTCGGACGTGGTTCCCTGGTCCGTAAGCGTCGTTCTAACGAGTTCCACAAATGTTCTATAGGGTTTAGGTCGGGACTCTGTGGAAGCCTGGGAAGACGTCTTACATCACTATCTTGATACCATTGTTTGACAGGGGCTGCAACATGACATGAAGCATTGTCGTCTTGGAAGTAACATTCGTCCATTCCATAAAATTAACCAGAGCATAGGAAAAACCCGATTGTTCAAACTTTTTATGTAGGCGACGGGCGTTCAATTGACCAGGAACAACATGCAAAGGTCACTGGACATTCCACGAAAAATACCCCCAAACTAGCAGTCGGATTTTAAGCAAATCGCTGTCGTCCGGTCCATTATTGTAGGGTAGTGTAGTTCACAAACGTAAATGGCACGGATGTAGTTGAATTTACTCTGCACTGAAGCAACACGCCGGGCTACTGGTGACGGTGTAGAATCAATCCCAAAGACCCAAGAACAACACCTCGTCTTTGTTTTACCACGATCAGGACGAGTTCACACCTCAGCTGGCACCCCACTCTCCAAACTTCTACACCACGCTAACATGAATTGGTTTGATTCCACGACAGATTGACCAGCCTTCTTTGAACACATACGGTATTGTGCTGGATTCCAACTCGCAACCATCCAGTTAGAAATTCATTGCTCTAGCAACCGGGCTGTCTCGTCCCCTGTACATTTTTTATGATTTTAGTCCATTTAGACATGAATATGGACTGTGTATGTGAATATGGACATGTGAATATCTATATATATAATTCTCTTACGTGGCTCACGAAAAAGACGTTATTTGTAATCGCGTTTTGGCAACACTGTACGATTGTTTGTTTATCGCGAAGTCTCGCGCATCGATTGAATTTATAGCGGTATCGGATGAAATTTTATTGAAAAAAAAAAGAAATTTTAAAGAGCTGTTGCAGTTAGTTTATAATAGAAATCAAAGAAAGCGGAGGATCTTTTCAGGGCCATTTAAAAAACGGTCCTTTTCAGGGCCAACAATTATAGATCAACAAGACGCTTGCACAACAACTTTCGGCAACAAACGCAATGAAAAGTTTTATGAGATGTTATAAGCTAATCTACTAGTTTGAATAAATAAAGGTGATATTTTTTCTGATCACAAACCTATGCAATTCATTTGTGGCTAATTTTGAATTTTTAAAGGTTTATAAATTGCACTACCCTACAATAATGGACCGGACGACAGCGGATTTGTATGAAATTCTACTTCTTGTATGGGGGATGTTTTTCGTGGTATGGCCTCGGACCTTTGCATGCTGTTCCTGGTCAAGTGAACGCCGACGCCTGCATGAACATTTTGGACAGTCAGGTTCTTCATACGCTGTGGCAATTTTATGGAATGGACGAATGTTACTTCCAGGACTACAAAGCTCCGTGTGATGGTGCAGCCTCTGTCAAGTAGTGGTATCAAAATATGGATGTAAAACGTCTTCCCTGGACTGCTCAGTGTCCCTACCTAGACCCCATAGAACATTTGTGGGACGAGTTAGAGCGGCGCTTACGGACCAGGGAACCACGTCCGAAATCTACAGCTGAGCTCGCTGCAGGTTGATTCTTGCAGCAGGAATGGACACAAATACCCATTTTGTCATTGTCATTGTCATATAGAGTGTGGAGGTCAGGAAAGCCCCAGGTGCTGATTCCACTAGGGAATATTGCACCAAACCCCATTGTTTTTCGATACTCCTATCAGAGAAAGCCAGATTCCTTAAGAAAGGCCTAAAGGCTTTTGACAGGTTCTTCGTGAATTGTATCAAGTTCTGTTCCAAGACCTAGACTTGAGTACCTTATGTGAAGCAGAGCTTCGCATTCAAAAAGTATGTGGTGGGTAGTTTCCTCCACCATATTGCATTTCCTGCAAAGAGGTTCTTCTTTAAAGATTCCCATCCTATGAAGGTGTTTTCTTAGGTGATAGTGACCTGTGAGAAATCCAACTATCACCCTCATCCTACCCCTGCTAAGACGAAGGATCTGAGATGATATTTTCATGGAAGGTTCTTGAATCATAAGCCTTGCATGTTTTTGATCGGTGGTTTGCTTCCACCTTTTTGTGGTTTCTTTGAGCATTTTTTCTCCTATCACCCTTTTTGCGGTAGTCTTAGATATCCCGCAAAAAGGCGCAAGGCTTAAAGGTAGGTCTGCAGTCCCCAGTTTGGCTAACTTATCTGCATTTTCGTTTCCTTCTACACCAGTATGGCCTGGTACCCAAGTGCGAAAGATCCTATTATGGGTCCCCAAGTCTTGTAGAAGGTTCCTACATTCCCAAACAAGTTTCGAGCTTATTTGGAATGAGTTTATTGCCTTTAAAGTTGCTTGACTGTCACTAAATATGTAGATTTTCCTATTTGAGTAGGATCTTCTAGAACATTCATGTAGGCAGTAGATGATAGCAAGCAGTTCCGCTTGAAATACTGTGGCATGTTTTCCTAATTTTCGGGAAATCCTTGCCTTAGGTCTGACCCCACAGATTCCAGCACCTGCCTTTTCGTTTTGTCTGGAGCCATCTGTGTACCACACAATGTCTCCATTTGTGAGCTTGTTGTTTTCCTCTTTCCATTTCTCTCTTAGGTCAATAAGTACCTCAAAGGGTCTTTTAAAGAGAAATCTTGTCAGAGGGCATCAAGAGTATAGGGTCAAAGAATTTTTGGTTAATACTGGTGTGGGACTTTTGGCTGGCAAAATTCATCCACAGTCCAGCATTTTCCAGTCTGTAGGAACTTCTTCTGGCAGCACCACTGATAAAGATATCAAGTGGGACGACAGATAGAATAATTTCCATGGCTTTGGTGGGAGTGGAGGACATAGCACCTGTTATACTCAGGCAGCTCTTTGAAGACTGTCTAGCTTGGTCTTAACAGTCAATCGTTCCGTCTTTTTCCACCAGACCACAGCCGCATAGGTCACAATGGGTCTAATAGCCATATTGCATAGCCAATAGGTCATCCTTGGCCTTAGACCCCATGATTTACCAAGAACTCTTCTACATCGTAGAAGTCCAACTTTTGCTTGTTTAATTTTACTTTGCAAATGCTGATTCCAGGTTAATTTAGTGTTCAGTATAACTCCCAGATATTTAACCTCGCTCAGCATATTTACTTTTTCCCCTAGTAGGGTAGGTATAACACTTTTGTCAATGCAGGTTCTTCGTGTAAATGGGACAAGAGTAGTCTTTTAAAGATTTACCCTCAAATTCTTTTCACAGCACCATCTTCCGATTCTGTTCAGGGCCCCCAGCATGATATTTATCACAGTTTTCTCATCCATGCCCGATATGTAGACGACAATGTCATCTGCATATCCCTGGGCATAAATGCCGCTTTTATTGAGGTCTGCAATTAGGTCATCAACCACCAGATTCCACAACAGAGGGGAGAGAACTCTTCCCTGAGGGCAGCCTCTAGTGGGTCTAGCCTGAAGTGTTGCCCCAAACAACTCGGTTGTAATAACTCTGTCTGCTAACAAGGAGTTTATCCATTTGCAGACTTGTGGTTCAATAGCTCTGCTAGCAGCAGCAGCGATTGAGTTAAAAGAGGTATTATCGAAAGCACCCTCAATATCAAGAAAAGCTGCCAAAGCCATTTCCTTGTACTCCAGGGTCTTCTCAATCTTTACAACCAGGTGTTGCAAAGCCACCTCTGTAGATTTACCGGGTTGATAGGCAAATTGGTTTTTGTGAAGAGGTCTGGTACTCCTCATTACATCCCTAATGTGTCTATCAATTATTTTTTCCATACACTTAAATATGAAAGACGATAGACTGATAGGACGAAAGTTCTTAGCCTGGTCATATTGGCTTTTTCCAGGTTTGGGCAGAAAGACTACCCTTGCCTTTCTCCATGATCTGGGGATGTATTCAAGAGCTAGACTGGCTCTGAACATTTTACACAAGACCCGTGAGATGAGATCGGTCGATTTCTGAAGCGTAATCGGTATTATCTTATCTGGTCCTGGAGTTTTATATGGTTCAAATGAGTTGTTAGCCCATAATACTTGTTTAACAGTAAACATTTTCTTGGCAACTATCCAGTTTTCCCTTCTTACCCTTATTGGATATCCCAGGGGAGAAGGGTTTAACTCATTAGGTACCAAGTTGGAGTTTGGAAAATGTGTATCGACCAGAGTCTCTATAACTTCTCTGCCAGTTTTGGTATAGCCACCGGAATTATTCTTAAGGGTCCCCACCAATATTGGTGTGTCTCTTTTAAGAATTTTGTGGAGTCTAGCGCCTTCAGCGGTACTTTCAACCGAATCACAGAACGTTCTCCATGAATTCCTTTTGGCCATTCGAACAGCTTTGTTGTATTCTGAAAGTAGGCACTTGTGTTCTTCCCACTTACCAGATTTTTTTGCTTTCCTAAAAAGTTTTCTTACTGCCTTTCTCTGCCTCATAAGGTCTTGCTCCACCATGAGTTTGGTTGTTTGCCTTTCCTTAGAAGCAGAGGACAGTTATTTGTATATGAGAAATATATTGCCTGCTGCAGGCCGTCTGTGAACAATTCCAGATCGTAAATATCATAGATTTTCCCAGAAAAGTCCTCCAGGTAATTCTGGAGTTCATTGTTAAATGAGGTCCAGTTCGTCCTTTTGGGATCTCTGAACGTCTTCTCCCAGTGATATTCAGATTTCAGTGAGAAGTGGATAAATTGATGGTCTGCCATTGAAGGCTTCTCATCAACATGCCATTCGTCAATATAACTACTTAGTTCAGGGCTGGCTAAGGTTATATCAAGTACTTCCTTTCTTACACTAGTTATAAAGGTCGGTTTGTTTCCTACATTTAAGATATCTAGGTTATTTTCAAGTACAAAGTCTAAAAGAGCCTCACCTCTGTCATTGATGTTGGAGCTGCCCCAGATTGTGTGGTGTGCATTCGCATCACAACCGATAATTAATCCCGATTTTTGTTCTGCACACGCTGTCAACAATCTCTTCAGCTCTGCACTCACAGGATCTTTTTCTTCATATGGCAGGTACCCAGAGCCTATAAAAATTTCTCTGGTTCTCCCGCCATTATGAAGAGTTGTCTTTGCTACTGCCAAATCCCTAGAACAAAGTTCATGGATCGGCATTGCATCGATGTTGTTGTTAATAAGTAAGCAAGCTCTTGGAGAGGAGCTTGCAAAACCATAAATTAACTTACCTCCACTGTCCTTTAATCCCCTGATGCCTTCTTTATACAGCCAGGGTTCTTAAATTAGGGCAATGTGGATTTACTCAGTCAGGCAAACCCCACTGAGGTTGGCAGCAGCAAGTCGTTTATGCTGTAGGTTGGCCTGCAGGAGCTTCAGTGACATTGTCAGCGAAAGCAGCAGCAGGTTTTTCCAGAACCCTAGCCTGCACTTGGGTAAAGCCTATGTAAAATTTACAGTCTCTACCGATCAAGGTCTTGGCGTCTTGTTCTGGAATGTTCACCACAATGGTTCTACCCTCATTACCAGATTTTTGGGTGAGGATTCCCCATTCTGTGGCAGTTAGTCCTCCGTTCTGAGCTTCCACCTTTTGTAGAATCTCTTTACCGGAGAACTTGTTATATATAGCCGGGATCTTAGCTATAAATTTCGTTGCTTTAACAATCTTGCGTGCCTCGTCAACAAGGAGGGACATGCCGTTCCATGGTGACATTTCTCTAACAGTTCTGGACAGCCATTGGCTGCTGTTAGAGTCAGCACAGAGGATGAACGCCCTCAATCTTAGACATTGCGTCTAGTTGGAAGGTCATCAGCTGTTCTTCTGACAGTTTCTGGACTGGATATCCTTCCACGACAACTGCCATCTTCACAGCTGATAAGGTGTCACTATATAACATACCCATAGCTGTGTATCAAAACCTTGTTGAAAGTGTGCCCAGAAAGGTTGCTAGTGTAATTGCAGCACGTGGAAGATCATCCCTTCTACTATAATAAGTATAAGGGAAATAATTTATATAAGGGAAATAATTTGTATTATTTCCCTTATACCATCACATCTTGCTGTCCGGTCTATTATTGTAGGGTAGTTTATTGAATAGCAGCGTAAATTTGAGTTCCTTTTATAAATACTGTTTTAAGGGTTCAGAGAATACTGTGTAAAATGTCTTATTTGTTTAATTCAAAGAAAAAATGCATTATGCAATGGCTGTAATTCCATCTTTTCGTTGGACCCCCCCCCATTATACATTTCTCATTTTCTTAAACGCTCGCCATGTACAATAGTAACATACTCAGAACCCCTTAATGTATTGAAAATATGCGGGAATATATGATAGGAAACATAAATATTTATGAAGATGCTATTCATATGATCGTAGAATATTAATTATTGAAGGATCGATTTTTTTCTCTTTCGCATTTTGCTCGAAAGCTTTAATGACTCTTTTCAACTGTAGAGTATATTTAATTTTATTCTTACATAATTTTTCAAAAACGTAAAATTAAAATAGCTAAATTTTATTATTTTGTTTTAATTCTTATGTTCATGAGCACGTAAAAATAATGATTCTAACGTAACGTTATGTTTAAATCATGGAATAAAACTTTTTTTAATACTTTGTCGGCCAACCAGTTTTGTCATGCATTGATATTTGACAAAAATAACTAATTCGGATAACCTTTGAGAGGCTATAACGGATCCAGAGTGGGTTTAAGTTGAAGTTAAGTTTAACTCGACCAAAGTTGAATTAAGGTCTCACTGGAACCACGCAGAGGTCTATTGGTGACGGTCCGGGATATAATCCGAAGGGACAGATCCGAGGAAAACTCTCTCGCTTGGGTGGGGGTAGAATTATTCTATTAACTTAAATATTGAGATAATAAAGTTATTATTTTTGAATTCTTTAAAACGAAACAATAAAATAATGTATGACAGTATTTTGTTATTTAACATTTCGTTTTAGAGAATTAAATTTTTTATAATTATTTTACCCGATTTGAAAGAATTTTACTTTATTCTGTTTATATTTAAGGTATGTAGGTAGTTAATTAACGTGTTGCACTGGAGAACACAACAGGCTATTGATGACGGTCCGGGATCAAACCCGAAGTCAAATATCCTAAGATAATACTACGTAAATTTTAACCACGGACAGATGATGATGTCACACCTGCTTTGGCCACCCCACTCTGAAATCTTCCACATAATGCCAACGTGTGGACATTTGAAGAAACGACAGATTTATATTTCACCGGCGGACATGTACGCGATCGCCTTTGTTTAGACAACTTTCCAAACTCGTAAACCTCCGGTTGCTAATCCTGTGGTTCAAAATTACGAAGTGTTGTCCTCGAATCTTTCCCTTGAGGAATGTATCCCGGACCGTCGTCAAAAGCCCGTTGTGTTGCTCTAAAACGACGTTAACTAATAATTACGAATTATTACCGGTTGCTAAAACGTCGATTTTCCAACTAGACTAACGCGACTGTTGTTCATATTGAATGTTTACCTTTTGTGTAGGTAGGTAATTTTATTTAAGCCACGATGTTACAACACAAAGATCTATTGATGATGGAAGGTTCCTGGTTCGAATCCGGGTCCGGGCATGGATGTTTGTAAACGTATGGTGTAGAGGCGGCTGGTGCACCTTAAATCTGTCGTGGCCGAAAGTCCTCACGTTGGGTTGGCGTGGAAGTTTGGAGAGTGGGGTGCCAGCTCAGGTGTTGCTTCGTCATCTGACCGTGGTTCAAAATTACGAGGTGTTGTCCTCGAATCTTTCCCTTAAGGGACTGATTCCGGACCGTCGTCAATAGCCCGTTGTGTTGCTCTAGTACGACGTTAACTAAAAATTACCATTATTACCATTGATGATGGTCCGGGATTAATCCCTATAGTTTACCGTTTAGGGAATTATATTAAAATACGTTTCTAAAACTGAAATACACTGAGCGTTTTTTTATTGTGTTATTTCCAGTAATACCTGCATTTAAATAAACTTTTCCGTTTATCTTTGAAAATATATGCTCAATCCACCAATTTCAGAAAGATTTATCGGAGCACTTTTATTGAAATCCATCAAAACTTTCTCGTTTCTTTCACTCTCAGTTCCTTTTTCTCCTAATGTCACCTCGGAATTTTTATTTGACTATAATACGTTATAGATATACGTTGAAAAACTGCGATTTTATTTTATGAGAATTTTGAAGGCACCGTATATATTTCTGTTCAGAGACATTTAAAATTGAATCAACGAATGGAAATTTGATTGATTTTCTATGTGAACGTTTCTAAACAGGAAGCGGAACTGACAAATTACATTTCCAGTTTATTTTGAAAACTTTAAAGATATTTGTATTTGAATAGACGATGAAGATCTCTTAAAATTTTAGGTGACACGTATGGATGCATCTCTAACCATCAAAGTCGTTTTCAGTCTCTTTCCGTATTTAACTATCTTTTCAAAGGAATTTGTAATTCCTTTCTCAATTTGTAATTAAATTACTGATACATAAAAGATTGTAAAAGTGAGTAATCGTAACTTGGATTGGGAATTTATTAAATAGGATTAAAAACACATGAGTATATTTTATCTCTAACCTTCATGTCTTCACATGATTATCCTGTCCTAACAGTCTAGTGTTTAACGCGTTAACCACTAGATCGGAAGGTTCCTGGTTATAATCCGGGTCAGTGTATGGATGTTTGTAAGCCTATGGTGTAGAGGCGGATGGTGCACCTTAAATCTGTCGTGGCCGAACGTCCGTACGGTGGATTGGTGTGGATGCTTGGAGAGTGGGGTGCCAGCTCAGGTATTTCCTCGTCATCTGACCGTGTATCAAAATTACGTGGTGTTGTCCTCGGATCTTTCTCTTACGTGATAGATCCCGGACCGTCGTCAATAGTCCGTTGTGTTGCTCTAGTACGACGTTAATTCAAAATTACCAATCACATCGCACCCTGGCAAAAAAAAGTAGCACAAGTCAAAATTGTAGAATTTGAGATGGTAATGGTAATTTTAGTTAACGTCGTACTAAAGCAACACAACGGGCTGTAGTAGTAGAATTTGAGAAACATTAACTTAAAGGATTCTATAAAACTTATATTGAAATAGTATAAGCTCCTTTTAAATTTTAGGTAAGTATTTATGGTGGTAACTTCTATTTTATTCTATAGAAGGTATGGCGAACCTTTTACTAACGCGTGTCAAAAAATGTCTTGAAACCGTAGAAATTAACTTAAAATTTTTTTTCAGCCTTGGAAGACCTTCGGATATTTCAAAAATTATACAATATATATATTTAAAACGAAAACAAGTTTAACTTTTTATTATGGCTTATTTAAAACAATCAATATCGGGAAGAAAATAAGTACAAAATTATCGATTTTAATGTGACACTTGTTATCTTACGGACGATAATTTATTGATTCGTAGTTCAATAGTGGAAACTTTTAATCGTACGCACGCAGTGGACAAGTCGATGCCGAGGCGATTTCTATTCTTACTTTTAATAAAATGTATTATCGAAAATAACTGTTCGCAAACGTAGGTTGATCCAAATATTGTCAAAAGAGCTCTTGCTAACTTTTTCATCGACATTAGCGAATTAGGGAACGAATTCCCATTCAGTTAAAATAATATTTTCAGCGTTTGTTGAAATATATTCGTCACAATTTCCAGATCTTGTAATTTTTTTTCTAAGTTGACATTTAGTTCTGCAAATTTATTCGTCCATACAACACTGTTTTGAAATTCAACCATTTTCATTCCTAAGTTATCAATTTGAAGCCAATCGAAGGAATATAATTTAAAATCTTCAAATTTAAGTGTGTGTGGTAAAATGACAAACAGTAAAACTTTCTCCATTTCACGAAATTTGGGGAGTCTTTCGTCATTTCTTTTGTATTCGCTAATACTGGAAAATAGTGTTTTAAAACTTCTGTTTTGTTTTCGATTTTGCTGGGAAAATAGGATGATGTTAGAAAATGTTCTTTTAATGATAGAAAATACTTCAATTTTCCAGGAGCCATGTCATTTAAATATATATGTCTAGCTCTGTTACAAATGCTTTGAGAATTTCGTACATTGTTTAGGCGATTTGACCATGGCTTGAAGTTTCGTGTTTAGCTCATGAAAGTACCCTGAGAAATCACAAAAGAACATAAGATCAATTCACCAGATCAAATTTGTGAGTTCTGGAAAAACTTTACCCTTTTTATCTAAACATAACATCATTTCGTTTAACAAACTAACGAAACGTTCCAAAACTTGACCTCGACTTATTCATCGAACGTTGTTGTACATCACCAAATCCGAATACTGAACGACGACCAACCGGTATAGTGGTTAAGGTGTTAGCCTCTAGATCGGAAGGTTCCTGGTTTCGAATCCGGGTCAGGGCATGGATGTTTGTAAACGTATGGTGTAGAGGCGGATGGTGCACCTTAAATCTGTCGTGGCCGAAAGTCCTCACGTTGGGTTGGTGTGGAAGTTTGGAGAGTGGGGTGCCAGCTCAGGTGTTGCTTCGTCATCTGACCGTGGTTCATAATTACGTGGTACTGTCCTCGGATCTTTCCCTTAAGGGAATGATCCCGGACCGTCTTCAATAAACAGTTGTGTTGCTCTAGTACGACGTTAACTAAAATTACCATTACCTTTTCCGAATACTGAACAGTCACTCCCTCCATTAAATTTGATGTTAAAACAATGTGATCGTCTCGCGTGTCGTCTAAAATTGCTTCGCGAGTCACTAAAAAAACCCGCGGGTCATAGGTTTGCTATCCCTGTTCTATGGAATAGTAATATAACATTTTGGGGAACCTCATACATATTTTTGAATGACATAATATAAAAAATTTTCATTCTTTGACTTGTGTCACTTTTCTTGCCGGGGTGCGACATGTTTATCCTTAGATATCATAGCCTGTTGTGTTGCTCTAGCACGACGTTAATTAAAATTAACATTATCATTACCCTACTCAACTTCGTATTCATTCTATTTGTTCCGGGTCGCGATTTTCCAAACCTTCACAGGTACTACAACAGGGGGCGGGGCTAACCGTAACGGCCAATGATCGCGAGCGCTGGATAGAAATCTCCTTCACTACGCTAAAGACAACTGAAATCCTGTCTGATCCTGTTTGCAGTGTAATAAATGAAACATGTTAAATAATTTTTCTGTTTTCTTCTTTTCTTTTTAGATTCATGGCTATGGGTGGGTAGAGGTGGGAGCCGAAAATTGTATCCTTTTATTATATAAGTTAATAATTATATAAGTTAGTGTTTTATGTATGCTTTTTGTTACATCAGAGAATGGTCCTAAACTAGGGGTGGATACAACACCATCATCCTAAAGCAAAGTGGACGGCAGAGGGGCGGAGAAATATCAGCTGGTAGTGAGTACAGGAGTGGTTCTTAGATTATTTATGTAAAATCAATGGAAGCTTGGAAAAATATAAAAAGGTTATTAAAAATTAGGAAAAAAGTAATTTAGAATCAAAAGGAATTAAATTGGAATTTTTAAAAAATAATTTGGAGGATCTAAAAATTTATCCGCTAGTTGGGTACGAACTCGGGAAGTCATCCTCCGCTGCCGACGCCAAACTGAAGGTAGGTGACTTTAGCCATTAGGCCATGGTTGCTTCACGAAAAGAAGCTCTTTAAAAGGAGATATCATTTTATATTTGATTTATTTCAGTCTCATTGGCCGTTATGGTTAGCCCCGCCCCCAGTTGTAGTATCTATGAGGGTTTGTAAAATAGCTTCCGGGTCCCAGTAACCCGGTTATAAGAGTAATAGATTAGCAACCGCAATGTCACGAATCCAACCAAACACTGACGGAGACAAAGGGGACTAAGGAACTTTATATCTGGCGTGGTCTCAATTGTCCTGAAGTCGACGTGTTGTGGCAATTTGGAGAGTAGGGTATCAGCTAAACGTGATCTAAACGTGAATCAAAATGAAATTGTGTTGTCTTCGATCTTTCCCTTGTGAAAAGTTCCCGCACCATCGTCAATAGACCGTTGTGCGGCTACAGTACGACATTGATTAACAAAACCTACTTACCTCTATTTGTTCCAGCAACAGAACAAGGAAGAATTGCGAAGCCTCATATACTGTGCTAGGTTTGAACTTACCGTGCTGAGCAGTTCTGTTGTTGGAATTTTGATTTCTTAAATTAAATAGTAGGTGAGAACGAAATTGACGTCGCAGTGAAGCAACACAACTGGCCATTAACGAAGATCCTGGTTCAATCCCCAAGGTGAGGAACCGAGAGCAATACCACGTAATGTTTAATTACTTAAATTAAAGGTTTTAAATACGATTAATATGTTTCAAACGTTTTAAAAGTAATTATTCGTTCAGTGAATACTAATTTGTATGAGAGGGCCCTGATAACCTGGATAAGAGACTAACGGATTAACAACCGGATGATTTGCGAGGTCAAATAAAACCAAAGACCGTCGTGTACAAAGTGGTGATTCGTAATTTTTAGTTAACGTCGTACTAGAGCAACACAACGGGCTATTGACGACGGTCCGGGATCAGTCCCTTAAGGGAAAGATCCGAGGACAATACCTCGTGTTTTTGAACCACGGTCAGATGACGAAGCAACACCTGAGGTGGAACCCCACTCTCCGTGTACAAAATGGATTGGTGCACGTTAAATCTGTCGCCACACCATGATAACGGTCTCTCTCTCTCTCTCTCTCTCTCTCTCTCTCTCTCTCTCTCTCTCTCTCTCTCTCTCTCTCTCTCTCTCTCTCTCTCTCTTCTCTCTCTCTCTCTCTTTGACTGGAAAAATTTTCATACTCTTACCCTTCCAGTTGTTTATTCCTTACTGTTCCGGTCTACTGAGGAGTAATCTCGGACCGTCAGCAATTTGTGTTTTTAACTACTATAATTTGTGTTTTAATGTAATTAACTACCTAAATGCCTGTTCTTTCCAATCATGTTTGGTACTTTCCATTTTTGAGAAATTTCTTCAATAAGAAATCTATATGAATAAGAATGGAGTGTTTGTTTGTACATTGAATATTTTTGACCCATTTCAAGTTTTCTATCCGTTTTGGACCCTTCTGATGCCAAATCCGCCTCTTACTCGTTTGGTGTCTGTCTGTATGTATGTGCCCTATACACGTCCACGCGGTTTAATATATTTTATGGAAATTTGCTTACTGTGAGCAATTATCTTCATTTAGTGAGAGAAAGTGGTTGCGAAAGTCTGTCTGACCGTCTTTCTGTTTTATGTTTGATTTTGTGTTTGTGTGTTTGTGCCGGCATCACATGAATTTTATTCCAGATATTTGATTGCAATATAGTTTATTTTATACATTATTTAATAGTTTAGTGAATGCAATATTAAAATTAAACATTTCTTTATTGTTATATTTAGTTTAGTTTCATGCTAAAACACCTAAGTAAATATACATAAATAAACCATAATTTGGTAGTTTTGGAAAAATTGGAATGTATATTGAATATTACGATTACTTTAATTGCTTTACCAGTACTGTGCTAAAAAAGTAATTATTCTTAAAAAAAGTTATTTTTTTATGGAATTTTAACGCTGATATTTCATTTATTTCGAGTCTTATTTTTATTTTTTACGCAATGTAAACGATTTCTGAATATTTGGGATGGGCGATATTTTTCAACGAACGGGAATGAAAAGTAAAATTTGTGTTGGTTGAGCACATGCAGTAATATTTTCTGCTTCGTTTGCTCTGAATTAATTTCGCGCCGACCAACCGGTATAGTGGTTAAGGTGTTAGCCTCTTGATCGGAAGGTTTCTGGTTCGAATCCGTGTCCCCTGAATGGATGTTTGTAAGCGTATGGTGTAGAGGCGGATGGTGCACCTTAAATCTATAATGGCCGAAAGTCCTCACTTTGGGTTAGCGTGGACGTTTGGAGAGTGGGGTTCCAGCTAAGGTGTTGCTTCGTCATCTGACCGTGGTTCAAAATTACGAAGTGTTGTCCTCGGATCTTTCCCTTAAGGGATTGATCCCGGAGTCCCTTAAGGGACGGATCTTTCCCTTAAGGGATTGATCCCGGACCGTCGTCAATAGCCCGTTGTGTTGCTCTAGTAGGACGTTAACTTACCATTAACTTACGTTAACTAACATAACATTACCATTCACTTTTCTAACTTTTTTGCACTTCTTAGTTGTAAGTTGTGGCAACTGCGAGATCAAGAGGTAAAAAGGAATCACAAATAATATCTTTAGAATAACATTTTCCCGTCATCCTTTTATTTTGTTTTATTTCGCTGTTTTCTTTTGTTTTCTGTTTTAAATATTTATTATTTTAATAAATTGGTGTTTCTTTTTCATCACACGCAGCACCACTACAAAATATCCGACTTAAAGTGGCATGTAAGTCAATAGAAAACAAATTTTTAACGTAATCATGTCATTATTGAAAGAATAATGACGTTTGAAAGAATAATAATGTTTAAAAAATCCGAACAAGAACTTATCAAACATTAAAAAATTATTTGCCATAATGACAGGACAAGATCGCGGAATTCTATAATGTCGAATGCCGGATGGAAGAGTGCCACAAGTAAAAAAATATTGTTTAGTTGACTCAGTGCGAGAACCCTCGTCGTAAACCGTCGTTTTTATTGAGTTGAACATGAAAAGAACTACTTAAGTAAGGGGGAATTCCAAATCTCCCTCAAAATCGTCTTTTGTTGTAGTAACTTTAGTGTCACCTTTCGTCATTTTGTAGCTTTGTCATACAACAAGGGTGCGATGTACGTGAAATGTATTACATGAATGGATATGCATTGTGTAGTATTTGTGTCTAAAATAAGTTGTAGCAATTTTAAAGATGGCGAAAGGTGTTAAAAAAATTTTAATTCCACGAAAAACGTAAGTCATATATTTTGATCACCTCTTCAATCTAGAGTAATCCAATTCAAACCGAGTAAGGTCGGGTATTTTGCTAGTATAGTTATAAATTTGTAAGGTACAAACTTCATACTTATACATACACTACCCTACAATAATGGACCGGACGCCAGCGGATTCGCAAGAGATCCGACTACTTGTTTCGGGGTGTTTTTCGTGGAATGGAATGGGACCTTTACATGTTGTTCCTGGTAAATTAAACGCCGAGACTTACATGAACATTTTGAACAATCAGGTTCTTACTACGATCTGGCAATTTTATGGAATGGACGAATATTGCTTCCAGTACGATAATGCTCCACGTCATGTTGTAGCCTCTGTCAAGCTGTGGTATCACGATATGAATGTAAAACGTCTTCCTTGGCCTGCACATGTTCCCTATCTTAACACCATATAATATTTGTGGAACGAGTTAGAGCGACGCTTACGGACCAGGGAACCATGTCCGAAATCTACAGCTGGGCGGGCCACATTCAAGCGGCAGGAATGGACACACATACCCATAGGTGTGTATCAAAACCTTGTTGAAAGTATGCCCAGAAATATTGATAGTGTAATTGCAGAACTTGGGGGACCATACCCCTATTAAAGCATGTATTACTTTTATTATACCATCACATCTTGCTGTCCGGTCCATTATTGTAAGGTTTTATATATTACAGCGCAATATATATGTTAGGTGACGAAATTCATTTTAGGGGACTATTAAGCAGTAAATTGATTCGTTGTGTCAAATTAGGTAGGTAGGTAGTTCATTAATTTCACACAGGAGCAGCACAACAGACAATTGGCGACTCTCCGGGATGGATTCCCAAGGACAAGATCAGATGACAACACCCGTAATTTTGAACCTAGCTGTTATGTCAAGGTTACAAACTGTGCAGTTTTACCTTTGATTGTGGAATGATTGAAGCAGATTTAGCTAGTTTAAACGTTTGTTTACTGTAAATATTATTTTGAAGTATACAATTATATTTAGAGTTTGAATGATTAAAGTGCAGTTTGATACGAATTGTTGCACAGGGATCGTTGTTCTCCAATATTAATTGTAGCATAGGTAGCTTTTGAAGGACATCATTTAATCAGCTATCACTCTACGCAATACAATGAAACACTGGCCCAGAGCTTGCTCAGCACCGTACAATTTCGACATATTGCTACCCCCAACTCTCAGTCTGAAGGTAATGTGAGATATGGACATCCTTTGGCGCTGTATCTATCTTTTGGATGTTCCTTCCAATTCGGAAAACATAAGACAAAACAGCTTCTTTTGAAACGTTAGACGTTTCTTGCATTCAGTAGAGTCATGTTCTCATTTTAAAGTATTCCCGTCGTAAGGAAATTCTGAAGAATGGAATGGACTAAGTTATTTCAAGTTCAATAAGCACTTTCACTTCAATTTTAAACTTCTTCAAATTCTTATCTACATGCATTACACTCAAAACTAATGACGTTAGAAATCATCTACGGGCTTATATACTGGTACAGACAACGTAGATTATCCGAAATGGTTGAAATCGTGGATTCTTTTTTATTTTATCTCTAGACAACGTTATCCCCATCCAATCTCAAGAAAACGCTTTGAGGAACAATCCGATCAACTGAAATGTTCCTTTCAATTGACACACCTCCCGCCACTGGAAGATTTTTACTTTCGGATCTCGTCTCTATGTCACTTCTGATGTCCAACTTTATTTTCTGATGTCTGCTCTCCATAAGACCTTCCCGTCAGTGTCGAAAAATTGAGCTTTGATGTAATGAGATAGGCTGATATTCGTCTTTATTTTATATCCTCGGAGCATATGCACAGCATGCTACAGCGGCTGTTCGCATATTTTTTAAACGATTTTGGTTAGCGGTAATAAAAAACCGTTTGCTGCAAAAGAAATAATTGCAGTTGTACTATGTTTATAAAAGTCAAAATTATCGTCTGCGGCTTGAGAGGTTTGTTTTGATTCAAAATGGCGTTTTTAACGAAAGCAGTGATTCGAAGGCTATATTTATGCTCTTTCCGAAAGGAAATTTTTATATTCCGTTACCCTAAAACGATGTGAGAGTCATGGTTTTGTGATATCTAAAGCGTCGATAGGTAATATCGTCAACAAGAAAGGGAAAAAAAGCATCAAATTGGAGCCTCAAGTGGGACAAAAATTCCAAACAAGTATCCAAGAAGAAACGGACATTTTCGACTATTGCAAAGGTACGTGGTTTAATGTTAAAAGAAAATACCCCTAGTCAAAGGACAGTTGCAAAATCATTAAAATGCTCGGTGTCCACTGTAAACAAAATGATAAACGTTGATTTAAAACTTAAGAAAGCGAAAAACGCAATGTGCATCGTCTTTCTCCAAAGCATATCGCTGAACGCAGGACACGCTGCCGAATTCTATATGAGAAACACATCCAAAGAAAAATGGAAAACAATTGTCACAATAGATGAATCCTGGGTGTATTTAAATGATTGCAGCAAAAAAAAAGAGCCATTTATTATCATAAAAGGGGAGAAAAGAATTTAAGTACATGGTTCACAGAATCGAAAGAAAGTTTTTCTAAGGGATGCATGATTGTTGTTGGTTTTTCATATATTGGCAAGTTAAAAATAAAGAGAGTGGAAAAAAATGTCAAGATTAACTCCAAATACTATCAGGAACATATTTTATCCCCAATTTTTCTGAATGAAATTCCATCGCTTTACCTACAGTGCTATCAATATGTGGAACTCCATCATGACAAAGCTAGCAGTCACACATCAAAATCCACTGTAAATTTCCTAAAAGAAATGGAACAATAAATCGGTATCAAGGCCATACCCTTCACTGATATCCCTACTAAATCTCCCCATGTATCACCTATGGATTTTTGTGCTTTCGGACTTTTAAAATCTGCATTATCCAAACGTTGTCCCACAACCCTTACAGGACTCTGGAAAGCTGTTCAGGAGGAATGGGATAGAATACCTCTTCTAACACTTCAAAAGACATTCTTATCCTGGATATTACGGTGTCGAAAGATAGGTCAGAATAAGGGCTATCAAATAGAATATTTAAAACACAAGAATTTTATGCAATTTAGTTTTGTAAATACAATATACACTGTCTAAAAAATGTGTGAACAGCCTCTGTATACTGCTACAGACATCGTAGATTTTCCGAAATGGTTGAAATCGTGGATTCTTTTTCATTTTATCCCTAGACAACGTTATCCCCATCCAATTTCAAGAAAACTCTTTGAGGAACAATCCGATCAACTGAAATGCTCGTTTCAACTGACACACCTCCCGCCATTGGAAGATTTTTATTTTCGAATCTCGTCCCGATGTCACTTCTGATGTCCAACTTTATATTCTGATGTCTGCTCTGAGACATTCCCGTCAGTGTAGAAAATTTGAGCTTTGATGTAATGAGATGATATTCGTCTTTATTTTATATCCTGGGTGTATATGCACAGCATGCTATCTGTATATTGTTTTTATACTATTCTATACATGCATATTATTATATACAATACAGGTATGATGCTATATGTTTGAAGAAGTGTTTGTCGTATGGGTTCAAATGTGTGGGTTGATGAAAAAGAATTCTCGTGAAAACGAATCAAATAAAAAACAAGATCTCGAGAATTTTGCTAATGAAATATCTGATGGAGACAACTTGTCTAGAAGAAACTGTCCAAATACTCCAAGAGCAGTGATAGCCTGGTAGGAACACTAAAGGATTATTGATCGGAGGGTTTCAAGTTCAAATCCAACCAAAAACCATCGTGTACAAAGCGGCTGGTGCACGTTAAATCTGCCGTGGTCTCAATTGTCCTCGCGTTGGCGTAGTGTGGAAGTGTGAAAAGTAGGGTGCCAGCTCAGGTGTGACCTCGTCATCGGACCGCGGTTCAAAATTACGTGGTGTTGTCCTCGGATATTTCCCTTTGGGATTTATCCAGGGCCGTCACCAATAGCCCAGTGTGTTGTTGCAGTACAACGTCAAAATACTTATTTTACAAGGACCGTGGTAGCCGGGTTATATTAGTAACGGATAAGCAATAGGAAGGTTGTGAGTTCAATTCCAACTAAAGACCGTCATGTACAAAGAGGCTGGTTCACGTTAAATCTGTCGTAGCCGTATGTCCTCACGTTGGGTTGGTGTGGAAGCTAGGAGAGTTGGGTGCCAGCTCAGGTATTGCCTCGTCATCTGACCGTGGTTTAAAATTACGTGGTGATCCTCGGATCGTTCCTTTTGCGTTTTGTCCTTGGTCGTCGCCAATATCCCGTTGTCTTGTTTCATTGCGACGTTAATTAAAATACCTACCTACCTACATATTACTTCAAGGGGAAATGAAGGTTCAATTGGTAAAAATAAATTGTCCCTTCTCTAGATACGTGACAGTTTTATTATTCAGATTCTAGTCACTACAGGACAGTTTTCAACGCGAAAATAAACAGTAAAGAGGGTTAAAAATATGTGATTTATCATTCCTCAACTATCTTTACCGATATTAAATTTGGGAAAAAAGCCTCGCGAAAATAAAATTAAAATAACGTTAATTGAAATAATTGATGTCAATGCATAATTGTGCAAATTATATATGTTTTTTTACATTCCACTGTTTTAGCTGTACATTCTATCACGTATAAATGATTCAAGCTGCTTCCTTTTTTATTTGGAATCAAAAATTAAATTAATACGTGAATTCTACCACATAAAAACACTTTCGTCTTTGGTATATTTCTTATTAATTTTAATTTTTTATTAAACAAAAAACATCCACACTGCATTAATCATACTAATTAATTTTTTTTTACTGAAATAATAATGAATATTCACGAAATAGATTGATGGTTAGAAATATCAATTATTTTTATCGCATAAAATCAGCGATATTGATCTGCGGAAATGAAAAATTTTAATAAGAACTGTAAGTTTCGACATTTAAATAAATACCACATTTGTTATGCAAAAACTCTTGCCATTTTCTTTTTCTTGGAATTTTTTTAGTCTGTTTGTATTAAGACTAAATGTTCTTTTGATAACTAAGTGTTCACAGAAAGAATATTTTACTTAAAAAGTTATCTAAATGTTTTAGTAAAGATGTTTTAATTTTTTTTGTATAAAATTATGTGCTAATGTGTGTGTGTGTGTGTGTGTGTGTACATGTTATTTAGGAAAACTTGTAATTGATTTTTTTAGAAAGCAAATAAGGGGACTAGCTAAAAAATATTGTTTGATTTTTATTTTCGTATAACAAACACTGAATTGTTTACAGAAACATAAATGCGAAACTCTCAGAATTTAAAGACGTTGGAAACAGTGAATAGTTTTTTAACAAGGTAATACTCTCCCTTAGCAATCAAGTTGACATGAACGATCAGTTACAAGAACTTGACTGAGTTGTGCACACTTGCTTATACGTCATAGAAATACTTCTTTGAAATCAGAATTGATCTGGGAGCATGAATAAAAAGTGTACCATTACCAAAATCCATTACAAATGTTTTGTCTCATGATTCCAGGTAGGTATTTAAATTAACGTTGCACTAGAGCAACACAACGAGGTATTGGCGACGGTGTAGTATCCATCTCCAAGGGTAGGATCCGAGGAAAAAACCATGTCATTTTGAACCAGAGTCAGATGGCGAGGTCACACGGGAACTGGCACCTCATTGTATAAACTTCCACACCACACCAACGCGAAACATTTAAGATCACTACAGATTGAATGTGTATCAGCCATCACGTACATAGCAGTCTTTGGTTACGTTTTGTCTCAGGATTTCAGTAATGAAAGAAACACCCAGAAGACAAATATAGCGCCGTGTACACAAGGTATGCACGACTTTCATAACGATAGCGCATGAGTACGGAGAACGGGGAGGTAGGTGATCCACAATCTGCTGAAATGCATAGTGATGGGCGAACTTTGGGCCAGTGTTACTTTGGATTGCGGGAAGTGAGGAATGCAGTAAGTACTGCATTCCAAAGCAACAATTAATATTGGAAAACAACAACGTTCATCAACAATTAATATCAATATGTACTTTGATCGTACGAACTGTATATTGATAGTTGAATATTCACAATAAACAATGGTTCCACCTTCCTATGGATGCTTCATTCATTCCACAATCCAACATAAGGCCAGAAAATTCACATCACAACTACGGTTTGAATCGACACAACCTACCAAATCTTTTCTTGTGAACACAAGTACAAACCCCTAAGCGCATACTTATAGAAACATACTAACTCTTACTTGCATTTCATTTACAGCAAATATATATTTCGAAAGTCTTTATTTTTAACCTTGACACACACACTATATGAACAAAATATATGGACTGCATTTATTCGGAAGAGGATCCATCTTAGTGTGGGGTTGTTTTCTTGGTAAGGACTCGTCTCATTGCTTTATGTAACTGGTACCCCGAACCCTGACGTATACCTCAACGTTCTGGATAATTCAGCCTTGCCTACACTATGGCAATACTACGGCGATGATGATTGTTTCTTCCAACAGGATCGAACTCGGTGTCATACTGCAAAACGTGTGTGCTGAACTGGGTTTCTGAAAATGAGGTGAATTTGCTTCACTGGCCTCCTCAAACACCTGATTTCAATCCGATCGAGCCCTTGTGGGACTAAGTGGAACGACGAGTACGACAACCGACACGAACAGCCATCTTCACATTAATCTCTTCTCACATCCTTGCAGGATGCATGGAGAGCTATTTCTTCCCAGACATAGAGAGAACGTACGGAAGGTTACCGTGTTGCAGCTGTAATACAAGTAAAAGGAGTGCCTACCCGTTCTAAATAGAATAAGAAAGCACGTCTTCTGAAAACATGCAGTGTTCAAATACTTTGGTCCATCTTGAGTATATACTATTTATATCCAGCATACTATAGTCTTATCGTATGACTTCTTGCCAGTTTTGATCTTCTTGATCAAAACAATCTTTCCTGGGATTTTTCCAATCAATAGAAGTGGCTATTTTTTCCCCTTTTGTGCATTGTGAGGGAAAAGTAAAACTACACTTCAAGGAAATCTCATAACGCTCAGAGGGATCAATATAAATACCGTTAACCTAATAAATAACCTAATAATAACCGTTAAATAAATGGTCGTTGAACATCGAGAGTTTCTACTCCGGTAATACACTTTTTTCATTACATAACTAAATATAAAATTGCTGAATGATTCATTTGATACATTTAAAGTATGTTCTTTTGCATTATTTAATTTTATTTATTCTTGTTTTATCCTTGTTATTCTTTTATTTTAAAAGGAATGTATTTAACATTTTTACTACGAATATAATAGATTTTTAACAATATAAATCTTACTATGAGGAAAATACATTTTTGAGCATTTAAAGACACTAAGTAATCTAGAAACGTCTTTGAAGTGTTTTGTTTTATCTGTCTATATATATAACTGCTTTTCCTTATGTTTATTTCCTCGCAATTTTTCGGTGATATATTTTTATATGACCTGTAACTGAATAATATATCTGTAATATAATAATATTTTTTATATGATCTATAATTGAATAATATGTCTGTAATACAATAATAATTTTTATATGATCTATAATTTAACAGTGTTGTTGTTGTTGTTCGCGTGTCCATGTACAAGCAATATTGTAGTGGGGAAACGGTCTAGATTCCATCAAAAACATTGGTCACAGCCTCTGCCAATGTTGGTGCATCCCAGCTGTAGAGGATCTCCAATAATGGGACCCTGAGTGGAACCATTCCAATCTTCAAAAGATTCACCGCAACAGTTGGGCATTCCCAGATGTGGTTGGGCGTGAGTTGGACTTCGGGGCAGTTTTTACAATGGGCATAGGTTCTTGTTTTGTCCGGATGGATCTTCATGCCCTTATAATGCTCAGTTCTAAGCCTGGCAATAGTGGATGTGATATTTCTGGGACAGTCGAATTCTGTTAAAAGGGGTTTCTTATATGTGTGAGTCATAATTCTATATCTGGCCACTGCGTTAGCATCAGCAAGTGTGATGGTGGTGCACCTCTGATCAAGTTCTCTAGCCTCTTTGGCCAAAGAATCCGCACATTCATTTCCCTCAATATTGACATGTGCTGGTATCCATTGTAGGACACAGGATTTTCCCTTGCTGTGCAACCTTTCGAGAAGGACTATAATTTTGGATGTGATGTTGGTCTCTCCGTTTTTGATAGCTTCTAAAGCTGATTTAGAATCTGAAAATATTGTTATACCTTCTGTAGAATCTATAGCTTGAGAATCATTCAGGTATAAGGCGAGGGCTTCTCTAATCGCTAAGAGTTCACTAGTGAAGTTAGAGGCTATTAGTCCTGTATTGATTTTGTGTTTGCAATATCTGCCATCCAATTTAACAGTATATCTGTAATATAATAATAACTTTTATATGATCTGTAATTGAATAATATACATATATGTAATATAAAAATAATTTTATATGATCTGTATTTCAATAATATATCTGTAATACAATAATAACTTTTATATGATCTATAATTGAATAATATATCTGTAATAGAATAATAACTTTTATATGATCTGTAATTGAATAATATATCTGAAAAACAATAATAACTTTAAAAGATCTATAATTTTATAATATATCTGTAATATAATAATAATTTTTATATATGATCTGTATTTAAATAATATAATTGCAATATAATATTAATTTTTATATTATTCAATTACAGGTCATATAAAAATTAATATTATATTGCAATTATATTATTTAAATACAGATCATATATAAAAATTATTATTATATTACAGATATATTATAAAATTATAGATCTTTTAAAGTTATTATTGTTTTTCAGATATATTATTCAATTACAGATCATATAAAAGTTATTATTCTATTACAGATATATTATTCAATTACAGGTCATATATCTGTAATAAAATAATAATTTTTATATGATCTGTAATTGAGTAATACATCTGTACACTAAAACTAATTTTCATATGATCTGTAATTCTGTACAGAAAGAACATTTAATTGAATAACAGCAGCATAAGTGTAATTCTTATTACTTAGAAAAAGATAGGTAGGTAGTTAATTAACATCGTACTGGATTACACAATGGACTATTGGTGACGACTGACCGGGATCAATCCTGAAGGGAAATAGATTCGAGGGCAACACGTATTAATTTTTAACTCTGAAAGGATGACGAGAGGAGGGTTTGAAATCTGGAGTTAGCACACCACTCTCCAATTTTCCACACAAATATATCACTGCTATCTGATCGCATAGTCAAAGAAGAAGCGTCATCGTCTCATTGTTGAATTAGCATCCAACTCGATAAACACAATGAGCTATTGATGACATTCTGGGATCAATTCCGAAGAGACAGATTCTAGAAACAACGACTCATCACTTTAAACCTTTTCGGATGACGAGGTCAACATCTGAGCTGGAACCCCGTTCTCCAAACTTCCAACGTAAGGGCAATTGAGGGAACGACAGATTTAACTTTCACCAGCCCCAGTTTATACGATGGTCTCTGGACCCAGTTTCTAATTCGCAACCCTCGGGTTGCCGGTCCTCTATTCAGTCCTTGCCGACCAACCGGTATAGCGGTTAAGGTGTTAGCCTCTAGATCGGAAGGTTCCTGGTTAGAATCGGGGTCCGGGCAGACGTGTTTCGTCCGAGCTCCATCTTCCCATAGAGTTAACCTTTCTACCGGATCGAAGTGCCGCGTGTGTCGGCTTCCCCGCTCCTCCGCGACCGGCGAAGAATAACAGCAGTGCCACATAGAACACTTGACCCAAGAAAACGATAATACAGCGCAATATTTAACAGTACAGTGACTTTAAAGTACTTCATCAGTGACACCAAAAATCCAAGGATTACACCCGTATGCGCCCAATCAAAATCGGAAAAATGTGCTATTTACTGCAACTAATTTAATAGAGAACTAAGCGAAAAACAGTAATCGACGAGAGAAACCGCAGCGCTGCCAACACACGTCTGGAAAAGGATTCTGGATTTCTAACAGTGTATCGCAGTGCAGTGATTTAAAAACTCTTTACTGGCGTTCACAACCTTGCAAAGATTACGTGCATATGCAAAAAATTTAAATTGGAGACTATCGCGAACTTCTATAAACAATCGAACAGAGAACTTCAAAAAAAACAACCTTGCGACGGAACTATAGTGCAAAAGAAACTATCTCCATCACCGATCCGCGTGAAATGATGGGCTAAAGCCAACAAAAGCCGACCCTGGTGAGTCCGTTCCATTAAACAATGAGTGCCTATTTTTATTTAAAATGTCTAAGTATTTTTATTTAAAATGTCTAAGTACTTTATTTTACTTATTCGACCGCGCAGCAAAGATCCCTTCAGGAGTGAAGTGGGTCGGATTGCGTAAGAGATCGTTTTATTTTAATTTCATGTTGTAAATAGTCTTATTAAGAGCACACGCTGTCTTGAGTCTCGCGCCAACAATGTTTTTACTTATCTAAGTTTTTATTTCATGTTGCTATCTTTATTTTAACTGTGTTCTAATAGTAATTTGTGATACACTTCACCGCCATGCAGACTGAGACACTTGGAACTGTAATAACCAAGCTCCATGCGTACTAACCCCAGGCTAATTTTTAAACATTTGTGTTTCAGTGTTTTATTTCGATCGTTACCGTAGAACAATTTGCCCTAAACTGAGCAAAAGGCCTTACAAAAAAATAATAATAAGTAAATAACGTTAAGCTGCTACTGCAAATTAACGAGTTCTTGGCTTACAACCCAATTTAGTCTCAGCTACTGCAACGCGGTCTTGTTAATTTCACTGATTATGTTATAGTTCTGCTCATTTAAGCGTTGCCTAAGGTCTAGGAATGAATCTAGGCTGGACAACATTTGCAGAAGGAGCGCAGAAAATGCACGAGACACCCTTATACTTATCCATGGACACCGGATTTAATTTAGATAGCTTGTTATATTGCTTTGCTCAACCTGTAATGGCACTCTAATTACGAGCAAACCAACACCAGCAGACCCAAAATCGGACCAAAGTTAAAGTGCATTGTGCTCAAAACATCTAACTTCTCCCGGAAATTTTACAGATTAATTCCCGGACTTGTAGATAGCACTCATTGCTGTCTACAGGTCCTTTTTCTTACTTATTCAAATGTTACATAATCCTTTTACACGATTGCGATTTTAATAGCCCAAATTGTTAGATCTGAGCTTAAAAGTTTTGATACCAGCAGCTCTTTAATGGTACAACATTTGAGTGAGTTTTTGGACGAAATAAACTGGACATGTAATTTCTAAATTCTCCCGATTCGTTCAACGAATTCCTAAAAGGGCTCCGATTTCTTTGCTCGAGCAATGACCCTTCGAAACCCCTGGTACCGAGTGGCACCGATCGCTCGCGCGGGGTCACGTGACTGCCATTCCCCCTCGAAACGATTCCGAAACGCACTCTCGCTTTTCCCTACTAAAGACAGGAGTTACTCGACTCGAAAACTTTGATCTCGGCTCCAACGGATTTCTAAATAACAATTTGATTTGCTTTTTTGATGTTTTGTTTTCGTTCCAAAATTTTCGTGCCAACTTTGACAACGGATTTTTTTTTTTTTTCCTTGACTACCACTAACACAAAATTTTAATTTTAATTATGTTGTTTTCACGATGCTGTAGCGGTTTTGAATCCGCCTGAGAGTTATGGTGCCTGTTTTACTAGTAATTACAAGAGATATTTAACTAACCTACATAGATGATTGGGACTCTTGCCCGATTGGAACGACACCAAACTAAATCTAAAGGGTTAGCAGACCAAAATATTAACTTTGTTTAATATTTTAACATGAGCTAACTTCTCGGACTTTAGAATGCAATAGAGATGGCGTCTTCTCCACGATCATTTGACGCCAGAAGGATTTTCGAAGGACTGATTCTGTTCTGGCTTTAGAATTTTAAATTCCAAATGGGGAATTGCGGGGACAGGAAGAGGTGGCTCAGTGGGGCCATCAACAGACAGCGGGTGCTCTCATCTGCCATTCAATGTGTATATATTGTTTACTGTGTTTCTTGTGTCTTTTCTCCAATTAGTTCCCGCTTGAGAACACAAAATGTTTACTATTTTTTTTTTTTTTTTACTTTCTTAATTTTACTTTTACGTTATTTAAACAGGATTCTTAGTTAGGGTAAGGCACTCATTGTATTTATGTTTACGGCTGACAAGCCGGGGTCGGCTCACTATTTATGAGAATTTACAAACCCGCCTTTTAAACATTCACAGTCAACAAAGAAAGAACTTTTAAAACAACTAAACATTATTTTCGTTTTTGAAATTTTCTCACAATACCAACCAGAACGCAAACTCGCCTCTTTAAAGAGAAATCGTTCAAAAACTCTCATTTATAAGCAACAATGAATACAACACCTCAACCAAGCACCCCAAGGGGAAGCAGAACTCTCACTCTAAACTCAAAAAATCCAGTTTCTACCATGACGGAGGCACTATTCCTCCAAACGAGAGTGACAGAAATACTAGTAAAAGACAAAAACTGTCTAGTAGCAACCAAAACTAAAGTTATAAACGAAATCAAAGTAACAGAAAAGTACTGGAGCTCCAGTTTAGAGAAAATAGCTAGCCTGGAAGCCAGCCTAAAGGCTAGCCAAGAAGAAAATAAAAACAATATAAACTTAAAAAAAGATTTAAAAGACCTCCAACAGGTTATTGCTAAAGAGAGGGATAACCACAAGGAGGAAATAGACCATATAAAAGAACTTATTAAGTTGCAAAAAGAATTATTCGTTACAAAGAAAGAGCTAAAAGAACATCAAAAAACTATAATTCACAAAATGGAGGAAAATGCCCAAACCACATCGGCGGGATTAACAGATTTTCTAACTAAGGAAGTTCGCAAAGTCTTAGAAGAAAGCAATAGACACAACAGAGAAATGATAGCGAACCAAATACAGAAAGAAATGGATGAGACCAACAAATTGAGCGCCAAGCTAGGTCAAAACATTGAAAACCTCAAAGACAACATTCAAGATAAAAATCATAACAAAGACCTGTCAATTGAAGTACAAGAGATAAAAACATTGTTACAAAACCCGCCAAGCTATGCACGAGCAGTCAGCAACCACCAGACGACAAAATCAATAATCATCTCAAAAGCACCAGCTACCACACACACATTAATCGTAACTTCCAAAAACTTTAGCCAGTCAGGAGAACAGGTCCTGGAAGAATTTAAGAAAACAATGGGCGGAAACGCCCAGAAATGGAAAGTTAATGGGCTATATGTAGGTAAAAATAAAAACATACTAGTCAAAACAAAGAACAAGGACGACATACAAGCAATCGTTGACTGGATCAACGCAAAAGGAACGGGAAATCCTAACCTACAAACAAGAATCCCGCAACCGATCACTAAACCGATCATCATCCACGGCCTTCCAACACAACCAAACATAGAACTACTACGAAAAGCCCTGGGAGAAAGGGCCAACACTGAAATTGAGGTTGATACACGTGACAGATTATTCATAGACAAGAAAGGAGGCACTCATGCCGTCCTTTACCTCCTCCCACACGTCTCAAACCAACTACTGAATGCCGGCTCGATATGGTTCGCATTTGAACGATGCTCAATCAAGCAATACAAAAACAGTAATACTTCCTTCAACCGGTGCTTTAACTGCCAAGGCCATGGACACATCGCTCCAAATTGCAGAGAAGAGGCACACTGCGGCAGGTGTGCTGAAAAACACGCGACCAAAGACTGCAAGAAAAATACATCAAAATGTATTAACTGCACACTAATTAACATCCAAGCGGGATCAGAACTCCCCACCGACCATCCGGCCTGGCATGCAACCTGCCCAGCAAACAACTCAAATCGGGACAAAAAGAAAGAAGACGATGAGCCAGCGCTCAAAATTCCAACGCAAGAGGACGTTGTTATCCTACCAATCGAATAAGCAAAAGACAACAACCACCAATTAAAAGCTACAACAGCTTTAATTTCATACACCGACAACTAGTAGAGCCAATCTCCTAAACCTACACAAACACTCAAGTCAAGCACAAGTTATTCCCCTCCCTCTTTAAAGATGGCAACAACACAACCAACAATATCTTTCATACAACTAAATCTCAACAACTGCAGGGCAGCTACAATACAAGCATCAAAAATCATGGAAGACATGAACATTGACATAGCGTTATACCAGGAAATTTACACCTACAATGAAAGACCCCCAGGCTTTCCACTAAGATGGAAGACAATCTTATCAACCTCTAAAAAAGCGGCTATAATAATCCGAAATCAACACATAAGCCCAACCATAATACAACAGCAAAATAACTCAACAACCATTAGCTTCAACTCTTGGAACAATGAAGACGTCTTTATAACTTCTACCTACGCCCCACCAAATGATGACATAGCAGTAACCTTCTTAGAGCTGGACAATATAAACAACCACAAACCAAACAACCACGTCATCGGCGGAGACTTTAACGCCCATAGCCCATTTTGGGGTTATGAGCATGAGAACTGCAGAGGAAGCGACCTAATAGAATTTATAGCAAGTAATAACCTTTTAATATGTAATACCTCCAATGCGTCCCCAACATTCTCAAGAGGAAACTCAAAAGGATGGCCGGATATAACATTCATCAAGGGCAATATCGCAGGGAAAATAGAAAACTGGAAGGTCGAAGCCCTAGGGATCCAGACGGACCACAACGCCATATTATTTTCACTAACAACTAAGGTTATAATACCAATCAGAAATAGATTTAAAACCAAGTACGGTAACCACACAGAATTTGTTAAACAGCTACAACAGAGCTTTCGCCATATCAAATTCACCGATATTACCACAACGCAAGAACTGGACAGAAAAACAAGTGAAATCACGGAAATAGCAACCAAAACGATGCAGGCAAACTTTAAAAGGAAAACCAATGTTTTTAAATTCAATATAACCTGGTGGAACAATCATCTACTTATCCTCCAAAAACAGATAAAAGCCACACGCAGAAGAATGCAGAAGGATCAAGACGCAGCAACCAGAGAACAGTTTAAAATAAAGCTCCGAAAACTGAAAGCTAACTATAAAAAGGAAATAAACAAGGCCAAAGGCACTGCATGGAGATCATTCTGCACAAGGGCTAACAACGCATTCGGAACAACATTCAAGATAGTCACTAACAGACAACAGCCCAGCAACATAATCCACGCTACAACAGGATTAACTCCCTTTAAAACCAAAGCAAACCTAATTAATTTACTCAACAACATTTACAGACCAGACTCGCCATCTCAAGACACATACGAAGACACACTCACAAGAAACAAGACCTTCCCACCAAGTACTACCCCCACCACGCCACCCTTCACGAGCAGAGAACTCAAACATATAATCCTCAACGCACCAAAAGACAAGGCCCCAGGACCAGACGGCATTGACGCCACTACACAGCGACTCATCTTAGAAGCAGATGCCACCAAACTACTTAACTGCATGAATACCTGCAAGAATCTACGCTTTTTCCCAACGGCCTTCAAGACAGGAGAGGTGGTCCTGTTTCCAAAACCCGGAAAAGACCCATCACTCACCGACTCCTACCGTCCAATCAACCTACTGCCCATTATGGGCAAAACGCTGGAAAAACTACTACTTTTAAGATTCCATAAATTCATATCTAATTACAATATACTCAGCAATAAACAATACGGCTTTAGAACCGGACGTTCCACAGAACACGCATTAAAGGCTATCATTGACAAAATAGACCACAATAAGACAAACCGGAATCACACTTGCATTATTTCACTAGACATCAAAGGTGCGTTCGATTCCATGTGGTGGCCCTCTCTATTTGATAAGCTACACAAGCATAAATTCCCACCCGACTTAATAGATATAACAAAAAGCTATCTTCACAACCGCAATGTTACCCTTCATCATGGCAATACTTCAATAACCCACAAGCTCCAAAGAGGATGCCCGCAAGGCTCATGTCTCGGACCATTCCTATGGCTACTAGTGGTAAACGATCTACTACTACAAACATGGCCAACAAACTGCGAAATCCAAGCGTACGCAGATGATATCACCATAGTCATATCGGGCAACAACAGAAGAATTATCGAGACAACAGCCAGCGAAGCCCTTCAAAGGATACAAACTTGGTGCCGACAGGAACAACTGACACTGTCCGAGAGCAAGACAACGGCCATGATAATAGGAGCACAAAAACCACTCAAAAGAAACCCAATACTCCAAAGCGGCACCATAAGAGTCAAAATAGTCAAGCACATCAGACTACTGGGCGTGATACTAGACAATAAGCTATCCTTCCTCCAACACATCGCTCACCTAAAAACAAAATGCCTCCAACTCAGCAATAACATGGCACACACGGTGGGAAGAACGTGGGGCACAAAGCCAAGGTTCCTCAAGATATGGTATAAGGCAGTCGCTGAGAGACAAATATGTTACGCAGCAAGCATATGGGCCCAACAACTAACCCAACGCAATATCCAAAAGTTGCAAAGCCTCCAGCGCCTTTTCACTGTCCGTATACTTAGAGCCTACCGCACCTCCCCAACAAATGCTTTACAAATACTGGCAGGAACCGAACCACTGCACCTAGTGGTACATAGAGAGGCAGCGATTACAAAACTAATTAGACTCCAGCAAGACATACATTTCCTAGGAGTCCCCTACTACACAAATGACTACGAACACGACGCGGACATCCTTAAAGAAGATACTTGGACAACTGATTTTGACACAGTAGGCACACAAAAACAAATAGAGACCGATTTAACAATTTACACAGATGGATCCAAGACGCCACACGGAGTGGGAGCGGCCTTTGTGGCATATAGGGAAGGAAGAGAAATATACACCAGGAAAATAGAGCTTGATAAAAATAATACAGTGCCGCAAGCGGAGAAACTTGCAATCCTTTTCGCTCTTGCTTGGGCACAGCACCAAAGCTACGATAAATGCAATATTCTCACAGACAGCCTCTCCACAGTCAAAACCCTACAACAATTTCAAACCAAAAATTCCATTGCCCAAAAAATAAGAGCACTACTACAGGATAATATCCACAACACGTTCATTAACTGGGTCAAAGCACATATTGGCATAATTGGAAATGAAAGGGCTGACCAGCTAGCCAAGGAAGCAGCAATGGGCGAAACGGATTTCAAGGTCTCCGCCAAACTACCAAAATGTCACGTGAAGAGCTCAATGAAAAAGGCAGCCATGCAAAGATGGCAGGAGGAATGGGAAACAGGAACAACAGGAAGGAGAACCTTCACTTTTTTCCCAAAAGTCAACCCCAGAAAAGAGCCGTATGGTCCCTACCTCACGTCATATTTCACAGGCCATGGACCCTTCCCCAGCTACTTGAGCCGATTCAATGTGGCAAATTCTAGCAACTGCACCTGTGGACAAACAGGAACGCCCAATCATTACATCTTCAAATGCCCTCTAACGTGTTCTCATCATCTCACGCAGCCATCAGATGCTAATTATGCGGCATGGGCAAAAAACACAGCCAGCAACGATCAAGCCCAGTCAAAGATAATATCAGTCATGAGTTTCCTTTCAGACAACATAGACTACCTCATCCAATAAACTGTTCAAGTGCCTCTACATATCCGGATCCAAGAGTATCTTGACCACGACTAGACTAATTTGTCTTTTTTTGTATTATTACAGTATACATAATGTAGTGCATAACGGGAAACCTCATTATGAGAAGTTCTGACCATGAAACCATAGAAAGAGTGCCTTCACGGTTTAAACCAAACCACTTTTCCGCAGCGTGTCCACAAAAAACCACTTTTACCTGTCCTATGGATGGGGGGTAAGGGGGACACCTGCGGTGTCCAAGTCCAAGCGTATGGTGTAGAGGCGGCTGGTGCACCTTAAATCTGTCGTGGCCGAAAGTCCTCGCGTTGGATTGGCGTGGAAGTTTGGAGAGTTGGATGCCAGCTCAGGTGTTGCTTCGTCATCTGACCGTGGTTCAAAATTATGAGGTGTTGTCCTCGGATCTTTCAATTAAGGGACTGATCCCGGACCGTCGTCAAAGCCCGTTGTGTTGCTCTTAGTACGACGTTAACTAAAATTACCATTACCATTACCTTTACATAAGTCTTAAAAAATAGAGTTATATTAATAACTTCAGTATGCAAAAACAAAAAATTCAAATCAATCAAAAATTAATTTTCCGATCTACCGTGAAGTTACGTTTCCTTCGCTTGCAAAAGCACCGTAAATTCTGTCCACACTATCTGAGCATGCGCAGTTAAATCCTTCGAAGAGCATAACTTTCTGTCACAACATTCATCATCTGAAATGAATTCAACTGAAGATGTCATCTGAACCATTCCGACCGAATTAATGAACGCCTTAATTAATCGACTTTATTAGGAATTCCACGAGTATCCATTTTGACACGTGCAGAAATTTACTTGGGGTGTAGTTTAACTTCACTCCTGAGAAAACCACTAAATCTCTTAAGCACTAAAATAAATCCAACGTACGCATTCCGACGAATGCGAAAACGAATCCCATTCTAATATTAATATTCGAATTTTGTGAATTCGCGTATTAGAAGTGAATGAATTGGAAAAATTCCATGGGATGCATTACAATTAATCTCACTGTCACGTTGCTATGATGTGGATGGTAGGTATTTTAATTTTAGTCGCAGTGGAGAAACACAATAGGCTATGGAGACGGCCTGGAAGCAATCCCCAAGAGGAAAGATCCGAGGACAACACCTCGTAATTTTGAACCACGGTCAATGTGACACCTGAGCTGGCACCCCACTCTTCAATCTTCCACACCAACCCAACATATAGGCATTTGAGGCCACGACAAATTTAACGTGCACCATACCTCTTTGTACACGATGGGTTATGGTCGGATTCGCTAACCTAATGCTTATAATCCGTAACTCTTCCAACCAGGCTATCGTGGCCCGGCGTTGTGTCGAAATATGAAGTGCCATGCGAGCTCAGATGTTACCTTGTCATCATAGAATAGTTCTGAATTACGTTCTCGAAACTTTACCTTCATGGTTTATTTCGGACCACTGCCAATAGTCTGTTGTGTTATTCAACTGCGCAGTTATTAAAATACCTACCTATCATTTATTTGACATTGTTTGGCTTAACTTGACTCGTTTCGCTTTCCTTTAGGGGATTGATCCCGGTCAGTCTTCAATAGCCCGTTGTGTTGGTCTCGTACGACGTTAATTAAAAATTACCAGATCGTTTTGGCCATGGAACCCAATCAACCATAAGCTCAGGAGTTGCTTCGTCATCTGACCGTGGTTCAAAATTACGAGGTGTTGTCCTCGGATCTTTCTCTTAAGGGACTGATACCAGACCTCGTTAATATCCCGTTGTGTTCCTCTAGTACGACGTTAACTAAAATTTCCTTTACCATAACCCAATCAACCATGTATATAAACTTGCATTTAAAATGTGTACGAAGCTTTAGAATCATACAATCTATATAATATTCTGATTTAACCGTTGTGTTGCACTAGTACGACGTTAACTAAAATTACCATTACCATTACCCAATCAACCATATATATAAACTTACATTTTAAATGTGTACGAAGCTTTAGAATCATACAATCTATATAATATTCTGATTTAACCGTTGTGTTGCTCTAGTACGACGTTAACTAAAATTATCATTACCATTACCCAATCAACCATGTATATAAACTTGCATTTAAAATGTGTACGAAGCTTTAGAATCATACAATCTATATAATATTCTGATTTAACCATTATGTTGCTCTAGTACGACGTTAACTAAAATTATCATTACCATTGGTAATGGTAATTTTAGTTAACGTCGTACTAGAGCAACACAACGGGCTATTGACGACGGTCCGGGATTAGTCCCATGAGGGAAAGATCCGAGGACAACACCTCGTAACTTTGAACCACGGTCAGATGACGAAGCAACACCTGAGCTGGCACCCCACTCTCCAAACATCCACGCCAACCCAACGTGAGGACTTTCGGCCACGACAGATTTAAGGTGCACCAGCCGCCTCTACACCATACGCTTACAAACATCCATGCCCGACCCGGATTCGAACCAGGAACCTTCCGATCTAGAGGCTAACACCTTAACCACTATACCGGTTGGTCGGCTACCATTACCCAATCAACCATGTATATAAACTTGCATTTAAAATGTGTACGAAGCTTTAGAATCATACAATCTATATAATATTCTGATTTAACCGTTGTGTTGCTCTTGTACGACGTTAACTGGTCAGTTTACTTCTACTGACCAGACCATGAAATCGTCATTAAAGTTTGACAATCTGTCACTTGATGACGAGATCTTTGGTCATTATCAAATTTGCGAGATCTTGAAGGACGAGATATCTCGTTCAAACCACTTGGAGGGACAAGGAATAAAACATCCTGTTCCTACGTGCAGAATCATATCCTGAAAATAATTACCACAATTTATACATCACAAATAAATATCAGTACCCAAAATAAATATCACATGTTAAGCCTTTCTATGACAGCTTTCAGTTTTCCTTTCCAAAGGAAAGACTGATGAATAGCAGAACAGTGTCATTTCTAAAGTGATGACATTCTTTCTAAAGTGCTCTGTCCTGAACATATTAATGATCAACATTCTTTTGTTTGATTGGAAATAGTTTCTACCCGTCATATCATCATTGAGGCTGTTGCTTCGTCTTTTTTAATAAGTGGAATAAATACTGCTTGGGATTTGATCATCCTATACGGTCTGCTTCCGTAGTGGAATGTGCTTGCTAAGTATGTTCTTGTTTTGCAGAATTCATTTTGAAGCATGCAATTTTTCAAATGCGTTGTTTGCATATTTTGATCGTCAAACATAAACGGAAGGTGCAATTTCGGGTGTTTGGATTGCATATGTCTACTTCGTCGATATTAAATGACATGTATTTAAAATTTCAAGCTCGGTTCCTAGAATCTATATAAATAAGAATTGAGTGTGTGTTTGTACATTCAATATTTTCGACCCATTTCAAGTTTTCTATCCGTTCTGGACCCTTCTGATGCCGAATCCGCCTTTTTCTCGTTTGGTGTCTGTCTGTATGTTATGCCCTATACACGTCCACGCGGTTTAAGATATTTTCATGGAAATTTGCATACAGTGAGTACTTATCTTCATTTAGTGAGTGGAATTGGTTGCGAAAGTCTTTCTGTCCGTCTTTCTGTTCTATGCTCGATTTTGTGTTTGTGTAGGCATCACATGAATTGTATTCCAGATATTTGATTGCAGTGTATTTTAATTTATACATTATCTATTAGTTTAGTGAATCCAATTTCAAACAGTTCTTTATTGTTATATTTAGATGAGTTTCATGCTAAAACACCTGAGTAATTATACTTAAATCAACCATAATTTGGTAGTTTTGGAAAAATTGGAATGTCTATTGAATATTACGATTACTTCGATTGCTTTACCAGTACTGCTGAAAAAATAATTATTCTTCAAAAAATTATATTTTTTAATGGAATTTCAGCTCTGATACTACATTTATTTCGAGTCCTATCTTTGTTCTTTGCGCAATAAAAACGATTTCGGAATATTTGAGACAGACGATATTTTTCAACGAAACCAGAATGAACAAGATTGCGTGAGCAGTGATATTTTCTGTTTCTTTCGCTCTGAATTAATTTCCCATTTCTAAATTTTGTGCACTTTTAGTTGTAAAGTGTGGCAACTGTGCGAGATCATGAGATAAAAATGAATCACAAATTAATATCTTTAGAACAATTTTCCGACATCTTTTATTTTGTTCTATTTCACTGTTTTCTGTTTTAAATATTTATTATTTTAATAAATGTGTTTTCCTTCTCATCACACGCAACAGCACCACAAAGTATTAGACTTAAAAATGTTAGGTAAGTCAGTATAAATTTTCAGTAAATTTTAAGTGTAGTTATGCCATTATTGAAAGAATAATGCCATTATTGAAAGAATAATGCCATTATTGAAAGAATAATGCCGTTATTTAAAGAATAATGCCGTTATTGAAAGAATAATAATTTTTAAAAATCCAAACTAGAACTTTTTCCAACATTAAAAAATTCGTTGTAATAATGACAGGAAAAGATTGCAAAATTTCACAATGTCGCATACCGGAGGCAAGAGTGCCACAAGTAAAAAATATATTGTTTTGTTGACTATGAGTGCGAGAGCACTCGCCGTAAATCGTAATTTTAATTAATTGAGTTGAACATGAAAAGAACTTAAGAAAGGGAATTCCAAAACTCCCTCAAAATGGTCTTTTATAGTAGTAACCTTTAGTAACACCTTTCGTCATTTTGTAGCTTTGTCATACAGCAACTGTGCGATGTATGTGAAATGTATTACATGAATGGATATGCATGTGTAGGATTTGTTTCCAAAGTAAGTTGTAGAAAATATAAAGATGGCGGAAGGTGTTAAAATAAATTTTTATTCTATATAAAACGTAAGTCATTATATATTTTGATTATCTCTTCAATCTAGAGTACACCAATTCAAACCGAGTAAGGTCGGGTATTTTGCTAGTATATTATAATATTAGTTTCACGTCAAAAGGATACATTTTTTATTTTGACGTCCTTCTTAACATTACATATTTGATAGAAAGGATAAATAATACATAAAATTTAGCTTCGATAACAATAATATAATCTTCTTTATATGTATGAAGATAAGACTTATTAACTTAGTATACAATTTATTAACGTTTTCAATATGAAGGATGTACTTTGTTATCCTTGACAAGATTAGCAATGTTGGGTTCAAAATTTGTAAGTTTCAGCCTTAAATGTGGTGACGGAATTTTATATTCACTCTTGCGTTGCCAACTAGAATGGAGGAAGTCCAAGTTAACCGAATTAAATATTACCCGTACAATGATGTCTTATAATTTTCTATCGACACCTGAGCCCGAATCGACCACTGACCTAGACGAAAATATAGTTATTTCGGATGTCTTCAATTTTCTTCATTCCTCTCCAGCTCTCATGGACGGCAATGTAATTAAACCGTCCTTTAATCGTCGAGATTTCAAATACTACCTCATACAACCTTTCACTGGAGAAAGGTCCTTAAACATGCAGTGTTTGTGCCTTATAGCAAACAAAATGAAGTCGGAAAAAATGACGAGGAGTCAAACCATGATTCTTCATTGAATTGACTGGAAACTGTAAATGAAAGCGGGTGCACTATTCCTGACTTAAATAATTTCATAGATATGAGACCAAATCGATTAACTCGGATTTTCAACGGCATCAATCTCTACTCGGATCATGATTGGTTAGTTCGGTTTTTATGGCTCAAGGGCCACACACGGCCAAACTGCGCCACAGACACCAGACAAAAAACTAATCCAAATAAAGACTATTTATAATTTTTGAATGTATAAAATCTAAATTCAATTCACAAACCAATTTCATAGATGAATAAAAACTCTTTTTATTGTAAGGATTTCCCAAAAGGTCTTTTAGGGTTGGATTTGAAACTCTGAATCGGATTTGTCAATGACTATTAATAGCTCTATTTGCAATTAAAATGTGTCGAACAGTTAAAATACAACGGGAAGTTGAACATAACGGAGTAGGTTTTCCGATTTATAAGTGTCTATGTGTAAAATGGGTATGGCCAATGCGAAGTCTTGTCAGTAGTATTTCAATATTTCTATTCAAATTTGCATTGCCGAATCCTGTAATGTGTGGTTGGCTGTTTTTTTCTCCCAAAAATATTGCCAGATTGATTTTATTTTTGTCTTTAAAATAATTTCAACGTCTTCAGTCATATAATCATAACAAAATCAACTAAACATTAATCATTCAATCATTAGTTTCAGTCATGAAAACCCTAATTTATATATATAATTCCTGTTGTAGAGATATAAAAAATTACTCTGATGGTATGTTCTACTCTCAATTAGCATGATTTTCACGAATCGATTCAAAAATTTCGTTACTATGAAACAAACTAATTTCGCCAACACGTTTCTGACCTTTATTTGATTCATTTTTTATAATTCGATCTTGGTTGTATTGCGAGAGTTTTTACACTTTACAATGTAAATGAATAAATAATTTAGTTATTTTATCCTATTTTTCATTTTACTGCAATTTTCCTCTTGAACATGTGGGTAGTTAGGTATTTTAATGCAAAAATTAACATCAGCACATTCCATTTTACTGGATTCAGAATATTGAATGAAGGCAAAATTTTAATCATAATTTTCGGTCATGATTATATGATTGAAACTTAAAAACTAAATCAATCATTAATTAGCATGGAAGGAGTAAAACTAATCAATCGATATTCACTAGTCATGATTATTTTTAACTTTTATCTTCAATCATAAGTCAGATTAAACTCTGCCAAACACAGATCTTTATGGTCTAACAATAATCTTTTCAAAGTTTTTAGTGGTGGTTAAACCAAAATCAACTTTTGAAAATGCAACGTCTTAATTCGCTTATAGAATTCCATTCAACACTTTAGGCCTCTCCGAAAACAATTCTGGTACCGTTTTTGGACGAGTCAGGTTAAATAAATTTTATGTGGTTTGGGATTTTTTTAAATTTTAGATTGTTATTTCAGAATACTTAAAAAATACACACTATCTCATACTACACGATCCTATACTACACAATCCTGTCTACACATCCTGGTTGTATTTCTGTCTTGTGTGTCAGTAAAACCTTCCTTGATTGAAAATAAGTTTATCTTTAATAAACCCTCCTGGGGGGTGATTGTCTCTACGAGGTATCTCGTCATTATTCCCGGACCGGATCTTGATGGACGAGATATCTCGTCGAAACCACTTGGAGAGTTAACATGGAAGGAATAAAACTAACCAATCGTTATTCACCAGTCATGATTAATTTTTTAGTTACTACTTCAAAATCTAGTCAGATTAAGCTTTTCCCGACACTGTCAAACAGGTACCACAAGAATGAAGAGGTTAATATAGTCTCCGCTCGAAATAAGTTTTGGGACACTGAAAGGTACTTGACAGTCATTGCCAGTTAGGCCGCTGTGTCGAGGTTTCAAAAGAGACGATACAAATGTATGGGGTTAAGGTTAAAGACTTCACTGTGCTGCTGATCTTAGTGATTAGTAGAAGTACGCTACCTGTGTGCGAAATGGTTTGTCTCCTGCAGTTGTTGCTTAATACATAGATACGTGGCTCTTACTTTCTATACTGTTTGATCTATTAATATTCTGGAAAACAAGTCCTCCTTGTAAGCAAACATTTGACCTTTCATACAGGAATGAGAGCGTGAGTGTGCTGAAAGTGTCGGGTGGCTAACAAAGAACTCCTGTTCTTGAACTCGTTCTTCCGTAACACCTTTGCCGGAGCATTACTCTGTTGATAATTTTCACGCTCATGTTCGAAAAGTTCACTGCCTTTTATAAGTATAATTCTATTTTTTATCAATCTGTATTTTGATTGTTAGAACGATGATGGAACATTGCATTGTTGATAAGTTACCGGCTCATGTCGGAAAAGTCCAGTCTTATATATAAATGTAATTCTATTTTTTTTTTCAATTCATCTTTTGATTCAAACATCTATACTGGAATATTGCATTTTTAAGTTTCTGGCTCATGTTGGAAAATTCCAGTGCATTTTATAAATATGATTATATTTTTTTTAAATCTGTCTTTTGATTGAAAGACCAATGCTGGAATATCGCATTGTTACGGGTCCAGCTCACGACGGAAAAGTTCACAGCTTCTTTGAAATCTGATTATATCTTTTGCAATCTGTCTTTTAATTGAAAGAGTGATGCTGGAACATCGCATTGTTGATAAGTTTCGCGCTCACGTCGGAAAAGTCCACAGCCTTTGACAAATTAAAAATCTACCTATTTTTCAATTTGATTTTTGATTCAAAGATCGATGCTGGAACATCGTACTGTTCATAATTTTCCTGCTCAAGTTGTAAAAGTCCTACAGTCATTAATTAATTTAATTCTATATATTTTTAATCTATCGGTAATTTTTGGTTGAAAGATCGATGCTGGAACATAGTATTATTGATAACTTCCCAGCTTATATTTGAAAATCCTATAGCAATTTTGAAATCTATTTTATCTTTTTAAAATCTGTCTTTTGCTTGAAAAACCGACTCTGAAACATCGCAGGAATGATAAGTTTCCGGATTTTGTCGGAAAAGTCCAGTTTTTGCATATCTAAATCTATCTTTCTTCAATCTGTTTTTTGATTGAAAGATCGATGCTGGAACATCGCTATCATTGATAATTTTCATGATCAAGTTGGAAAAGTCCCACAGCTCTTTTAATTAATCTAATTCTATATATTTTCAATTAATTGATAATATTTGGTTGAAAGACGGTCGTTGAAATATCGCTGTGTTGATAATTTCACGTCATCATGCCGGAAAAGACACCACAGCCTTTAGTTAATCTAATTCTATCTTGTCTCAATCCGTCTTTTGATTTTCCGAAACATGCATTTAAAGTTGTGATTTTTATTGAAAAAAATGTTTCACATAATTTTAGGTTATCTGGACTCACTCGTCATTCCGGACTTATCCGGAGTGAGGAGTTATCCAGAAGACAATTGGTCCAATTTTACTGTATTATGAACCATAATTTATTTAGAAACTTAATATTGCCTATAATTAAAATACTTTATCCCAGTTATTTAAATAATTATATATCTTTCCTCTCTCTTTTTGTATTTGTAAGTTGTGTTTTGGACAACGGTGGTATCAGATCCATATACCTAGGCTCAAAAAGAGTCTAGCTCCGTTTCTGATAAGATTTATATTCTGCATCACATAAACAGTAATAAAACTGTCATGCGGCACTTAAATGCCCTCTTCAGAGAAGTCAATGCCAGTCAAAGATTCTAGCTCCGCTTCTGACTAAGATTTATATATTGCAGCTCACAAAAAGTACTAAAGGACTACAATACTACAAAGAGTTCAGTCAGTCAGAGTCTAGCTCCGCTTCTGATAGTAAAATCCCGCAGCATATAAACAGTACTAAAACTAACATGCGACACTTTATTACCAGCTCCAGTGAAGTCAACATCCGTCAGAGTCTGGCGCTGTTTCTGACTATACAATTTATATCCTGCAGCACATAAACAGCTCTAAATAAGTATATTACTATAAAGAGTTCACTCAGTAAAAGAGTCTGCTTCGCTTCTAATTTATATCCTGCAGCACATAAGCAGTACTAAAACTGTCTTGCGACACTTTAATTGAAACATTCAAAATATCAAGCCAAACCAACAATAAAACGTATATTAAAAGCACTAGAAAATCGGAGCATGTGAAAGAAAATATTAAATTTAATCAAAGATGTGGAGCAAAGCTGATTTAAAATAAATTCTGTTATTAATATAAAATGTATAAAATCATACATAGAAGATATGAATTGATGTTTTAAAACGTGTTGATCAGCAACAAGGTATATAGTATAAAAGGTATGATATTAGTAAATAGTGAGTTGCGAATAGTCGTTATCAGGAGGGAAGAAAAAGTAAAAAGCAGAAATGGTAGGCGAGGGTAAAAACGAATGGGAGGAACGACCACTTGGGTGCTTCACGGAGTTTGGGGGTTCACACACACACACGACCACTTGGGTGCTTCACGGAGTTTGGGGGTTCACACACACACACACTCTGTGAGAAACATAGTTTCGATCCCGATTTATTGATAGTGATCGATATGAACAAAATAAGGAGTTCCAAAACAATCTGTAGCAACTGAGAGGTTATGCTGGGACCCTTGAGTAGTTTCCCGTGCCTATCGCCACAATACGTAGTGCTATTAATCGGGACAAGTTGTTAAGTATATTGCGAAGATTATATAAAAATGTTGCTTTTATTTCATTGATAATGACGGATCTTTCACCATTCATAATATCAATTTCGTGATCAGGAAGCGATTGAAAACAAACAAGAAAGACAGGCAATATCTCAACTTTTAAATTTCCTGTACTTCTTGCGCTGCCGCTCAAAATTCATTTCGACGATATCAGTCAGGTATTTAGAAAATAAATTTAAACTAGTCTTCCATAAAATAAGAAGGAGATAGTAAAACCCTAGTTAACCATCCAAGTGATTTAACCCGGTTGGAAAAGTAACGGACTAGCAGCCGCAGAGTTCCGTGTTCAAAATAGGGATGCGACATCGACAGCAAAACATCGATGTTGATAAAACATCGTTCCAAAGACATCGATGTTTTTAAAATTCAGTGTATTTAAACTTTTTATCCCATTTCTTAAAACTGGTTCAGTAACTAAGGATGCAACATCGACAGCAAAACATCGATGTTCAAATTTGAATCATCGATGCTAATAATGTATCGCCCCCAAACTTTCGATGTTTTAAAAATTCAGTGCCTTTAAACGTTTTACCCCAGTTCTTATAACTGGTTTAGCAACTAGTGATGTGACATCAGCTCCAATACATCGATGTGTTTCATAAAACATCAATGTTTTGAAAACATTGACATCGATGTCGTATCCCTACTTTTCAGACTCTTCACCTTTGTGGTCACTTTGATCTAAAAGTATGTTCAATTTGCTGATTATAAAAATTATGCTACTTGGTTATTTTTAAAATTTTTATAACTGTACTTTTTTCATTTAAAAATAAAACATCGGCAACGTAAAAACATCGACAAGTATAAACATCGATGTTACAAAAACATCGATCCCAATACATCGATGTTTTTTAAAAAACATCGATGTTTTGAAAACATCGACATCGATGTCGCATCCCTAATTCAAATCTATCGTGCACGTTAAATCTTGCGTGGGTTCAAGGTCCTCACGTTGGCATGGTGTGGAAGTTTGGAGAGTGGAGAGCCAACCTCAGGTGTTACCTCGTCGTCTGGCCATGGTTCAAAATTATGTGTTGTGGTCCTTGAATTTCTATTCGAGGTTTGATCACAGACATTTGCCAATAGCCAGTTGTGTTTTTACAGTGCGACTTTAATTAAATACCTACCAAGTGATTTAGGCGGGATGTTTCTAAGCCAGGATGTGATCAATTTTTCTAATGATGAGATATCTAGTTATTACGGCATTGAAGATTGACTCTTAGATGTTGACGAGATCAAGATATATTCTGTTTATCTTCTAATGACTATATATCTTGTCCATCAAGATCTGGTCAGTTTTCATCTAATGACGAGATATCTCCTCGAGACAACCACCTGAAGGATTAAAGTCCTAGCAGAGATTTTTAATTTTTTGAAGCCAAATGACTTTTGTTTGGTTATAAAAAGCCAATTTGGCGACATTTATCGACCTCACAGAATACTAGGATGGTTGATTGGTGTGCTTTGTATGGCTCAAGTTCCATATCTGGTGTAGCGTCATGGGGTTTTTTGCTACAGGTTCATAGAGGTGATGGTACAGGATCAGTCCCTTAAGGAAAGACCGACCAACCGGTATAGTGGTTAAGGTGTTAGCCTCTGGATCAGAAAGTTCCTGGTTCGAATCTGGGTGCGGGCATGGATGTTTGTAAGCGTATGGTGTAGAGGCGGCTGGTGCACCTTAAATCTGTCGTGGCCGAAAGTCTTCACGTTGGGTTGGTGTGGAAGTTTGGAGAGTGGGGTGCCAGCTCAGGTGTTGCTTCGTCATCTGACCGTGGTTCAAAATTACGAGGTGTTGTCCTCGGATCTTTCCCTTAAGGGACTGATCCCGGACCGTCGTCAATAGCCCGTTGTGTTGCTCTAGTACGACGTTAACCAAACAAAATTACCAATTTCCTCCCAAAACGTGAAGCCGACCAACCGGTATAGTGGTTAAGGTGTTAGCCTCTAGATAGGAAGGTTCCTGGTTCGAATCCGGGTCCGGGCATGGATGTTTGTAAACGTATGGTGTAGAGGCGGCTGGTGCACCTTAAATCTGTCGTGGCCGAAAGTCCTCACGTTGGGTTGGCGTGGAAGTTTGGAGAGTGGGGTGCCAGCTCAGGTGTTGCTTCGTCATCTGACCGTGGTTCAAAATTACGAAGTGTTGTCCTCGAATCTTTCCCTTAAGGGACTGATTCCGGACCGTCGTCAATAGCCCGTTGTGTTGCTCTAGTACGACGTTAACTAAAAATTACAATTACCATTACCCAAAACGTGAAGCAAATAGACAATACGCACTGAATGACTCACTTATGAGCAGTTGGTAGGTAGTCAATTAACGTCTAACTGGAGGAACACAACGGTCTATACAACTGTGATCAAAAGGTATTCGGAATGCTTGCTTTTAAATCCATATACAGTAGATATTTTCTGCGAACTTTTATCAAACATTTTTACGACTTATATAAACATGTGGCAACAATCAGGGATTTATTAAATTATATCGTTTGAAAATAAATTTGGATTTAATAAGAGAAGAATTGCCACTTCGTTGATTTTCCAAAATGTCAATAGTAATTGAACAAAGAATTTTGTTTCCGCAATGGAATGTTTGCTTCAAACACATTTGAAACGTTGAAAAAAGCTTTTATTGACGACTGTTTATCAAAAGCAAATGTATTTGATTGGTAATAAAAAGTTTAAAGGTAGAGAATCCGTCGTAGATGATTCTGATCTGGTAGACCATCCGCTTCGACTAATGATTAACATGTCAATCAGGTTAGAGAATTCGTGCTTATTGATCGTCGTTTAACAATAAGAGACATTATTGAACCAGTTCTTATATCATTTGTCGAAACGACAAGTCGAGAACGACCTGAATTGTGGCGAGATAACTCATAGGTTTTGCATCACGGTAGTGCGCCCTTTCACAATGTCATTTTTAATCGTGATTTTTTGAAAAAGCATTCAACAAATACGGCTCCACAAGCTCCGTATTCACCTGATATGTGACTTTTTCTTATTTCTACGGGTGAAACTCCCTCTCCGTGGTCACCGTTTTCAGTCCATTGATGCAATAAAAGAAAATTCGATACGAACCCTGAAGGGGTTTCACCAAAGCGACTTTAAGGCATTTTTTGAGGATTGCAGAAAACAAACGTTGTCAGAAGTGAATTGAAGTCGGAGGAGATTACTTTGAAGTAGCAATTTTGGTTCTTGGGTACTTGCATATTTGGACCACGCTGAGATGACGAGGCCTGAACACATGATCTGGCACCGCATTGTACAAACTTCTATATCACGCCAACGACGTGTTGTATTAAATTTTGACCAATAAATTGATACCTTTTGTTCTACAACAGAATTCCGGGTACTCTTTGATCACTATAGTATATTGATGACGATCCAGGATCAATCCCAAAGGGAAAGATTTGGACAACAATTCAATTTCGCAATACGGTCAGATGATGAAATCAAAAACTGGTCTGGCCCCCACTCTCTAACATCACGTAATGAACACACACGCACGAGGGAAGCTTTGCGGACGTAAAAGAGAAGAAATGCACTCTGGAAAGTATCGAACTTGCAACAACCCCAACTGTGAGGAAGCAGTTGCATGTGGTGCAAGTAGGGCAGTGCACTTAGTTATCAATGCTGGTGAGTAAAATGACCCAAACGTATTCTCAAGCGAATGAAACTACTTTTTGTTTTTTTAGGAAGGCATGTATTTTGATTATCATCGAACTGGAATAGCAAGACAACGAGCTATTGGCGACGGTATAGGATTGGATCAATCCCAAAGGGAAAGAACCGAAGACAACACCTCGTAATTGTGGACCACACTGAGATGACGTGGCCTGAACACATGATATTGCGCCTCCCTCTATAAACTTCTACACCACGCCAAAGTTAGAACATTTAAAGCCACGGTAGATTTTTAAAGTGCACCAGCCCCCACGTACATGCACATGATAGTCTTTGGTTGGTAATATAAGGTACTTTTAAAAAACGTCGTACCTGAACGACACATCGTTCAAGTACGACAATTGATGAGGGTCCGGGATCAATCCCCTAAGTGTATAATCCGAGGAAAACAACACGTAATATTGAACCAGGGTCAGATGACGAGGCAACACCCGAGCTGGTGCTCAACTCTCCAAACTTTCACACCAACCCAACGTGAGGACTTTGAGCCAAGACAGATTTAAGGTGCACCAGCTGCCTTTACACCATTCGCTTACAAATATCCATGCACTGTGCTGGATTCGAACCACGAACCTTTCGATGTTGAGGCAAACACCTCGGACCAGATGGTCTGTGCTTTTTAGTTGGATTCTGTTTAGAACTCGAAATTCTCAGGTTGCTAACTCGCTACTTTCCAAAACCGGCTATCACCGTTCTATAAAAATATATACAATAGTTAGACCTTTTATTACAATAGTTAGTTTACAATAGTTATTCAATAGTTACTATAAAAGTTAATTTGATAATTATCAGAACTAAACACATTCAAGAAATATTTTACACTCTTAGTTTTATTGATGATAAAGTTTAATCTTCAGACATTCCTTACTTACTTAAGCAGCCCAAAGCGTGTTAATGTCTTTTAGATTCGAGATCTCATCGGAAAATACTTCGCAGTTGTGTGTAATCCTATCTGTTTCATTATCTTTCACCACACAACTAGAAAGATAATTCTGGAAGAGGGAAAAAGTTATCGGAAAGCTGCATAAAAAAGAAACATAATCTTTTCTTAATGGATTGAAGAGTAATAGAAGTGATGGAAAAAAACCATTTCGGAAGACAATGCAATCTGAATGATTAGAAAATAAAACTGCCATTACAAAAATAGCTAGATATTTCTCAACTCGACTAAGCTGATGAGAAAAAAAAATGATGTCAAGACCGTATCGCGACAAGAAATTAAAACTATAGTGTTTGGTTTACCCAAGGGACGACGAGAAAAAAGTAATCTTATTAACGGATTTGATAACGTCTACAAGTGCAGATTACAAAGTCTTTTGCCCTAAATTGCCTCTTTTCATCAGCAGCTGGGATTTTTTTTTGTCTGGGATTGCAATTCCAAAAATTCTTCATTGCTTCACTTATCTGAAGGGTGTATTAATTACATAAAACATTTGATCTTTTTTATCCTAACTACTCATAGTTCTTTCCTGCAGTATTTTCATCGTTTTAAACTTTCAAGTTATTTCGACGATATAAGTCATCCATCAGGATATACCACTTATGCTAATGACAAAAATATCTCGTCACCAAGATATAGCTAACGTTTTGATGATGATGATGATGACATCAATATCTGGTCGATTTTCTTCTAATGGCGATATACACAGTCCAGTCACATTAATGTGACCACCACCTACGTTCGACGTCAACGTGAAATAACCAATTACTAAAGGTAGGTGGCAGCACATTGCAGTGGAGTGTATATAAAGGATGTCCTAGGGCATCGAAAAGCATTTCAATCGTTGGCGTAATGCTGAAACGTAGCGATTTATCCGACTTCTAAAAGGGCAAAATTATTGGCTTTAGGGCCAAGGGTGGAAGCATTCCGGAAACGGCTAATTTTGTGAACTGTTCGCGTGCCACCGTGGTAAAAGTATACCGTGCATGGCAAAATGGCACTATCCAAAATCAGCGGCGTAGCACATGTGGTGCACCACGGGCTATAGATGACAGAGGCGAACGAAGGCTACGGAGATGCGTGCAACTGTTGAGCAACTGACCGCCCAGATGAACCAAGGGGCTACCAAGAGTGTATCCTCAACAACGGTTCAGCGAACGTTGCTGCGCATGGGCCACCGCAGCAGACGCCTGGTCAATGCACCTATGCTGACTGCTGTTCATCGGCGACGAAGGCTGGAATTTGCACGCCAGTACCGCAACAGAATGTCCACATAGTGGCGACAGGTGGCTTTTTCCGATGAATCACGTTTATGCTCCATCGGACAGATGGACGTTGGCGTATACGGTGTGAAACGTCTGAAAGCAAACACCCTGCAACAATTGCCGGAAGTATCCAGGCTGGAGGAGGGAGGTAATCTAGCTCAGCTGGCTACAACACTGGAGTCGGTATGGCTCAACATCCCAATGAACACCTTTAGACACCTAATTGACTCCCTTCCTGCACGTCTCGCAGCGGTCCGCTCTGCCAAAGGTGGTTATTCTGGCTTTTGACAGGTGGTCACATTAATGTGACTGGACTGTGTATATAGTCTATCAAAATAAGACCAATTTTGTTAATGACGAGTTATATATAGCTCGCCATCAAGATATTGCCGACTTTTTGAAGACGGTGTCAAGATTTGATCAGTTTTCTTAAAATGACAAGATATATTGTCTATCAGATATAGTCAGTTCTGATAATGATGGCATATCTCGTTGAGACAACCACCGAGAGGGTTAAAATAAAACATGCCGCATACTGACTCCATGGAGAGCTTTGCAATGCAGACCCTTATCTATTTCAGTGCCAATTGACCAGCAAAAGTACAATGACTAACAAACTTTTCATTTATCCAACTTCTTTACAATACAATATTGAAAACAGTCCTTTTATTTTTCAGAATTAATTGTACACCATCATTTAACCCTCCTGGTGTAGTTTTATCCAGGATGAAACAACTTCCAGATGGTTCATAATTTTCAATTCTGACCAGGTATTGATAAACGGGATGCCTTGACTTCTTAAGAAAAATGAGTACATTTTGATGTTGTCATTATTTAAATGTGGTCCCACTTTTACTTCAGAGAGCATATCGTATGCTTTTTATGAATAACCATCAAAATATCATGACTTGTAGATCCCCTCAAGCCGGACATTAATAATACAAAATCTATCCGTCTCCCTAGAAGAATAGTCTTAGGCCAAACAAAACATGGTTTGTTTCCTGTAACCCGACTGACCGTGAAATTAAAATACAAAAATTCCGACCCTAAAGTTTTTTTTAGACTATTTTCAAAAATTAAATATAATTTAATTAAAAAAAAACACGTTCGTTGAAACGACTAATTGAGTACGATGTCACAGCAATCGTAATCGATTAATAATTCTTTATTATATATTCAGTTCAGACCATTAAATGTCATAAATTAACTCTTTAGTGGTGAATATGCAGTTAAACCTAAAGAAAAATTATAAATACCCAATTTGGGTAAATACCTGAGTATATACCCAGAATATTGGCCCTCAAAAATAAATATACCCAGGTATTTTAGATCATTGATTACACCTCTGATCAATTTTAAATATAATATTAATACTCAGATAATATTTCCTTTTGCGTATTTGCTAAAAATATTTAGCAAAACGAAACCTTTTCCTACCTACCTATCGTACTATTTTTGCTCATGTTACAGGAAACAAAACTTTTTTTTAGGCCTTAGCAATTCTCTTCGAAAATGGGGTCCAACAGAAACGGTCTTTAAAGTGAAGATATACAAACCGATCTATTGATTTTGTATATATCTTCATTTGAAGAAAACTCACCAGACACTGATCTTGTAATTATTTCAAATCAAACTGAGGTCTCACTTTTACTTCAAAGAGTTTGTCGCATACTTTCTTGATGAAGAACCATCAGAAATACTGTTGACTCCTATATCACCTCCAAGCATGACTCTAATAATACCCCCGTACCTCTCCTTGTCCCTCGAAGATTAGGCTCAGCAATCCTTTAGGAAAATGGCGCCCAACGAAATCGTTCTTTGAGGTGAATATATGTAAATCGAGCTCTTGATTTGAAGTCAGGAACGAAGGGGAAGCAATCTAAGAGAAAGAGAGGGACGTATGAACTTCCAATAAAAGATTTGGAGACTCCGAATCAAGCCTGACGTTCGAATGTTTAAATAGATTGAGTGCTGTTATTCTGGGCATCAAATTTCCTTTCGCGGAGTGGACTTCGTATTTTATGCATGATGTGCAAATGCAGTTTGGGTCTTTGGTGTCAAATTGGATTAGTGATTGAATGATGGATGTTAGCAGAACCCAAACAATTACAATTTGTGTGTTCAATGTTTTCTCTTTGCAAGGGACAATGTTCAATTCTCTTCAAAATGTATTGATGAACTGAACTGATTTCATAAGTTTATTTTGAAATAGTTCTTAAGTTTATGGAACAGTTTGATGTTCTACGAAAATGAAACATTTTTATATTTTAGTTATGGAATTTTTTTTTCTTTTTTACATTTGTGGAATATTTTTATTTTTGATATTTGTGGAATATTTTTCTTTTTATGTCAATGGAATAATTTTTATTACAACCATTTTCGACGCATTGGACTTTTTAACGTTTCATAAATATTATTTCAATGTTTGAAGGTTTATAAATATATTTATACACTCATTGCCATAAAAATTAGCGCACCAAGAAATAATTGTGGGATCGTAACGAAACTTCGAATGAAGGTACAAGTCGGCCGGATATGCAAATGATTAGAAATGCAGCGTGATTGCACATTGCGTAATGCCACTAGAGGGCGTTGAACTTCGTTCTCCTTGGAGTATAAAACAGGTAAGCAGAGCTTGTTTGAGTGTGCTTAATCTTTTGCAAAGGAAACGCTGAGGAAGACATGCCGTTACGCCGCCGTCGAAGACAATATGAGCAGCAGTCAGAGTTCGAGATGGGATGCGTTATCGGGATTATAGAAGCTGGGTGGTCAGCTCGGCGAGTAGCTCGTCAAGTAGGCCGTTCTGATTTTACTGTGAGGAAGTGTTGGTACCAGTGGACAGAAAAGACGTCATTTACTCGGCGACCAGGCTTAGGACACCCTCAACAGACCATTCGTCGAGAAGACCGTCACATCATACGAAACGCACGCCCAACGACCTCATTGGCCGCTATCCAGACACAGGCAGCACCTTCACTACATGCCCCTGTGTCTTACCGAACCATCGCAAGGCGCCTGGCTGAAGGACATCTGGTATCCCGGCGCCCATTACGTGTGCTGCCAATGACACCCACCCACCGACGCCTCCGTTTGGAGTGGTTCCGCGCACGACGGGATTGAACTGCTACGGAATGGAACCAGGTCGTCTTCAGCGACGAATCTAGATTCAATTTGAGCAGTGATGACAATCGTGTTCGTGTGTGGAGGCCCCGTGGGGAAGGCCTCAATCCTGCCTTCGCTTTACAGCGACACGCCGCTCCCACAGCTGGTGTGATGGTATGGGGTGTCATTGCTTGCGATACATGGTCATCCCTAATATTGATCCATGGCACAATGACAGCCTAGCGATACGTCCATGACATCCTTCAGCCACATGGGATGCCACTCATGGCAGGGCTCCCAGGAGCCTTTTTTCAACACGACAATGCTCGGCCACACACAGCAAGGATGTCACCAGAATGCCTCCGCCACATTACCACCCTTCCCTGACCTGCTCGATCCCCAGATTTGTCACCAATCGAGCATATCTGGGATCATTTGGGACGGCAAGGTGGTCACCCTACGAGTTTGGTCGAACTAGAGGCGCGTTTACAGCAACTGTGGACCGAGATGTCTCAGGACATCATACGAAACTTGTATGCCTCAATTACCCCTCGTATCGCATCGTGCATTCGCGCTGGAGGAGGTCCAACAGAGTACTAAAACTTCCGTTCATTTGTACTTTTTTCTGCAATAAATGATCCTTTTTCTTTGATTTTCTAATCGCTTACTTATATCAAAGTAGTACTTACATGTGTAAAATTTCGTTCATTTTGACGACTTTTTCTTGGTGCGCAAATTTTTATGGCAATGAGTGTACAATTAGAAAGGTATTTATACTGCATAAGATAACTACTTTGCATTTTATAAATTCACTTGTTGAATAGATTATCTGCAGCATGAAACTTTATCTTATGTATTGTTTACCTTAAACAGTGTTGTGAACCACATTCCATGATCTCAGTTCTATTTATTCAGTTGTATCTAAAGAATAAAAAAAAGTGTTTTACTATCGTTATGTTGTAGTAGTATGTTTGTTAACAATTATATAATTAATTTTACATCGAAAATTCCAGATGAATCATACAGAAAAATACGCAAACGATTTTATCTGTAGCAAATGATTTTGTTTCTGTCTTTCAAATATTAAATATTTATAGTTCCATTAAAGTTGCAGTTAAAGACTAAATTTAAATATATTTAGCATATTACTAGAATGCTAGAAGCAGCTAGTGTAGAAATAATTATTAAATTGAATACAAAGCGAGTAGCCGTTTAAGCGCTAAAAGGAAAATTAAATAAATCTTAATTTGTGTTACAAGAAGAAAAAATTGAGATTAGCGTAGAAAACGAATATTTATGAGTAATAAAAATTTCGTTTTTAGAAATAACCATATTATTTAGAGTTACATATTTTCAAATCCATGTTTATCTCTTATGAAAGGTATTTATATTTTATTCAGTCAGCGATGAGTGATTTATCATCAAATAAATTCGAAATGAATCGTTTGTGTTGAATGCTTTTAGTATCAGTAAAATAAATATTTGTTTTAAATTATAGAATGTCAACATTACCTGATGTTTGTTTATTCTTTTAATTATCTTACAAGGGGGTAGATTTACAATGGCTCGCAAAAGTGTTCGTACACTTTAAAAATTTGTAGAAAAAGCGCTGTAGTCCGGAATTGAATTCGAATATTAAGTCCTATATTTTTTATGTCATCTCCATATGATTTTGAATAACACCTAGTATTTGTATAAAAATATTGACCCATTTTGTTTTTATAAAAATGAAAATACAAGGAGCTGTAGAAAGAACACTTCACAAAAGTGATCGTACAACGAAATATTTTCAGATAAATTCGGGGATAAAATTATTGTCTATTACTTTTTTACTTTTGCATTGTGGTGACATTTAAAATATCGTCTGGCCTTAATTGTTCCGCTTAATTATTTCGTAATATTCTATATATTATTAAAAATTCCTCGTATAATCGTAAGGAAACAACGATCAGCATTCAGAAATTGATTATTTTTCATCAAAGAAGTTGTAAATCAGTTCAAAATATCGCTAAATTAGTAAATCCATCCCATTCTACAGTGTAGTATGTGATAAAACGCTTTAAAGAAGAAAATTGGATTGAAAACAAGGTAAAAACAAGTAGTCCGATAAAGCTAATTCAACGTGAGTAGAGATTTATGGTTAGAAAATTTATGAGAATTCCACGTTTGAGTGCTATAAAACTTTCTACAGAAATTACTGAAATATTTTCTACTTCAATGTCATCTGAAACTGATCAATGAGTGATCAGATCAACTGGATTAAATGGGCGTTCTGCCCCCAATTTGTTTTCTTCTAAGTGCGATGAAAAGAAAGCGTAAGCTTTCCTTCGCAAAATCAATGATAAATAAGCCCAAAACGTATTGGAATCATGTCTTATTGCAGATGAAAGTAAATTTCTGATGGTAAATTTCTGATTTCTGATGGATGGAAATAAAAATGAGGAACCCATTCCCAAGAACTTAGTTGTGACAGTAAAGCATGGTGGCGGAGATGTCCTTGTGTGGGGATGCATGTCAGAATCTAGACTAGGTAATTTGGTATTTATTGAATTATAATGAATCATGTTCTTTATTTAAACATTTAAAAATACAATATAAATTATCGGCCAAAAAATTGGGCGTTGGAAACAACTTAGTTTTTTTTTATTAAGATAAAAATCCTAAGCACACGGCTATCAACGTTCGCCGCAGGTGTATCTATAATTACCCTCAAGTTTTGAAAACATCCCCTCAGTTGCCAGATTTATACACTATAGATCACATTTGTAGAGAACTGGAGGTTATAGTGCGAAGACACGACATTAAAACGAAAAGTGAGCTAAAAACAGTAATGATTGAAAAATGAAGAAATTACAAAACCAATAGTGAACCCTATTTCCAGACGTTTTAAGGCTGCTGTGGATATATATATTCTATAGGATATCCTTCTCAGTACTAATTTACCAAAATATTACACTATTTACTAATTTGAAGATATTTTCTTAAAGTGTACGAAGACTTTTGTAGGGTAACTTTTCTGTCAATTTATAATTATTGATTTTTCAAAATAAAAGTTAATTATGTTTTTAAAATACCTTATGTAGGTTTGCTAAGAACAAGTTATAGATAATATTAAAAAATCCACATTATGAAATATTAGTTTTTATTAATGAATAGAGCAGTATTTCATTGAAATTCGTAAGTGTACGAACACTTTTGGGAGCCTCTGTATGTATTTTGAATACACATAAATGAAATTACGCGAAAACTCTTTAATGATATTGTTATTTAATTATGTTTTGTTTATCTACATAATTCCCCTGCAACAAATGTCGCAAATTTTTTTTAAACTAGTAGTTAAATATGGTTGGTTTATTGTATTTTATGGCGTAAGAGCCACGTTTAATAATACAAACACTAGACAGACAACGTCAAATAATATCTACATAAACGAAAATTAGTTTCATTCACACAGAAGATAAAAGGGGAATGCAGCCAGGGTCTACAGAACGGAACTAAGCAACGTTTCACATGAAACTTAGCTTAAGAAATATCAACATATGAATTCATTCATAATCTAAAATGGTTTGAGACCCGAATTTATGCAATTAAGTACCACATGTCAGGTATTAATTTTTCTACCATGGCCCTATCCTACTACAATTGTTTTCATCTCCTGTGTTCAAATGATAGTTTGTAATAGTTAGAATAAATTGCATGGTCGGATTAGAATATAAGCTCATTAACTGACAATTTTTTTACAGTGCAGCTGTTTAACTCGCCTGATAGTTATTGTCTTGACGATGTATCTCGTCATGAACAAATTTTGACAGTCGGAATATCTTGCCATTGGAAAAATAGTGTCCAGGTAGGTAATTAATGAAAGACGACGGACCGGGATAAATTTAGAAAACGAGGTATCAACTGAGGTGGCACCTCACTCTATAAACTTCCACACCAAGCCAACGCGAGATTACAGTAGGCCTCGACAAATTTAATGTGCACCAGTTTTCACATACACTATGGTCTTTGTTTGGACTGAATTGCGAAATCGCAACACTTCGGTTGCTATTCCTTTATTCTTCCACCCCTTCCACCCCACGACCTGTTAATCAAAAGACTTGTGAGTTGTGCATTGTTTCTTTTTACCCACTGTCGAAAACGAACTAGTAATTCGAGTGTTAATCTGACTGAACTACTACGCAACTGTGAATGGCGACACTATTGCGAAGTTGGAGGAATATTCTAAAGAAAAACTATTGATGCGAGCAGTTGGATTTCATTCTGTATTTCTAAATTCTGTATTTCTAAATTCTGTATTTCTAAATTCTGTATTTCTAAATTCTGTATTTCTAAATTCTGTATTCCAAAATTCTGTAGTTCTAAATTCTGTAGTTCTAAATTCTGTATTTCAAAATTCTGTATTTCGAAATTCTGTATTTCGAAATTCTGTATTTCTAAATTCGGTACAGCTACATTCTACGTTTATGAGTGATGGCAACGGCTTGGCGAATTTTTTGGCGAACTTCTAATAGCGAGGTACGATAAATTAAGGCAAACCATCTGTCGTTACGGTTGTTGTGGTTTTCATGGCAACCTCGGCAAACGGAAACTTTCAATTTTCATTTTGAATATTCTAGAAAGTTCTTCCAAAATCCGTTAAAGTCGTTTGATTTCATTGGTTCGTTTGAAATTGTTCCTTTCCCCCCATTGGTTATTTTGTTTTTATTATATCCTTTGAATGTATTGGTCCTTTTAAATCGTTTTGTGTGATACCATTGGTCCATTTATTTGTATTTCGACAGTTGTGAAATTTCTATTTTATTATAATAGTTTTCACAAAAGGATTAAGGGTTTTATTTTTTGGACCATTTTTGTTTTCATTATTTTTTTTCACGCAAGAGTTTTGACGTTATCAGGTTGTATTATTTCTTGCTTTTTTCTTTTAAAAATCTTTTTATTTTTCAACATGCCCACTGTATCTAGTGTAATTGATGTTTCAAGGTTTTCTTATCCAACAAATGCAGTTTAGTTTTTCTGCTGGTTCACAGTTGTGTTTAAACTTATTTCTTTGTGTGAAAGTTTTTAAAAAATATACTTTTCAAAACTTTCTTAAATGTGTTTTCAAACTTTCATTTTCCGTTGTAAAAAGAAAAATATTTTTGGAATAAAAATATTTTTAAAAGAATTCTTTCCTTGGCAACATTGGAAGTGCACCAAAAAAATCGCCAAGGTCGTTGCCACCACTCATAAACGTAGACTGTAGCTGTTCCCTAAATTCTGTATATACCTTAATACTTTCAATTATATTTTAATTTAACTTTTGAACGCTGTTCCTGTTTTCTTTGCGCTGGTCTAATTTCACGAACTGGATTGTCTTCATATTGTAGTGAACAAGGACCGGACCAATTCACCACTCCACCGGAATTTCGAATGAGGTAGGACATTTAGATTAATTTTCCTGCCAAACACTTATCGTTGTAAGTGACACCCACAATACACAAATAAGCAGTTATTTTGGTTGGAAGAATCATAGTAAAAATTAAATTGATCAAGGTAAAAACTATAAAATCTATTAAAACAGAAGTTACATAGAATAAATTTGAAACAGAAAAAATGAATGAGATGCACGAAAATTCTCAAATGTCTGTGACTACTTAGTTGGATAATCTTTAGCGCTTAGTACAGTCTGATAACACTTTCCCATGGATTATTTTACTTATGCAGCAGCTACACAGTCCAGTCACATTAATGTGACCACCTGACAAAAACCAGAATAATCACCTTTGGCAGAGCGGACCGCTGCGAGACGTGTAGGAAGAGAGTCAATTAGGTTTCTGAAGGTATTCACTGGGATGTTGAGCCATGCCGACTCCAGTGCCGTGGCCAGCTGCGCTAGATTACCTCCCTACTCCAGCCTGAATCCTTCCGGCAATTGTTTCAGGGTGTTTGCTTTCAGACGTTTCACGCCGTATACGCCAACGTCCATCTGTCCGATGGAGCATAAAACGTGATTCATCGGAAAAAGCCACCTGTCGCCACTCTGTGGACGTCCAGTTGCGGTACTGGCGTGAAAATTCCAGCCTTCGTCGCCGATGAACAGCAGTCAGCATAGGTGCATTAACCAGGCGTCTGCTGCGGTGGCCCATGCACAGCGACGTTTGCTGGACCGTTGTTGTGGATACACTCTTGGTAGCCCCTTGGTTCATCTGGGCGGTCAGTTGCTCAACAGTTGCATGTCTATTCGCCCGAACGCATCTCCGTAGCATTCGTTCGCCTCTGTCATCTATAGCCCGTGGTGCACCACATGTGCCGCTGATTTTTGATAGTGCCATTTTGCTATGCACGGTATACTTTTACCACGGCGGCACGCGAACAGTTCACAAAATTAGCCGTTTCCGAAATGCTTCCACCCTTGTCCCGAAAGCCAATAATCATGTCCTTTTGGACGTCGGATAAATCGCTACTTTTCTGCATTACGCCAACGATTTAAATTCTTTTCGATGCCCTAGGACATCCTTTATATACACTCCACTGCAATGTGCTGCTACCTGCCTTTTGTGATTGGTTATTTTACGTTGACGTCGAAATTAGGTGGTGGTCACATCAATGTGACTAGACTGTATAATGTGAAACACCACCACGGCACCATGTGAGAAACATGTGACTTGCGAGTTATACATTATTTCTTTTCCCCCACATTACACAAAAAGTACAAAATAATCTATTTATTTTAAGAAACAGGAATGATTAAATGAATTAAGAAGATAAAAACTATAAAATCTACTAGAACAGAAATGAAAAAAATTGAAACACGTAGATAAAATGAGAAGTACAAATATTCTCAAATATCTGTTAATACTTAGTTGAGCAATCTTTAGCGTTTATTTCGGTCTTACAACGCCTTCCCATGGAGTGAACCAAGTTTTTTTGTTCTGTAGCTGGTATAATGTTAATCCAACATTGAAATATTGCTTTTATTAATTGGCTTTTATTTATAGGTTGCTTCTCAACTTATTAGCAAACTCACAAGTTTCTTTAGTCGGATGGTTTAAGGTCTGGGCTATTCCCAGGTCATTTCAGAAGTTTAATGATTATCTTGAAATACGTTTATGCACAGAGTAGCAACATGACATGGAGCTGAATCCTGTTGAATGTAAATGCTTCACTATTTTAAAAAAGATCACGTTTGGAAAGCTTCAGTTTGGGCTCAAGTACTCCATTTGTGTATTTATGGTCATTTAAATTCCCTTTAACAACACAAATTTCCTCCACACTTTTGATGTCATACAATCCTAGATCATAACATTATCTGGGTATTTCATGGTAGGTGTAATACAGGGTGATTCATAAGAAAGTATACAATTTCAATGCACTATATAACAGTGACAATGTAAGATATTTTATGTTACCTATAACAGAAGTCCATTTGTGTACTTATGGGCATTTAAATTCCCTTTAACAACACAAATTTCCTACACACTTTTGTTGTCATACAATCCTAGATCATAACATTATCTGGGTATTTCATGGTAGGTGTAATACAGGGTGATTCATAAGAAAGTATACAATTTCAATGCACTATATAACAGTGACAATGTAAGATATTTTATGTTACCTATAACAGAAGTCCATTTGTGTACTTATGGGCATTTAAATTCCCTTTAACAACACAAATTTCCTACACACTTTTGATGTCATACAATCCTAGATCATAACATTATCTGGGTATTTCATGGTAGGTGTAATACAGGGTGATTCATAAGAAAGTATACAATTTCAATGCACTATATAACAGTGACAATCTATATATATAATTCTCTTACGTGGCACGCAAAAAAGACGTTATTTGTAATCGCATTTTGGCAACACTGTACGATTGTTTGTTTATCGCGAAGTCTCGCGCATCGATTGAATTTATAGCGTTATCGGATGAAATTTTATTGAAGAAAAAAAAAGGAAATTTTAATGAGCTGTTGCAGTTAGTTTATAATAGAAATCAAAGAAAGCGGAGGATCTTTTTAGGGCCATTTAAAAACGGTCCTTTTCAGGGCCAACAATTATAGTTCAGCAAGACGCTTGCACTACAACTTTCGGCAACAAACTCAATGAAAAAGTGTGGGTCGTTTGAGTGCTGGGAAAATGTACACACAAACAACATGCTGGGTATTCAATTTCCAAAGCGACGCTCACATTTCGAGTCAAAATTTGCACAAAGTTTTCATTTGAATTCTGATTTTAGAGATACTGTATACATTTTTTCTGTAATACGGCAAATTTAGATTTGAAAAACATTTTTTTGGTAACATATTTTGTAAACAATCCCTTCTGCTAGGACACATGTCTTCATTGAGGCGAGCGAAGCGAGCATAGGTTCGCGCAGCGAACCAATGAGGATTGCGAAGCGATCCTCAGGGGGTGTGCGAGCGTTAGCGAGCAGGGGGCAGGCCCCCTAGTGTAAGATATTTTATGTTACCTATAACAGAAGTGTAGGTGAATGTTTAAAGATTTTTTAGAGACAGTCACAGATGTTCTATGTGTGCACCCTTAGTCACACTACACACATCGAACCGGTAACTAATTTCTCAGGTATCTGAAGCAAGTGCAGTGATAGTGGTTGCGATACGCTGTTTCAACTGCGCTTGATCAACAGGAAGAAAAAGGTTAAATACGTTATCCCTTCTGTAGCCCAAAGAAAAAGTCATATGGTATTAAATCAGGGCATCTGGATGGCCATTGGGTTAGTGGCATACTGTAGTCGGCTCGGCGCTTTGTCCAATCCATCAGTGTAGAAGATGTTAATGGAGGTAATTTCACATGTCACCAGACCAGTGTGGTGTTGCACCATCCAATTGGAGAGTAAAGTTTTTAGACTTTAATATCCAATTGGATGAATAGTGTTTTTGACGACATCTGCCGATACACACACACACGCACTCGTTAGTCCTGGCTTTGAAACTTTGCAGAAACAGTCCGTAGTTTCAATTTTTTTTAAACCAATCGTAAATTAATTTTCTGGTTGGAGGGTCTTTTCTAAATCGTGATCGAAAATGCCGTTGCACAACAGTGACAGATTCCGTTTTGTGTGCTCAATTCAAGAACACAAAAACCTTCTCCACTGCAGAAACAGTCATTTCCACTGACTGGTCACGTGACACTCTCACTACGTCACTTCGCTCTGGAGGGGGACACAAACTTTATGAGTATACCTAGCTAACAGTTCGCATTTGAGGATCGTGTCATAAACTATTCCTGTTTTAGAGCCTCTTCAAACTGTATACGTACTTATGAATCACCCTGTACAATTAAGATACAAATCTTCTCCGATTCTTCTCCTTTCGTATTTTATTCCATCGATACCAAACAGGGGGATTTTAGTCTCATCACTCTAAATAACAATGTCCCGTTGCTCTCCTGTAGAGGACCGTATAAATGGGTTATAGGACAATTTAATATTTTCAACCTTTGTTTGAGAGATACACATGACATTTTCGTGGAATTGAAGAATTAAAAGTAAAATAACGAGTGAGCTGCCACTACACTCTCCAAACTTCCACACCAAGTCAAAGAGAGGAAATTTAAGCCACGACAGATTTAACGTGCATCAGCCCTTACATACATAATAGTGATTGGATTTCAAACTCGCAATCCTAAGCTAATGCGCTAGTCTTCAACAGAGCTACCGTAACGACAAAAAAAAAACCAGATCTTGATCTCTTCATCAGAAAATCGGTACTACAGGGTGTCCTAAAAGTTCCCGAATTGACGTCTCGCGAATTTAATATCAAAATCAACAAACTTTAAAAACAATTATTTTTATACTAATGGTAAAAAACACTTTTAACCTAACGTAGGAAAAAAATTTGGACTTACATTGATAATAAATGTCTAAAATTTCCGCCATTTTCTTGAAGGTAAAGCTGAAGTCGTTTGCGCATATTTTTAGAAACGCGTTTCAAAATTCCGGGAGTGATTTTTTGTATCCTTTGAGTACCGGCAATTTTCAGATCACCTATTGTTTGGTGATTATTTTCATAAACTTTGTTCCTTAAATATCCAAACAGATGAAATGTCAGGGATGCGCAGATCAGGGAACGAGGTGGCCAATAGTTTGTTAAGATGAGTCGTTCGCCAAAAAAATCTTGAAGCATGCCCATGGTGTCATAACATGTATGGCAGGTTACAACGTCTTGTTGGAACCAAGAGTCTTGTTCATTAACTTATAATAATGCAACAAATTTTTGAATAAGTTTATATAGCGCAGGGCTCGAAATACCCGGATGCACAGGTGCACTGTGCACATGAAAATAAAATTGTGCACCTGATTTTTTCCCGCTAGGTGCACATAATTCTCCTAACGTCAATAGGGGGGGGGGAAGAAACGTGTTTATGTTATTTTGATGTCTGAACAAAATATTAGTATCGACCTTTCTCGCTCTAAAGGAATGTAATTGAAATTCCTAAATAAACTCTATGCGGAAACAAAATCGCTGTGCCGTACCAGGTTAATAAAGTAGGAAAGTTTACTTGTTCCGCTGCGACCAGAACTTTCCGATGATGGAAACATTTTCCAGATGGCTCGGTTGAAGCGATTGTCGCGACAGACTTGCGCTGGAGAAGGGAGAATTTGATGTTTAAATATTTGTATTTACTATCTACTACTAACCTATCAAAACATACGCTACTAATAAAGTAATTTACATTACATTAATTTTCTTATATTACGTTTTTCTAATGTGCACCTAAAATATAACCTGTGCACCTATTTTAAAAACTTATGTGCACCTGTATTAAAAAATCTATTTCGAGGCCTGATATAGCGTATCACTCCTCGGTATTGCATCACGGATATTTATTTTGCCAAAATTCTTTACCTCTTTCATATGATTTACATTCAAAATAAGCCTCAAACAGCGCAATTCTCTGAATGCGAGATAAATTCATCTTGCAAGGAAGGACAAAATGACGTGGAACTTTATTATCGCACAACTTGAGTGCGAATAAAATCAAACGATGAAAATTAAAGAGTCGATAAAACTATAAGCAGACGATAAAATTCAACAATTAAAAAAAAAACAAGGGCAATAATTATTTTCAAATTTTTGTACGAGAACGTTTAGGAAACCTTGTATATTGACGACGAAATGCAAAATTCAAGGGATTTTGTTTTGCAAGATCCGACGAATCGCGTTGAAATTATTAGGAGGGTAAATTAAATTTCGGCGAAAGCACTTATCCACCTCGAAAAAAAACTAAACTGGATAAAAATTCCTCAGGTGTTGGACGAAAACCTCACGGGACGTCATAAAAGCCAAGAGAGAGGGAGCCTTCACGTCATCCAGTACGGTCTCGAAATGGCGATTCTTCCGGCATCACAATAAAATGGGTAGTTGACAAGATTTATGTAACGACTTTGTTTTTTGAGGGCACTCTCGCTGCTCGAGTTATTAAGAGCATAACACGAAGAAAGGAGCCCGTTAAAATGACGTCGATACGAATTGAGGATGAGGAATGTATGAGTGATTCAGAGAATATACGACGAATGAAGTAATGCTTATAGTGACTATAGTTGATACATTACTTTTTATTTTTTGCCACCGATTCCTTCAGTGACATGTGAAATAGAAACAAATGAATTTTAGCATTTTGTTTCGAAAAATAAAGAACACTAAGTGATTTTGAAAATAGTTGATAGATACTTCTGGTAAAGACATGTATTAAAATGAGTCAATAATTCGCTGCTAGAGACTGTATTTCAAGCAAACTTCAAATAGTTTTTTTTTATTTTTTTTTTAGTATTTTGCCCTTGAGTTTGTACAATTCCATTTGCAAGTCCATGATACAAGTGTTTAGTCTGCATATGCATTTGCAAGTCCATGGAACAAGTGTTGAGACCGTACATTCGTTTGCGTTTTCAGGGAATAAAATCTTGGTCCTCATGTACATTTAGAATGCCATGACAGAAGTGCTTTGTCTGCATGTTCATTTGAAAGTCCATGGAATAAGTGCTAGGTCTTCTTACATTTGCAAAACCATGCTGCAAATGATGGGTCCATACACCTATTTGTAAGTTCATGGAAGACGTGATTAGACCGTACACCCATTTTCAAGTCCACGGAATAAGTGCTTAGACTGTACTTACATTTGCAAGTCCATGGAACAAGTGTTGAGACTGTATATCCATTTGCGTTTTTATGGATTAAAATCTCGGTTCTCATGTCCACCAGTCAAAAAAAAAAAAAAAAAAAAACGACTCAACACAATTGCACAATTTACATCGCAGAACAAAGCGGAAGGTAGCAATCGATAGGGATGAATGTTTTCTACAAATATCAATATTTAAAATTTGTCTAAGAGGCCGTCTTCATATTAAATTGGGTGCTTGCTCCTAAAATTTTAATACGAACCACCGTTTTTTATCACAAATTTGGACACACATTTTCAGTTGGAAATAAACAAAAGTTCATCAGTTTTATTGGATTTTTCACCGATTTGTAAGTGTTTGAAAATTAGATCTCCTAATGTTAAATTGGTGTTTCACGTTTATTATTTTAAGAAATTCTCTGAGTTTTTCTACTTAAAATGACGTCCAAATCATGTTTCTATCTTAATTAGAACTAGAGATATAGTAACTTTTGTGGTGCGTTGTTTTGAAAATCTAACACTCTTGACAGTTGTTGTCATGGCGACAACATTTGTCTTTAAAACTTTAAATGCGTTTTTCTCCATGATACATTTTTTCAAGACTTCCTCTATTCAAATTGCTATAAGTCGAAAACCGATAAAGTTTAAGGGTTGAAATTTGGAATATATCTTTTTCAAATATTATACTTTAATTTTGATTCAGCAAATGTGAAACAAATATTCACTTTTAAAAATATAACTTTAAAAAAAAAAGTACCTTAAAATTTTCAAAAATTTTCATTAAAATTAAATTAATATTTTTTAAATTGCTGAATCAAAATTGAAGTTTATAAATTTGTAAGTAATTTACTGGAAGAATTTTGAAAATGGATCAAGAATATTTTGAGTTTTAGCAATTTAAAATGACCCCTCTTTTTTTCAAAAAATTTTAATTAAAATTTTTTTTAAAAATTTTGAAAAAATTTTGTGTTGTGATTTTGTTTATGCGTTAGATGGGTAATCAGTACAAAAAAAATTCTAAAAGTTTTTTTCAATGTGTTCCGGACCCCCTTAATGAGAGATAATCAGAAATTACGCCTACAGGAGACAAACGGGTGAAACTCTCAAGATGACGTCCGAGTCCGATAGCCTCTTTTACGATGGTCAAAAAGAGCTTAGTTTGTAGTTCTAAGCAGTGTTCTAATACGAATCTCCGATTAAAGTATCCGCATACGTTAAAAAAGCCAATTTTGACGAAAATTTGCAATTGTTTTTTTATTCTACTAACAAATTTCCTGTACTTTTATGTTTCTAAAACAGTTTCAACTTTTAATGCGCGACAAATAAAAAAAAATGTTAGGTCAATTTAATATTTGAACGAAATTGTTAAGTTATACCGGAAGTATAACGAAACCGTAACTAATAATAAGAATATTCAATTTTTACCATAATTTCTACCCTTTATCTGACACAGTAAGTTAAAATATATAAAAATTATGTTGTTATAAATTTGCCACTACAATTATTTAATAAAATTCGCTAATTTGTTCGAAGAATTTGGATTTTGTTTACAAGCATTTTTCTCAGAATTACATTTTAGGCATAAACATTGAATTTCAGAAATGGTAACTAAAAAAATTGATGTATATTTATAAAATTTTTTATGCACATTCTAAATAATGTTTGCTAGTGTATGTACTAGAATCATATTTATATCTATTTTTTTTTTATTTATGAGCTAGCATTTGAATATCAATGTTGCAAAATGGTCAAAAATCCTTTAAAAAGTTTTCGATGAGTCATAAAACCTTTATTTTTTAGAATATCTTTCTACTTCTAGTAGAAGCACTATATAACATCATGAACTTTACTCTGATCATGTTTTTTGTTAATAATTTAAATTGTACGCCCTGTATAATTTTTCAAAATTTTCAAAAAAAAACTTCACATTTGCACACAATATTTAACTGTTTGTTGAATTTTTTTAAATTTTAATTATTTATGGTGACTAATTTCATGCCAAAGTACACCATAACACAGAATTTTGAAGATAGATTTTCATTCATTTTTTCTAAAAAATTATGTACTTAATAGGTCAAACTTCTGTATTCAAAATTGGACACAAAGTTTATGTTTTAGAATTTGGCAATACCCGGAATCAAAAGTAGAGTTTATATCCACATGGAAGAAAGTGCGTTCATATCAATCACACTGACTATTAAATTTTTGCGCTTTGATAAAGACACTTTAAAATTTTCTTGGCCTAAAACAGAGGACATATCTGAAATTGATGTTAGTGATCATTCAGTAAATAGACTCCCTGAACCAGCATTTGATAAACGAATGCACTATACATTTTTAAATGTTAAGTTCAATGACTTAAACATGGGATAATATGTTTTCTATATTTTATTATGCAAGTTTAAGAAAAATGTTTCTAATGTATGTTTTCTTAGTGATTCAATTGTCAATAAACATGTTTTTAATGTATGTTTTCTTTGTGTTTCAATTGTCAAAAAAAAGTTTTTGTGAAGTGTAGTGTGAGTCACACACATTTGCCATGTAGTGTGAGTCACAAACAAAATGTCATGTTATAAATTAATTATGTATTTAATTAATCTATTAATAATCTGCTATTAAAGTACAATTATTGGAAGTAACAATAATTTTAAAACAAAATTTTTTGATAATCAACAGAGGAAGAAACAAGAGTTTTTGTACTTAATCAAATTATCACTTCCCTTTGATGTAGTGTGGATCACAGCTCAGATTTCTCCATGTGCAGAGAATGCCCAGTAAGATAAATGAAATTTAGTAGCTAATATGTATAAATTAAACCTTTACTATATAAAGGAAAACAAGTTGCAAATCTCATTTTATTGTAATAATATTTTTTTTTATGGTAGCTTTAAGATTCAAGTTTAGCTCACTTGTAGTGTGAGTCACGCATGGAACTAGCCTGGTGTAAAATTAATTCGGAACACAAATAATTATAAAAATTATAATAAATTGCTTCTGCATAGCATTTAAAAAATAGTGCTCCGAATGTATGTGGATACGTTAAATGTGATGTATGAAAATTCTATTTATTCTGCACGTTTGTGGGTTTTTATAGCGCAAGAGTCGATTTGGAGAATTGTCTTAGAATGTTTGGCTCAGCCTGGACAAGCATTCCAAGACAGATAACGACAAATAATGAACATACAAACAAGTGAAAAAATTCACACCATCCAGGGAGGAATCCAACCAACTTCGTCAGAAACTCACAGAGGACAAACCAAGTAAGTTACAACATTATATATTCAAAGGAGTGTTGAAATAGTAAATGATACGTCGCATCTGGATAGGTGGGTACGTAATTAACGTTGCACTGTAGCAGCACAAGAGGCTTTTGTCGACTGTCTGGAATTAAACCTGAAGGGAATGATCCGAGGAGAACGCAACGTAATTTTGAACCTGCTGCATCTGTGAGCTGGCAACTCACTCTCCAAACTTCCGCACCATGCACTTTTGAGGTCACGACCTATTTAATCTCCTTTGTACACGTTGGTCTTTGGAAGGATTCGAACTCGCAACCCTCCGGTTGTTAATCCGTTATCCTTCCAACCTGGCTTCCACGACCCTGGTAACAGAATCCGAGCGACGGGAATGAAAATAAGAGATAATATAGAATAGATAATCATCATATAAAGAGATATATAGAGAGATGATGTATTGAGATAATAAGAATATAGATAAGCATGAGATTATGTAGTAAATTAAGACAAAAAAATTTCTCAAATACACTTTTTCATTAGCAAATTATTGTAACAAAACTAGGATTATAAATACTTAATTTAAACTAACGTAATCTTAATGAGGAGGATCTTGGTAGGCAACTCTTCTTTAAAACACTTATTTTCTCAGTAAAGAAACTAACCAGAATATTCGACATTCGATGACAAGAGAAAAATAGGAATAAAAATGCGTACACCTCGCATAGAAAGTGTTCCCAATAATCGATCAAACTCTGGAGCATGACTTCGGACATGATCGTCTTTTCTATACCATGTTTACTACATACTAGGACATGGTATCGTCCTCCAGAATACGTAAATCACCGCAGTCTTTAATGGGGTAAAAATATCTCTTCGCGGAAAGAGTAACTATCAACTTTGGGAAGAGAATAAACTTAATCTAACTTGCGCTTGAAGTAGGTATTGGAAAGTTTCTTTCATTTGTTTTGTTTTTGGTGATATTATTTTTGGTTAAACTGCTCCAGTGGGCAATCCTTTATGCAAAAGGGATTGTTTCACCACAGTGGGGGATTTTTTTTCTTCCAATCTATAAATTTGTCACTTTTGTTTTTAATAAAGTAACCAGGAGTGTCTATCAAACAGATAAGTCCCTTAAAAGGACAGGCTAAGAGGTCCTTCTGGTGATTATGTGGTTCTTTTAATTAATGTCACACTGGACCAACACAAAGGGCTATTGGCATTGGTCCGGGATCAAAGCCCCAAGGGAATGATCCGATGACAACACCACATAATTTTGAACGACGGTCCGATGACGAGGCAACATTTGAGCTGGCATCATACTCTCCAAACTTTCACACCACGCCAGCGTGAGGACATATGAGGCACGACAGATTGATTTAACATGCACCATACGAGTTCGAATCCAATCAAGAACGTCGTGTACAAAGGGAGCTGGTGTACGTTAAATCTATCGTGGCCTCCAATGTCCTCACATTGGTGTGGTGGGACGTTTGGAGAGGATTGTGAGCTAAGGTGTGACCACGTCATCTGACATTGGTTCAAAATGACGTGGTGTTGGTTGGTTCCACTTTCGTGCTTGATCCCGGAGCGTCGCCAATAGTTCCATGTGTTGCTCCAGTAAGAGGTGAATTAAATACCTACCTACCTCCTTTTAGTGTGTACGGGCTTCACGACCCCGAGGGACTTTAATGATATTTTCTATTCCCATGGGTTTTACTGTCATAAGTATACACAGGTGTCGAGAACTCAGGGTATTTCTTTGCTTTCATCCCATTATTCTATCCTCGAATCCCTCTTACTTTTACGACTTTTTTTACTTGGAACTGTCTGTCGTGTTTGGTACAGCTTGGTCAAACTTGACCCTTGCGTCCTAATACCCACCAAAAAAACCAACCAACTGGTCATGCTAGAACTAACTACTATTTTCATCGCATTTTCATTTTAATAATTTATTAGTTATTTATTTATTGAATCTCATCACAGCTATATCCAACTAAATATAGAAAGAAAAAAAAGAATATATGATCTAAAATTACAGGGGAATATACACAATATGCAAATAAACTTAGGCTAGGCCCTCCCCTTGCGGTTTGTAGTCACGGCGATCAAAAAATCGCTGCCGCCGAAAATCTAGGTGCACACACTGTGATAGAATAAATTGAATTACTTACATTGAAACTACTTGTATGATCGCTCTTTTTCTTTTCGGGCGAGAAGTAAACGGATAAAGCATCGTTAATGAGTATTTCCAATAACAAGCCAAAGATTATTGAAAGGGCAGTATTACATGTTATTTGAAGATTTATGTGAACACCCTGAAAAGTTTTTCCAGTATTACCGAATGACAAAAGTAGTTTTAACGAATTTTTGGGTAAAAGGTAAGGTAATTTTAATTAACGTCGCACTAGAGCAACACAACGGGCTCCGCGAGAAATTCCCTAAGGGAAATATCCGAGGACAGCATCACGGAAATTTGTACCAATGGTTGGGAATAATTGATACATCAAAACAATCTTTAATTTCTTTGAATTATTCTTTTCAATGAGTAACTCAGTATCAACTACTGTTAAAATTCGTTCATCATCACCTCCGGTAGATTCGTTGTCAGACATATTAAACAAGTAGCAGTGTTTTAAACAGAGACCGGAACAAGACTGCTTGATAACTGCGACTAAACTATCACAAGTGGGTGTAGTATGTCCATGTTTGTCCGTGTTATTCATTGGGCAGAGGGACAATCGCGTCGCAGCGAAAATAGAACTGGTTGCAAATGTTTAATCGCTGCTTTTGTTTAGTCTCAAGTTTGTGCACTTGTATTTAAAACAATGAGTAATTTTTTTTCGACTGAAAAATCCTAGTGGAGGCTCTAGCCTTAGATAGGAGGTAGACCAAAACACTTCATTGACGCAGATTACTTAAATCTATTTTTGTAGAAAAATTGTTACATTTTTTTTAAAGGTTTATCGATTTACCATTGTATACAATTGCAATCATTCTGTAGTTCAAGATATCGATCACTTACATCATCCATTACTTGATTCTGAAGGATTTCTTTTTCAATTTACTGTTTCTCCTACTTCAATGACGAGATATCTCGTCCATTAAGATCTGGTCAGTTTTTCTCCAGTGATAAGATATCTCACCCATTAAGATCTAGTCAGTTTTTTTTCCAATGACGAGGTTGTTGTTGTAATTGTTTGCGTGTCCATGGACAAGCAATATTGTAGTGGGGTAGCGGTCTAGATTCCATCAAAAGCATTGGTCACAGCCTCTGCCAATGCTGGTGCATCCCAGCTGTAGCCCTCGGGATAGCCTGTAACCCCTAAGGTGGCGGATAGAGGAAAGCCTCTCCATTGGATTTTCCTTTGGGTGGTAGAAGGGAAATAAAATACCTTCCGCGGACCAACAGATAGAAGTCCAACCTTTTTGGAGGCAATGGCAAACTTTTCCATGGATAGTGCAATATTAAGTAAATGACGAGGTATCTCGTCCATTAAAATCTGGTCAGTTTCCCTCCAATGACGTGATATCTCGTCCATTAAGAAGTTTTATTCTAATGACGAGATATAGTCCATTAAGATCTGGTCAGTATCTCCTCCATTAAGATCTGGTCAGTTTTCCTCTAATGACGAGATATCTCGTCCATTAAAATCTGGCCAGTATTCTTCAAATGACGATATATTTTATCCATTAACATCTAGTGGGTTTTCCTCCAGTGGCGAGGTATCTCATCCATTAAGATCTGGTCAGTTTCCCTCCAATCACGAGATTCCTCGTCCATTAAGATCTGGTACGTTTCCCTCCAATCACGAGATTCCTCGTCCATTAAGATCTGGTACGTTTCCCTCCAATCCCAATGACGAGGTATCTCGTCCATTAAGATGTGGTCAGTTTCCCTCCAATGACGAGGTATCTCATCCATTAAGATCTGGTCAGTTTTCCTCCAATTACGAGGTATCTCGTCCATTAAAATCTGGCCAGTATTCCACCAATGACGATATAATTTATCCATTAACATCTAGTGGGTTTTCCTCCAGTGGCGAGGTATCTCATCCATTAAGATCTGGTCAGTTTCCCTCCAATCACGAGATTCCTCGTCCATTAAGATCTGGTACGTTTCCCTCCAATCACGAGATTCCTCGTCCATTAAGATCTGGTACGTTTCCCTCCAATCCCAATGACGAGGTATCTCGTCCATTAAGATGTGGTCAGTTTCCCTCCAATGACGAGGTATCTCATCCATTAAGATCTGGTCAGTTTTCCTCCAATTACGAGGTATCTCGTCCATTAAAATCTGGCCAGTATTCCACCAATGACGATATAATTTATCCATTAACATCTAGTGGGTTTTCCTCCAGTGGCGAGGTATCTCATCCATTAAGATCTGGTCAGTTTCCCTCCAATCACGAGATTCCTCGTCCATTAAGATCTGGTACGTTTCCCTCCAATCACGAGATTCCTCGTCCATTAAGATCTGGTACGTTTCCCTCCAATCCCAATGACGAGGTATCTCGTCCATTAAGATGTGGTCAGTTTTCCTCCAATGGCGAGGTATCTCGTCCATTAAGATCTGGTCAGTTTCCCTCCAATCACGAGATTCCTCGTCCATTAAGATCTGGTACGTTTCCCTCCAATCACGAGATTCCTCGTCCATTAAGATCTGGTACGTTTCCCTCCAATCCCAATGACGAGGTATCTCGTCCATTAAGATGTGGTCAGTTTCCCTCCAATGACGAGGTATCTCATCCATTAAGATCTGGTCAGTTTTCCTCCAATTACGAGGTATCTCGTCCATTAAAATCTGGCCAGTATTCCACCAATGACGATATAATTTATCCATTAACATCTAGTGGGTTTTCCTCCAGTGGCGAGGTATCTCATCCATTAAGATCTGGTCAGTTTCCCTCCAATCACGAGATTCCTCGTCCATTAAGATCTGGTACGTTTCCCTCCAATCACGAGATTCCTCGTCCATTAAGATCTGGTACGTTTCCCTCCAATCCCAATGACGAGGTATCTCGTCCATTAAGATGTGGTCAGTTTTCCTCCAATGGCGAGGTATCTCGTCCATTAAGATCTGGTCAGTTTCCCTCCAATCACGAGATTCCTCGTCCATTAAGATCTGGTACGTTTCCCTCCAATCACGAGATTCCTCGTCCATTAAGATCTGGTACGTTTCCCTCCAATCCCAATGACGAGGTATCTCGTCCATTAAGATGTGGTCAGTTTCCCTCCAATGACGAGGTATCTCATCCATTAAGATCTGGTCAGTTTTCCTCCAATTACGAGGTATCTCGTCCATTAAAATCTGGCCAGTATTCCACCAATGACGATATAATTTATCCATTAACATCTAGTGGGTTTTCCTCCAGTGGCGAGGTATCTCATCCATTAAGATCTGGTCAGTTTCCCTCCAATCACGAGATTCCTCGTCCATTAAGATCTGGTACGTTTCCCTCCAATCACGAGATTCCTTGTCCATTAAGATCTGGTACGTTTCCCTCCAATCCCAATGACGAGGTATCTCGTCCATTAAGATGTGGTCAGTTTCCCTCCAATGACGAGGTATCTCATCCATTAAGATCTGGTCAGTTTTCCTCCAATTACGAGGTATCTCGTCCATTAAAATCTGGCCAGTATTCCACCAATGACGATATAATTTATCCATTAACATCTAGTGGGTTTTCCTCCAGTGGCGAGGTATCTCATCCATTAAGATCTGGTCAGTTTCCCTCCAATCACGAGATTCCTCGTCCATTAAGATCTGGTACGTTTCCCTCCAATCACGAGATTCCTCGTCCATTAAGATCTGGTACGTTTCCCTCCAATCCCAATGACGAGGTATCTCGTCCATTAAGATGTGGTCAGTTTTCCTCCAATGGCGAGGTATCTCGTCCATTAAGATCTGGTCAGTTCAATGGCTAGATATCTCGTCCATGGTGATCTGGCTAGTTTTGCTAACAACCAACAACTCCAGACAACCGCCAGAAGGGTTAAACCTCTCGTGACTGCAGACACACACTGCAAAACTAAAACCTCCGAATTCTTCATTCAATCAAATCCATAGGGCCTGAGACACGCACTTACACGGCCCACGAATCGTCGAAGTTTCGCCTTCAGACACATGACGGAAACAATTAGAGGTTTGTAGCTGCCATTTGATGGAGCAGAGAACAATTTGTTTGCTCCAGATCACCCTCCCACACCGCAAACCCCCGTAATTGTGTTCCCAAGCGCGCTCCCGATTTGTTTGATCGGACTTCCACGGAAGATAGTGAGAGAGAGTTCCCTGAGAGAGAGAACTCATTTATCTTCGTCGATAAAACTTTCTTCCCGACTTAATCGTTACGCGAAGGTGAGTTCCTTCCCGTGATTTTAAATGTGACTTTTATACTCTCTTGTTCACTATAAAACCGAAACGGGAAGTTTTAAGATGGGACTCAACTGGATAAACTAGTTTTAAACAACCGGTTGTAATCGGCGGTAATTGACTTAGGAACGTTTAGTCGGTGTTGCTAATGGGAATCGGTGAGGCATTTAGGGCGGATGGAAAATTTATGTTTTTAACGAAAGTGAGGAACACACACACAAATTAAATTGGTATCCCCCTGTCGCAGGAACGAGAAACCATTTTCGATTGGAAATAAAATTAGTAATCGATTTTGTTGGTCGTTATGTCTCATTTTCTACTGTAACCGGATCCTTTACTTGGAACTTAATCATGAGTCTAAACAGTATTATTAATAACTTCCGGTGTGTTAATTACACTACTCTTTAAAAAAAATTTTATTTCGGGGCCTGACACTGTTTCTGCTGATTCTTATATAAAATGACCTCCTTAATTCGAATATGACGAATATGACCCCATTTCCCCCCATCCCCCACCGTTTTCTGGTGATACAGCCCCCATTGTTTATCACTTTTCAATATTATTTTACTAGCAACTGCGTGGCTAGCCTGGCACTGTCCGTGCCCGTGGTGTAAGGTATTAATATGGTGTAAAATTTTCCGCAGATTTCAAATCCGTTGAAGATATATTCAATTTAAAAATTATTTATTTAAAGTAAATCATATTTTTAGGTATCCATCTAAATTGAAATTTTCCGCATATTTCAAATCCGTCGAAATTTTTACTCTTCGTTATCGGTCTAGGAGATAGAAAAATGAACTGCGACTCCAGTTAAAAGATTTATCGTCTGGCTGTGAAAACACTTATCCGCGTAAAATGAAAACGGAAACGAAAAAAAAAAAAAATTCTGAGCTTATCAGAAACGATGAAAAAAATGGCACGGTTCCAAGGTCACGTGGGGAGAAAAAGTCAAGGTTGGGGCTTTTCTTTTTCGTCCGAACGAAGAAACAGATAGAGAATAAAACTATTAAATTCATTTAAAAATTTTCTAGACTGCATTTTAAAATTTCGCCGCGACCCAAAAATTGCAAATAATTTGGACTACCTGTGTGCCAAATCTCATTGCTGTAAGTGCCATAGAATCGTCAGGATTTTACGGCAAACAGACAGACAAGCACTTCCTTTTATAATAGTAGAGAAGGACATAAATTTGATTTGGAGTGGGGAAAAAGATTATTTTAACCATTAAATTTCTTCTGAGTGGCTAGAGAGGTGAAAAGCTCTAAAACATAAACATTTGAGAGATTGTCCACTTAAATTGTAAAAAAAAAATCATTAAAAATAATCGTTTTTTCTGGGGTTTTTTCGAAATTTGTTCTCTTACTTTCTACATATTCCAGCTTCCAGCCTCCCCTTTTCCACTCCCAAGCACCCCCAAGTAATAAAAATGTATCGCAACAATTTTGGCTAAAAGTGGGTGACGGAGGGGGGGGGAGAGGTCCCGAATCCCTATCAAGAAAGTTTGGTAGATTCACTGTACGACGTTGACGCTCTCAATAACTCGCGCGCTTCGTGGTTTGCGCAGGAATTTTCATTCTTTGACAAATTTAAACTTGCATTTCTCTCTTTCTAAACTTTCTGGGTGCGTCCCCAGAAAACGGTGGGTGAAGTGGAAAAACGGGGGTCCTATTCGAATTCAGGAGGTCATTTTACGTAACAATCAGCAGGAATAGTGTCGGGGCTGATTTCCATACAAAGCAGTGTTATTTAACCCTCCATGTGATTTCGACGAGATATCTCGTCCTTAAAGAACATTATTTATTAACTTTAACATATATTTTGCTTATTGCGAAAGATCTCGTCACCTAAATATTGCAGATTCTTTTGATGATAACGAGTTCAAGAATTTTTTTTTCGATTAGAGACAACACCTCACAGAGAGTGGCGAGTGGAACAGCACTATCCACCATTCTATTGTGCTTGCGTTCCACCTAATACAAATTTTAGGGGCCGCTATAGGTCAGTTAAGCCGCGTTCACACCGGAGTTGCAAACTTCTCTCTCCTCCAATCATCGAAGTCGGAATTTTGTTTTCCACCAGGAAGTCAAAAAATTGTAACCGGGGGGGGGGGGGACATTCATCCGAGACGATATTTGGGATGAAAATGCTCCCCTATTTCATCCTCTTTTGGTATCGCTTGACAATCTCCGCTCCCTTGTGCCCTACGTCACCCCGTGGTCACTCGCGTCGTCTTTTGTTCGCTCTCTGTGTCATTTTACCCTCATCGCTTACTTTGACCGCATCTCCCGCCAAACTTTCAGTGAGTGACCTATTAGATTAAAATGGCGTGATGAATGGTGATCACTAGAGCTCGGATCGATATGCATAAATGTGACCTGAAATATGCATTGCAAAATCACAAAATATACACTAAAACCCAAAACATGCGAAATTGCAACAAACAAATTTCATTCATACATAAAGGGTAGTGAGGAGGATAAAATGAAATTGAGCTCTTGATGCATCGTCCTGCAACCAAAAATGTGCTCAGATAGCTTGCGGACTCCGCCTGACTGATATGTCTCCGTAGCAATTCGATAATTATAGAACTTAGCAATGTGTTTTGATTCAAGCGCTTTCGCTTTCATAATTATATTTCTGTTCCTCTATCTTGTCTTAATGCATACATTCTTGACTAAACAAGAAAAGGTCAGGCCAACCAACCCATATGCGTTTTGCTTCTGAAAATGTTCCTTCCGCACTAAGATAAGTTCTTTGAAAGAAATGTGAATTCTTGATTTTTAACTGTTTGAAAATAGAAAAAAATTGTCCAAATATACACAAAGCATGCAAAAAGTTCCAAATATGCAAAATGATCCCAAATATGCAAAATAAATTCAGGTTTTTTTGGTTGCAAATTGCTAAAATAAACCTCAATACGGATTTCTATCAACATTACGGGCTAAAAAAAAAGATGTGCAAAATCCGAGCTCTAGTGATCACTCTTCTCTTGAAAGGGGTGACAAGAGTGCTCACTCCTTGGTGTTGCCAATAAAGTCGACAAAGCGTTCACACCAGAGTGGGTCGAAAAGGGGTCAGCATAGGGGATCGTAAAACGTTCTCCCCACAAAAAGACGAGAAAAATATTTGCTAATCCAGTGTAAACGCAACTTTAGAAGAGTAACAGATTATCAACAGGAGAATCCACGTTATATCTGTCGTGACCTGAAATGTCCTCATGTTGGTGTGGTGTGGAAGTCTAGAGAGGCGGAATGGCAGCTCCGGTATGACCTCATCATCAGATCGTGGTACAAAATTACGTGTTATTGGACACACATACTTTTCTGGTTCGAAGAATAAATAAAATCTACGGCCGCCGGTCACTCAAATGAAGTACAAGTTCTCCACATGAATAGCAAAATATTTAACGTTAACAACTTTATTTCAAGTGTTAAAAATAAAAACGGCAAGTTTCGAACTTCAATTAAAAAAACTTACATTCCGTTGCCACTCACAAAAAACTAAAACTAAAATATGAACAATGTATTAGTGGCACAATCACTAGATCTTAATACCTAAATTTTGAACATACTTCCACCTTGCAAAGTGGAACTGACAAATTTAACTTCGCAATTTAAATTTTACAAAAAAAAATTACTTCCTTCTTAGAATTTACTTTGCATATTTGCTTGGTAAGGTCAGGTCTTAGAAGCCAGACAAAAATGACTTTCTTAGGAGTACTATAAAGTGAAAAATATGTGTATGAGTAAACAAAATAAATGTTACGTTCAATGAATTAGTACAAAGTGCAATATTTTAATGTTCTTAAGACGACATAGTTTTCTGTATTTTTTAATTTAAAATATGAAAATATCGTATAAAAGTTCCTAAAAATAGCATCGAAGTAACTATATATATATTCTAATATTTATTAAAGCTTAATTGAAAAACATACTTCTACAAAATTTCGCATGAATTACTTTAAATATTAATATGCACAATCTAACACAGTAAGTTTTATTAGTTAAAGTCTTGCAAGCTAAAACTAAGTGTAATATTATTTTTAATACTACACATTTCTCAATACTCTATAATAAGGACACAATATATATCCTTTCAAAGTTTCATTTTTTTTCAACACTTTATAAAATCTTTTATATTAGCTTTCTCTAGTCTAAAAGTATAAAAGCTTAAAGTCAGGTATTAAATAAATTCGGATCCAAGGCAATTTCCTCAAGCTTGTATTAAAACTTCATTATCTCAGACTGATTGATTCGTCTTATTAATTGAAATATTAGCATATAAATTACTATTTTATTTCATTCTCTTGGGTCTGCCGAATACCTGGAAAGACAAATTATTTTTATGTTGTTCCCGTATGCACGCTTAATTTGTAGTATTCAAACTTAGTACAGATTTAATTTCGTCATAATAATGAATGACATTGAGAACCGTTAATAATTTCTCTTAGATTTAAATGCAGAAGTTAATAGGCATCGGATAGATTTCTTAATGACACATTAAGGTAATGGATTATTCTACGAGTTTTATTTTTCTTATATATTAAGTTAATGTATACGAAAGAGAGAGAGAGAGAGAAGATATTATTAAGTATAAATATTATTATTTTTCAAGAATGTTTCGTCGGCTGACACGTGTCAAATAAACTAAATCAAAAACAGAAAATACAGGAAGAAAAATTCTACGTCCTAATTGTGTATTATTTATTCTTTAACCCTCCAAGTATATCCCACGAGATATCTTGTACATGAAGATCTGACAAATTTTGCTATTGACGAGATATCTCGTCATCAATCTAATGCCGATTTTAGATTTTAGATCAAGATCAGGTCAATCTTTTCTAATGCCGAGATATCTCGTCTATCCATATCTGGTCAGTTTTTCTAATGCCGAGATATCTCGTCTATCCATATCTGGTTGTTTTTTTCTAATAAAGATAAATCTTGTTCATCCTTATTTAGTCAGTTTTATAATGATCGGATATCTCATCTAACCTTACATGGTCAGTTTCTTTTAATTACGAGATACCTTGTCGATTTCCATCTTATCAGTTTTTCTAATGCCGATATATCTCGTTCATCCCTATCTGGTCAGAATGTTTCTAGTGTCAATATATTTCGTCTATCCCTATCTGGTCAGTTTTTATAAAGTCGATATATCCCGTCCATTCCTATCTAGTTAGATTTTTCTAAAACCAAGATATTTCCCCCATCCCTATCTGGTCAGTTTTTTTCTAATAAAGAAATATCTTCACCAGGCTTATTTAGTCAGTATTTTTAATGTCCATATATGTCGTCTAATTGTGTCTGGTCAGTTTTTTTTAGTTCCGAGGTACCATGTCTATCGCTATCTGGTAAATTTTCCTAATGACGTGATATTCCCCCATCCATATCTGGTCAGTTTTTCTAATGCCGAGATATCTCGTATATCCTTATCTTGTCAGTCTTACTAATTACGAATTACCTTGTCCATCTCTATCTGGTCAATAATTTTGCTAATTAAGAGATGTTTCTATCTCCCTATCTGGTTAATTTTTCTGATGTCCAGATATCTCGTCCTTCCCTATCTGGTCAGATTGTCTAATCTACCCTATCTGATCTAAAGTCCCTATATTTCGTCTACCCTACCTGGTCAGTTTTTTTTGTAATAAAACATATCTTGTCCATCCTTGTTTGGTCAATGTTTTTAATGCCCAGATATCTTGTCTATCTTTATTTGGGCAGTTTTACGTTTTATTGCATCGAATGTATTTAGGAACCAATATTAAAAATAATTATACCATAAGATATATTGCATTCTAAGATTTCACGTGGTATTTTTAAATTTTCAAACTAACAATATTAAGTATAGATACGACAGTTTTTGTTTTGTATCGGCAATTACGATCTAAAAATTCCGAAATTTGTGTGACCAACATTTAATTGTATTGAATGTATTTATTAACCAATTACAAAAGCAATTATACTATAAGAAAGAATACATTCTTTGGTTGTCTGTGATGTTTTCAAATTAAAAAACTAATAGTTATATGCTATAGATATGACAATTTTAACAATATTTCCTGATTTTTCCCTAATTTCAAAAAATAAAGCCAGGAACTAAATTGAAATTTCTAAAAAACTCGCCAAGATGCAGAAATTTACTTTAAGAGGTACTCTAAAGAAACTCACGGCAAAAAATTTGTATGTGTTTTGCTCACACGCGTTAGAAATTTCGCTTTTTTTTTACTTTGACACTCAAACCACCCTAAACTAATAGCCGCATCGGAAAAAAATCTTCTTCATCTTGTTTCCTGTACAATTTAAAACAAACCTAGTAATTAAATAATTTTCTGATCCGTACTTTCTCAGGATACCGTCCAAGAATCGTGCGAAAAAAGCGAGCTTTCAATCCTGCGGCGGCGGCAGTAACTTTCTTTTAATATACTAGGGGGCTCCGCCCCCTGCTCGCCAACCCCCGTTCTTCCAAAGTTTTGTATCGGAAATTATGATCTGAAAGTTCCGAAAATTGTATGACCCACTTTTAATTGCATCGATTTTATTTATTAACCAATTTGAAAAATAAGCGTACCATAAGAAAGAGTGTAATGCAATGTATTCAGTGATGTTCTCGAATTTAAAAAATAATGGTTTTTGCTGTAGATATAACGATTTTAACAAGAAGTAGCGAAAATATCCAAATATTCCGAATTTTGTATGACCAACTTTTGATTGCATCCAATTTAATTATTAACCGATTTCAAAAATAATAGTACCTTAAGAAAGAGTACATTCTGAGGTATTCTGCGATATTTTAAAAATTAAAAACTAATAGTAATAAGATAAAGGTACGGCAGTTTAAAAAAAAATTACAAAAATGTCCCGATTTTTCCCGAATTTCAAAAAAATATTATCAAGAACCAAATTGAAATTTAAAAAAAAACTCGACGAGATGCAAAAAGTTACGTTGAGAGGTACTCATAAAAAAAATTCACCGCTGAAGACTGAAAATTTGAATGTGTTTTGCTCACTCGCGGAAGAAATTTCGCTATTTTAATTTTGACACTTTATAAACCCTAAACTAATAGCCGCATCGAAAAAAAATCTTAATAATTGTCTAGGGAATACGATGAAGAACAAACCATGTTAATTTTGTTTTTTTTCGATCAGTACTTTCTCGGGAAACCGTCTAAGAATCGAGCTAAACAACACAGTTTTCAATCCTGCGGTGGCGTCGGCGGCTGCGGTAACATTTTTTTAATATAGAGAGAAAAAGAAACAATCGGTTCAAACTTCCTATGTCTGCTTCAGTCATTCCACTATCCAACATCAGGCACTAGTATTCACGTCAAAACAAATGTTTGTGTCTTTGACACTCAACCTATCGTTTTACAAAACATTTTAATTTGCTTGTTCTGATCACATTCTACTAACTATAACTAAAAGCAGACTTGAAATTTAAAAGATATCTCACTTTCCTTTTAATATCCCCGTTTTCTTTATTCTATTTTGTAGTTGAATCTGGCAAAATGATGCTCAATACAACACCATTTTTTGTGATAGTATGAAAAAAATGTGTGAAAATTTTATATTCATAATATTGACTAGATATACTATGCAATACAAATAACATCTACATTATTAACGTACAAGAGTTTTCACTTCTAAGTAAAAGTCATCTCTAGGAAATCGAAAATTAATTTTCATGATATTATCCAAAATTATTTATATATATTTGGAATTTTCTGTAGTGTTTTTATTACTTATTTGTTTTGCCTTTTTATGCACTATTTGTTAGGTTAGGAAACTAATTTCCATTTGAGTTCAAAGTTTTCCAAATATATTTCCTTTTAAAATAAACACTTCTAAGAGTGAGTCAATAATTTACCCGCAATGCAGTTGCATTTGTGTTACTAAAAGTAACACTGTAACGTGCTTTGTATTGAGTTGATGCAAAATTTCGTCCCGATTTTTGGCCCTAGATGACATTGCTTCGTAAAAAAACCGATGTGTTACCTATTTTACATTTGTCAGGTTTTTGATGTTGTTTGAAAGAAAGAATTTCACGAGTACTTCGGAAAAAAACTGTGTATTTGAGTTGTTTTAAGATTTTGTTAAGCTTTAAAAAATAACAGAAAATAAAGAGCATTTCGACCTATTATTCTTTTTTATTTCCGAAAAGGCAAGGATTATTCTCAGACCCAAAATAATATACATGTTGCGTAGGGTATGGGGTTCAGAAGGTTTCGTCCTCTCGATTACTTCTTTAGCCCGAAACCTCATAACGGAGAATACGGAGAAAAGGCCATCAAACAAAAACGTCACTTACTATATTAATTTTAAATATAATTTTTCATTAAAAAAATTTTTTTTTTCAGTTTTGTTAAAAAAAAAATGGGACGAACTTTTGCATCAACCTATAAGAAGTTGGTTTCAGAAGTTGTTGTTCTTCACTACATGTTGGACACAGAACTATATTTGGCCCCGAAAATTGAATTATCAACTTGCTGGGGGGGGTAGCTTGCTTTTGTAGCGTCATGAAATTAATATCAACCCCAGGTTCAAGAACTATTAAAATTTAGAAGACAGAAACTAAGGTCGCAAGTGGTTAGAACAAATGTGGTTAGCGTCATGATAAAACACAAGGCCAAAAGTTCATTAACTATTAAAAATCTGAATTAACTGCAATAAACCAGGACTTAGAAACTATTTGGATACAAGACACATTGAAAAGGCGAAGTCATTAAATACAACATTTATTTATTTTAACAATATATGTAACGGATACATATAGTTATGAGCACTGTTAAATACAAGTTTTTAAAGAGAACGATATATATATATATATATATATATATATATATATATATATATATATATACAGGGTGGTCCCGAATTCATGGTACAAACTTTAATGGTAGGTACAGGACATTGTAACAATGATTTATTGTATAGGAATGTATAGTCGCAAGTGACGCGGAGAGGCGTAAACAGGGGAAATAAAAGGAAAGAGAAATGGAGTGATCGGTTGGTATCATTGCCGGTAGAGGGCAGTAGATGTCTAGCCGCTGTTGAACATGATGCATCGCAGTAGGGAAAAGCGCCATTCACAATTGGTCACTGGCGGAAGCTATCTTATTTTTTCTGAAAGAAGTGTTACCACAACTGCTGCATGATGTTCCGATCGCCATTCGTAACCGCATGTGGTTTCAGCACGATGGGGGCGCCAGCACACTTCAGCATTGATGTTACGGAATTACCTGAATGCCACGTTTGGTACTCGATGGATTGGGCGTGGTGGACCAGTCCCTTGGCCACCCCGATCTCCCGATTTATCGAGCCTCGATTACTTTTTATGGGGACATCTAAAGCATCT